>CAOKZL010001631.1:0-315007 GCA_948472985.1 Iguana delicatissima | reverse complement strand
CCACCTATCTATCTATTAGTCTGTCTCTGGCTCTTTCTCCCTTCCTCCCTCTTCATTACAATAAAACATATATTATGTGCAAATGTTTGTGCATGAGAGATAGGATTTTGAAAAAAGGCAACAACGAAGCAGGAAAAAAAAGGTAAAGGCCAGATAATATCTAGGAAACAGGAGATAAGAATAGACAGGGATAAAGAAAAAAGGATTATGTGAGAAAAGATAATGGCAGGAGAGAGTAGAAAGAAAATCCCCATTGCTAGATGAGAGGAATGTGATTCTAGTTTAGAAGGAGGACATGCTACAATTAACAACTTACTCATAAGTGAGTTTCAACGGGTAGTGCATCTTTACGTGATTCCAGATATTCCATTCTGTTCCTACCTTCGTTTTCCTCTTTTCAACAGTCATAGAATCATAGAATCATAGAAATGTAGAGTTGGAAGAGACCACAAGGGCCATCCAGTCCAACCTCCTGCCATGCAGGAAAACCCTCAAAGCACTCCCGACAAGTGGCCATCCAGCCTCCGCTTAAAAACCTCCAACGAAGGAGACTCCACCACACTCCGTGGCAGCACATTCCACTGCCGGACAGCCCTGACCATCAGGAAATTCTTCCTGAGGTTCAGGTGGAATCTCCCCTCCTGCAGCTTGTATCCATTGCTCCTTGTCCTGGTCTCAAGAGCAGGAGAAAACAAGCCCACTCCCTCCTCGACATGACATTCCTTCAAATATTTAAACATGGCTATCATGTCCCCTCTCAACCTTCTCTTCTGCAGACTAAACATACCCAGCTCTCTAAGTCTGTCCTCATAGGGCATGGCTTCCAGGCCCCTCACCATTTTGGTTGCCCTCCTCTGGACCTGCTCCAGCTTATCCATGTCCTTCTTGAATTGGGGTGCCCAGAATTGGACGCAGTATTCAAGATGAGGTCTAACCAAAGCAGAATAAAGTGGTACCAATACCTCCCTCGATCTAGACACCATACTCCTATTGATGCAACCGAGAATTGCATTGGCTTTCTTGGCTGCCGCATCACACTGCTGACTCATGTTCAGCTTGTAGTCTATTAAGACTCCTAGATCCCTTTCACACGTACTGCTATCCAGCCACGTGTCCCCCATCCTATATTTCTGCATACCATTTTTTCTGCCTAAGTGTAGGACCTTACATTTCTCTCTGTTGAAATTCATTTTGTTAGCCTTGGCCCAGCTCTCCAATCTGTCCAGGTGCTTTTGAATTTTGATCCTGTCCTCTGGCGTATTAGCAACCCCTCCCAATTTGGTGTCATCTGCAAATTTGATCAGCGTGCCCTCTATTCCTTCATCCAAGTCATTAATGAAGATATTGAACAGCACCGGGCCCAGGACAGAACCCTGTGGCACCCCGCTAGTCACTTCTCTCCAGGATGAGAATCTGCCATTGGTGACCACCCTTTGGGTACGGTCAGCCAACCAGTTACAAATCCACCTGAAAGTAGCCCTGTCCAGCCCACATCTTACTAGCTTCTTTGCAAGAATGTCATGGGGAACTTTGTCAAAGGCCTTACTGAAATCAAGATATACTATGTCCACAGCATTCCCTTCATCTATCAAACAAGTAACTCTATCATAAAAAGAGATAAGATTAGTCTGGCATGACTTATTTTTGAGAAATCTATGTTGACTTTTTGTAATTATGGCATTGTTTTCTAAGTGATTAGAAACTGACTGTTTGATGATCTGCTCCAGGATCTTTCCAGGTACTGATGTCAGGTTGACTGGGTGATAATTATTTGGGTCCTCTTTTTTTCTCTTCTTGAAGATGGGGACAACATTTGCCCTCCTCCAGTCTGCCGGAACTTCTCCTGTCCGCCAAGAGTTTTCAAAGATTATAGCAAGAGGTTCCGCAATGACCTCTGCTAGTTCTTTTAAAATCCTAGGATGCAATTCATCTGGCCCTGGAGACTTGAATTCATCCAGTGTGGCCAGGTATTCCTGTACTACCTCTCTATCTATTCTGTGCTGCATTTCCCCCACTTCCTCACCTGCTCCCCAACCGCCAGGTTGCGTGTTTTTCTCCTTTTGGGAAAAAACTGAGGCGAAGAAGGTGTTGAGGAGTTCTGCCTTTTCTCTTCCTCCTGTTATTAATTCACCATCTTCCCTGCGCAGTGACCCTATCGTCTCTTTCTTTTTCCTTTTGCTGCGGACGTATTTAAAAAAGCCCTTTTTATTGTTTTTAATGTCTCTGGCCAGCCTAAGTTCGTTCTGTGCTTTAGCCTTTCTGACCTCCTCCCTACATCTCCTGGCTACTTGCTTAATATCTTCTTTGGTGATTTCCCCCTTCTTCCATTTCCTGTACATGTTTTTCTTACCACTTAGCTCAGCTGAGAGTTCTTTAGTCAACCATTCCGGATTCTTCAGATGCCTTCCATTTTTCCTCCTTAATGGTACAGTTTTAGCCTGTGCCTTCAGTACCTCCCTTTTAAAGAACTCCCATGCATCCTGAACTCTTTTCTCATTGACTATTCTTGACCACGGGATTTCAGCCAGCAGCTCCTTCAGTTTACAGAAATCTGCTTTTTTAAAATCTAAGACGAGTGCCTGGCTACACTTGTCTTCTCTTCCCCACTGAATGCCAAATTCTAATAGGGCGTGGTCACTCTCTCCTAAAGATCCAACCAGTTCTACGTCATTAACAAGGTCTTCCCTGTTGGTCAGGATCAGATCCAGAATATTTGATCCCCGTGTCGTCTCTTCCACCTTCTGGACCATGAAATTGTCTGCAAGACAAGCAAGAAACTTGCTGGACCTTGCCGCCTTTGCAGAGTTTGACTGCCAACATATATCCGGGTAGTTGAAATCTCCCATTATTACTGTATCTCTCCTTTTTGAATGTGCAGTCATTTGGTCTATGAAAGCGCCATCGAGGTCCTCAGTCTGGCTTGGAGGTCTGTAGTAAACCCCCACTATAATATCCCTATTGTTTCTCGCTCCCTCAATTCTTACCCAGATGCTCTCGACCTGGCTTCCGGTGTTCAAGTCATGGATCTCTTCACAGGTGAAAACATCCTTGACATACAAGGCTACTCCTCCTCCTTTCTTATTTGGTCTATTTCTACAAAATAGGCTATACCCCTCTATTCCTACATTCCAATCGTGAGACTCATCCCACCAGGTCTCAGTGATACCTATCAAATCATATTTATTTTGCTGTACTAGGAGTTCAAATTCATCTTGTTTGTTTCCCATACTCCATGCATTAGTGTAGAGACACTTAAGTCGCCGTGCCCTTCCTGCAAGTCCCATAGCATTGTTTCCATCCCTCCCACGATTGGATGCTATTCCTACTTGGCCAGTATCATTTGGGCCTTTTTTCCCTGCACTTGCCAAGTCCTTGTCCTGGATAATCTTGTCTCCCTCCCCAGATGTACTTAGTTTAAAGACCTCTTAATCCTCCTTGTGAGACTGTTTGCAAAAACGTTTCTGCCTAGTTTTGTGAGGTGCAGCCCATCCCTTGCCAGAAGCCCATGTTCCTGGAATTTCAAGCCATGATCCAAAAAGCCAAACTGTTGGCGGTGGCAAAATGTGCGGAGCCAGTTGTTTACCTCTACTATTGTCTTTTCCCTTCGTGCACCATATCCTTGAACAGGGAGGATTGATGAAATGACCACCTGCGCACCAAGGTCCTTAAGCTTTCTCCCCATAAGCTCGTAGTCCTTTGTGATGTGGTGAAAGCTGCGCTTCACCGTGTCGTTGGTTCCAACGTGAACCAAAATGAGGGGCTTACGGTCAGTGGGTTTGACCAGCCTGGCTAGTCTCTCTGTTACGTGGTTTATCTTGGCCCCAGGAAGACAGCAGACCTCTCGATTGAGCTTGTCCGGTTTGCAAACTGCCGGTTCGGTTCCTCTGAGCAAGGAGTCCCCAACCACCAGAACTCGCCTCCTCTGAGGCCTGTCCGGGGTTCTTCGACAAGCAGATTCTTCCAGGATTGCCTGGGCATTGTGTTGAGGATGGGAGTGCTGGTCTTCCTGATGTTGGATGCTGTCCTGTTGATGTTCAAGTTCCAGTTGCAGAAGTTGGATTCCTTCTTGCTGTTGTTCTGTTCCCTCCTTTTGGTGTTCCTCATCTTTCATAGCACCAAGAACGTTGAAGTGATTCTGTAGTTTGAGAGTCTCTGTTTCCTTCCTGGTCCTTCTACTTCTCTGTGTGACATACCTCCAAGCATCGCTTTCTTGGCTCATGGAAATGATTTCCTCATCTGGCAGCTCCTCTGCATAACTGGTCTTCAGGAAGGTCCTCTCTGCTGTATCCAAGAAGTCCTCACCTTCCCTAATAAGACGAAGATTAGAAACCTGTGCCTCCAGCTGCCGAACCTTGTCCTCCAAGAAGGTGACCAGCTTGCACTTGCTGCAGGCGTATCCGACAACATCTTGTGGCAAGAAAAGGAACATGCCACAAGTGCTACAGGTGACAGCAGCAGCTCCCTCCCCTTCCATATTTGCTTCTGCTCTCTCCTCTGGAAGTCAGACATCAATTTATGTCCATTCGTCATGCTCTGTGCTCATTGGGCTGTTCTGAGTTTTTTCAACAGACACACACACAGACACACAAGCTGGAATCCTGCTGGTTAGTTCCATTTATAGTCCCAGCTATAGTAGATCCATTCAATCAATTGTTGTATGGTGAGTCAACAGATAGGTGAATGCAATTGATTCAATAGTACTAGTCTACTTGAGACTAACAGTAGGATTTAGACTGCTTCTGTCTATGTGTGAGACTCAGGGCTTTTCCTTAGACCTGAAGATACTTCCTTCAGTTATGAGATGAGACAACAGGAATGGAGTACAAGCCTAGAGTATGAGGAACACTGAGGGAGAAAAAGGAGCTGTCCAAAGTGATGAAATAGTTGGAGATCAACATCCAGGAGGCTGAACCAGCAGGGAGCTGTTCAGCACGAAAACTTCTGAGCCTCCTAAGCACATCAGTATAGCATAGGGATGGGCGACTTTTCCAGGTCTGGAACGGTGGCACTATTACCCCAAAAATGTGGGAGACTCAGGGGTCCAGTACCTCCATGCAAAGATAGGGATGGGGGGTAACCTAACAAGATCTTTTACACCAATGTTTACCAGTATTTCTGTAGGGAAGAATCAGCTAGAGATCCAAAAGTGAGCTTAATTGTGTTTTATTAGGGAATTAATCACATACACAAGATCCAAACAGTCATGCAATCACACAAGGCTTACTGAAGGGAAAGGGAGTAAAGTTTTAGACAAAGAGATTTCAGGGCATAGTGGGTGATATTTACCAATCTAAAAGAGCAGTGAAGAAGTGGTGATATCAAAGTGTAGGGGTGCACAGCCTGGTAACAGCACCTCCCCCCACATCTCCATTTTTTTAAAAAAAAATCCACAGAAAAAGTCTTTTTGGCAATTTGAAGCCCTCCATTTTACATCCAGGAGAGGTTTTTATTCCAAGTAGGAAGTGACCAGGAGCTCCCAAAGGGGGAGAAGACATTAAGATGGCTTCACTTGGACTACCTAAGATAAATTATTGCACTTCTTCAGAATTGTATGCCTTGCTTTCAAGGACATTTTATCCCCCAAATAAGCTGACACAGCTAGAGTTTTATCCACTTTGTGTCTTCCCTCCCTGGCACTTCATTGCTAAAGGACTGTTGATAATAGCAAGGAATTTGGAAGTCTATGGAAGGTCAGTTTTGATGCCTAGCCTGGGAAGGTAATGCAAATACCTGGTCAGGAATTTTAAGTGAATAGAAAGTTCATATGTTACATATTCAATGTAAGGCGATATAAGGTGACCTGGTGCCTTCAATATTAGACTGTAAAGAAGGAGAAAAAAGGGGACAGACAGGCAGAAAAAAGATTTTTTTTTATAAAAAAGGAGTTGTTTCTCAGAAGCTTTGTTAGTTGAAGTATGCCTGTATCCAGTTGATGGTTGACTAAGTGGAGCTCTACAAGTTTAGCCATTTCACCTGGGCCAAAGTGGACTCACAGTGCTATAACTGTGCAGTTTTTTTAGTCTGAACATCAAAGTTGCTATTCATAATCCTGGACCAATTTGGGGGATATGGTTCAGCTTCCTTAAGCTTTGTACTAAAACCCAGGAAGGATTCAGCTCCCACCAATGTGGAAGCCACCAGTCACTGTGGCTTCTGGTTCTAGATCAAAGGTGGAAACATGCAGCTCTCCAGGTGTTGTTGGACTCCAATTGCCAGCATAGGCAATAGCGAGGAATGCTGGCAGTTGCAATCCAGTAACACGTGGAGGGCTGCACAGTTCCCACTTCTGTTCTTGATTCAGAAGTGTTTAGCTCCTGGCATAATTGGTTTAACAGGAGGTTCTTGAACTGGCTGATGTGTTCAACCCATGAGGACCACAGGTCAGTCTGTATGCAAAACAATAGAGTAGTCCCCTATTATCTGTGATTTCACTTTCTGCAGTTTTAGTGACCCATGGTCAACTGTGTTCTGAAAATATTAAATGGAGAATTCCAGAAATAAACAGTTCAAAAGTTTTAAATTGCATGCTGTCCTGAGTAGCATGAAGAAATCTCACACATCCTGATCCATCCCACCTACGTTGTCCACACTATATGTGTTGCCTTCTCATTAGTTGTTTAGTAGCCATCTCAGTTATCAGATTGATTGTTACAGTATCAGGTGCTGATGTTCAAGTAACCCTTATTTTACTAAATAATGGTCCTAAAGCACAAAAACTTTATCATAGGTATGTATGTATACTATAGGAAAATCCATAATATATATAGGATTAGGTACTATCTGTGGTTTTAGGCATCCATTGGTGGTCTTGGAATGTATTTCCTTTGGATAAGGAGATGGGCGTGTGTGAAGAACTACAGTATGTAAGACATCATTTTAAAACACTATTATTAATGACAAATTAGTAATTTTACCAATATGTATAGTAAAATTAGTAAAAATAGCATGAACAACAAAAAGTAGCAATGCATGATCTTAAATATTTGTGTTACTAATAATTAAATACTTGCTAGAATAAACAAGTTGCCTTATTTAAATATGCAAAGGTACAATCATAACTTAAATCCAATGTTATTGATTAAAAATAGTGATACAGTGTTTTTTTTAAATGTTATTCAGCAGGCAAATATTTGTAAGTCATGACAGAGAAACCAAAATGGACTTTTAATAAACAAACAACCAAAATGTGCCCTACATTACAACAAATAAGCTAATGATGCTTTATATACCAAATCTTTACAATAAACTAACTCTGAAATACAAACATGGAAAAATTGTTGTTGTCATTGGCTGCTATTCTGTATTGCAGTTATGAGTGAGTAATCTAGAATTACATATACATAACTGGTCTATATTCACTATGACTGTGGAACTGTTGCTGTGACCCTAAATGCCCTTCAAACCCACCTTAAAAACCAGCAGCTGCATTGAGTGAAGGATGTCTGTTGATTAGGGCATAAGAAAGGAAGTGTTTCCGGCCCCCTCCCACCAGTGTGTGAGGATGTGACAATCAGAACGAGGACACTTGTCACAGTTCTTCAACACAGCCACGGTCATTGGTGGAAAGGGGATGGAAGCATCCACCTCCTCGTGCTCCAATTGGCGGCTGAACAGACCTCCTTTGCTTGCTGGCATTATGGTGGGCTGAGAGAGTCAGGCCAGGAGATGTTACTTATTTATACATTCCTAACTAAGTAGCTGATGTAGGCTATTCATTATTGTTGATGATTTTACCAATATGAATAGACCACTGGAATAGGCCAAACAGTTATTTTCAATTGCCTGTCACAGGGAATAAAATCTTTTAAGATTGCTGGTTTTGGTGAAGTTCGGAGATGACATATAATCCAAAGTTCTTGTCATGACTGAATTTGAAAGTGTCCACATTCCCCTCCTGCGGACTCACTTTGAACAAGAGGAACAGAATCCTGTTGTTGTCTTACACATGTGTAAGTTCTCCTATAGAGCTGGTTGGACATTTTTGTCTTAGGTACAACATTCAAACACAGTTCAAGGTCATGGAAGTGGTGTTTAGCATGTGATCCTGTTGTGAATGCCCATTCTTAGCCAATGTGTTATCTGTTGAAATTGGAGGTAGTACTCCTTCAGTTATGTGTGGGGTTGTATAATGGTGGTGATTCTTTTGGCGTGAATTCAATTGCTCAATGTTGGCTCTCAATGCAAGGAATGTGGGCACAATCAACATGTAACTGTGGATGAGAAGATTTATGATATACAGCCCCGATGTATGAACTAATTCTGTGGTGGAGATGACCTGGGGCAAGGGTAGATGGGAGCCTGGTCTGTATTAAAATGAGTCCAGTTTAACTACTCAGTTGTGGTGGGAGCTTGGTCAACCCTGACTCACTGTGGCATACCCCTATGTGATGGAGCCTGGGGAGTCCGGTAAACCTGAGAAGCAGGCCAACCTTACAGCTCGCCAAGGGACCCAAGGCACTCTGGGTAAGGGAGAAAGTCAGCCCATTGTGCATGGGAGAGGTGGAGATTTTGGGGGAGGAGCCCTATATAAGGGAATGGCTTGTATTTTTTGAAGCAGATTCCTTCAGAGAGAGAAGAGGTAGGAGGTGCTGGATAAGAAGGTGGTTTTCTTAGAGGCCTATTGAAAGGCAGAGGAGAGACCAAATCACTTCTGAGTGAGTCAGAAAGTGAGACCCTGATTTAGGGATTAGGACTTTGAGCAAGGGAAGCTGAAGGTGTGAGTGACTATGAAAACTTTGTACCTGAATACTGGGTTGAGCTGAGGAATCTGGTTAGGCATTTTTGGAAGTTCTATTTTGCCTGTATATGCTTATAATACCCACTACTTTTTTTTGTTGTTTAAATAAAGATTGCATTCCATTTTTGTAATTCCAAAGTCAGCAGAATACTTTTCTTCAGTTCTATTCTTATAGAAACACACTACCACAGATTATCAAATTCTTTTGAATAAAACCAGAGAGGCTTTACGCCTTTTCCACTAAAGTGGTGGATTTAAAAAAAGGGGAAAGCATGGTTGAATAAGAAGGTGGAGGGGCAGCGTGCTATAGAGAGGCTGTGAAGGCATCTACCATCTGCAGTCTGTGAAAAGAATCATAGAATCATAGAATCATAGAAATGTAGAGTAGAAGAGACCACATGGGCCATCCAGTCCAACCTCCTGCTATGCAGGAACACCCTCAAAGCATTCCCGACAGATGGTCATCTAGCCTTTGCTTAAAAACCTCCAAGGAAGGAGGCTCCACTACACTCCAAGGCAGCAGATTCCACTGCTGGACAGCCATGATTGTCAGGAAGTTCTTCCTGAGGCTCAGGTGGAATCTCCTTTCCTGCAGCTTGAATCCATTGCTCCTTGTCCTGGTCTCTGGAGCAGCAGAAAACAAGCCCTCTCCTTCCTCTACATGGCATCCCTTCAAATATTTAAACATAGCTATCATGTCCCCTCTTAACCTTCTCTTCTGCAGACTAAACATACTCAGCTCTCTAAGTCTATCCTCATAGGGCATGGCTTCCAGGCCTCTCACCATTTTGGTCGCCCTCCTCTGGACTTGCTCCAGCTTGACCATGTCCTTCTTGAATTGGGGTGCCCAGAACTGGATACAGTATTCAAGATGAGGTCTAACCAAAGCAGAGTAGAGTGGTACCAGTATCTCCCTCGATCTAGGCACCATACTCCTCTTGATGCAGCCGAGAATTGCATTGGCTTTCTTGGCTACCGCATCACACTGCTGACTCATGTTCAGCTTGTGGTCTATGAAGACTCCTAGATCCCTTTCACACATACTGCTATCCAGCCACTTGTCCCCCATCCTATATTTCTGTATTCTATTTTTTCTACCTAAGTGTAGGCCCTTACACTTCTCTCTGTTGAATTTCATTTTGTTAGCCTTGGCCCAGCTCTCCAATCTATCCAGGTCATTTTGAATTTTGATCCTGTCCTCTGGCGCATTAGCAACCCCTCCCAATTTGGTGTCATCTGCGAATTTGATGAGCATGCCCTCTATTCCTTCATCCAAGTCGTTGATAAAAATATTGAAGAGCACTGGGCCCAGGACAGAACCCTGTGGCACCCCGCTACAGGCCTGCCCCCCATCCACACTCCGAGATGACAATCTTTCTCATGGACAGAGATGGAATAGTTTATGGTACAACTATAATGTAGGATGGATAGATATTCTGAGTGGGGATGATGGGAAGGAAACAGGTTGCAGAAGGCTGAATTAGGGAGGAAGATGTTTAAGTTTTCTTTCATGAAGTCCACCTGGAAATGCATGCAAAATAATGGGTGTAGGACTGGCAGTCTCACTGCAAGACCTATAAAGACAGTAGTTGTGTGTGCTTGAGTTGGTCCCTTGTGTCCCCTCCTCAACCTTGTTTACATATCTCCTTTTGAGATCAAACTGGCCTCTTTTCAAATGCTAGAAAGCTTTTCTACCTCAAAAACACTCCTCCTCCTCCTCCTCTTCCTCCTCCTCCTCCTTCTTCTCCTTCTTTTTTGTTTGACTTTGAGGTTAGGTGCATTATACATGAAATGAAACATTTATGTCTGGAAATGTATTCAGCTCCCCAGTCTCTTACCCACCAAGAAAGCCAAGAGAGATACTTCGTGGGGGGGGGATGAATAAGATGATGAGAACATCAAGAAGCTCTGATAACATCCCTGTGAAAACAAGGCATATAGCATAAACATGTGTTACATCTCTGGGGTCTTTGAAGCATCTCTAATGTTTCCTCCTTTTCTACCATAGGGAACCCCACCCCACTGTTTCTCCACCTTGTACTTCAGTTGGTATATTGGGGGAGGGGAAAACATTCAGTGCAGCACCCTCCATTTGGATACTTACCAGTCCACGTTTTGCTCCACTCCAGCAGTTCTACAGCAGAAAGAGCTTTTATTATTCCTTTGATGCTTCACACTGATACAAATTAGGGACAAGGAGATTAGTGAAAGTAATACTTAAACGGCTGAGATAATGGAGGCTGGTGGTTTCCATGTCAGGAGTGCAGTGTAGCCACTGCAGGTTTTTATTAGGTATGGGCTAACTGAATCTTTGAATCCTGGGAAAGGATTTGAGATTCGGGGATCTGAATCCCCCCGCCAAAATAGGCGAACTGAATATTTTGAATCCTGCCTGGGGCAGATAGGAGAAGGTGTTGGGGAGCACGATCTTGCACTCCCCACTCTTCACCCACCTGCCATGGGCCCGGTCCTGCCCAGGGTGGGTGGCAGAAGGTGGCGGGGAGTGCAATCTCACGCTCCCTGCTCTTCTTCTGCCACTGTGGGCCTGATCCTGCCTGGGGAGGGTGGCAGAAGGTGGCGGAGAGCGCTATCTCACGCTTCTCACTCTTCTCCCGCCTGCTGCCGGCCTGATCCTGCTCAGGGCAGGTGGGAGAAGGTGGTAGGGTTTTTAAAAATTGGCTCCTCTGGGGCCCACCAAAGGCCTGGTCGGTCAGCAGGCCCTTGGGCATGCAAAAATCGTGGCATAAAGCCATGCGTGGGAGGCTGCCTGTGCCCCCTCAGGCTGCCTGAGCCTGCTGGGCTGCCTGTCCTCGCAGCTGCCTCCCTCTGCAAGGTAATAATCTCTATTCTTTTGACTTGAGAGTTATGTACTTCATGTAGTAGATGAACATGACAATAGCATTTGTATCTTCTTAATAAGAAGTATGGGTATATTTTCCTGAACTAAAAACTGTTATATAATTTGTTTTTCATTAAACAAAGATGTCAAATTCTGCTTCAAAACCACTTTTCAGTAGAAGTGCTTTCTTTCCCTTGCTTTTAAAACCGTTTTTTAAAAAAGGATTCAAAAGATTCAAGATTCATGGATTCCCAGAAGCTTCCAGGGATTTGGATCCAGATTTGGAAAATTCTGGATTCATACCATCCCTAGTTTTTATTAAAGGCTTTAAAAGAGCTATCCAAAGTGCTGATCCTTTCTTCAAAATAGGTCCCGTACCTCAGATAGCTCTCTTAAAGTGTAGAATAAAACAGAGTGAATTCCCCACACCTCTGCCTCAGTTGAAGCCCATTTCTACCTTGCAGCCCTTACAGTTAATACACAGTTGGACTTGAGAACATGATTGACCATAGAATCATAGAGCTGGAAGAGACCACAAGGGCCATCAAGTCCAACCCCTGCCATTCTAGAATACACATTCAGTACACTCCCAACAGATAGCCATCCAGTCTCTATTTAAAGGTCTCCAAAGAAAGAGACTCAACCACACTACAAGGCAGTATATTTCATGACTGAACTGCTCTTACTGTCAGGAAGCTCTTCTCAATGTTTAGATGGAATCTCTTCTCCTGAAGTTCGAAGCCATTGTTTTGTGTCCTAGTTTCTAGAGCAGTAGAAAACAGTCTTGCTCCATCTTCCATATGACATCCCTTCAAGTGTGTAAACATAGTGTCATGTTACCTCTTAGCTTTCTTTTTTTCAACCTAAACATACCCAACAATATTTCTTTTGTGGGTGGAGACTTCTCTTTTATTTTATACCAGCATCTCAAAGTTGCCACTGTTCAGACATAGGAGACTACAGCTTGCACAAGCAACAGGAATGATGGGAGCTACATTCCAACAAATCTGGAGAATGACAGGCTGGGGTGCTCTTCTGCCCTATGTGCTATCAGTCAGCTCCTTTATGTTCATCTCCAGTCTCCTTCCAATCCTTCCTCAGCTTTTTTGGGACACAGAGGTGGGAGTAGCGTAGACTGAGTGATCTAGGAGCTGTACAAACCTAGGAGATCACTTTGTACCTCCCTGGAACAGGTTAGAAATATAAAAGTCTGCCTTCTGTAGGGATTATACTCAGTCATTTTCAATTGGTGAGTGGGAATTATACTGGCTCAGTTTCAGTTGGTGAATACTGCTGGTGGGGCAAGTAAGGAGGACTACTTGTTTTCTCAATCCCTGTCCATCTTGGCTGGTCTTCCTGGGTGGAGATGCAGTTAGATTTCAAATACAACATATCATTAATGCATTTCTCAGGGACAGGAACTTTCTATTTTGTTTAATAGAGGCAATGGTTAGATGACTCCTGAAAAAGCCCTCCCTGGATCCCCTGGACCTTAATAATTATAGACCAGTATCTAATCTTCATTTTTTGGGCAAGGTGATTGAAAAGGCAGTTGCCTTCCAACTTCAAGAGATCTTGGATGACACACATTTCCCTGATGCATTTCAAACTAGCTTCAGAGCAGGATATGGAGTTAAGACTGCTATGGTTGCCTTACTGGATGATCTCCATCTTAACATCAAGGAGGGGGGAGGGTGTCCCCATTGGGTGCTTTTAGACCTATCAGCAGCGTTTGATACCATCGGCCATGGTATCCTTCTGGAACCCCTGGCAGCGTTGGCAAGTGGAGGCACTGTGTTGCACTGGTTCCGGTCTTACCTCTCAGGCAGGTTCCAGATGGTGGTGCCTGGGGATAGCTGATCCTGAAAAAAGGGAGCTGTTATATGGCATTCCAAAAGGCAGTGATGTATTTAAGTCTTTTACTACAAGTCTCAAGTCAAGTCTCAAGTCTCTACCTTCAAGTCTCAAGTCCTTGAAGATACTTTCAAGTCAAGTCTCAAGTCTCAAGTTAAGTCTCAAGTCTGGAAGTCAACTTTATACCACAACCAAAAATCCAGAATTATTGGACATAGCCAAATCAGTTTTAACAAATTTAAGCAGAGCCAGCCCTCCACATTTATGATTTTGTCATCTGCAACTTTGGATGTGGGGAACAGGATCCTTCTTACTTTTCATTTTTAATCTTTTCAGAAGTGGAGAATAGGATCTTTCTTATTCCCCATTACTGAAGCTTCAAAAACTTTAGAAGGAAGGATCCTTCCTCCTTAAGCCTGTTGTCTAATACATTTGCTGTTCCTTTTTGAGAAACGCACCCTGCACTCTGGAAGTGAGTCTTGTCTTCTGTTCTTAAGAAAAGTTTTAGAAGGCTCTTCGAATATGCAGCAAGGACAGACTGCTGAGCAGACCTCAAGCCTGCCTCAAGCCAATTGCCCAGCACATTTGCTGTTCCCCTCTGAGAAATGAGCCCACACTTTGGGCTTGAGACAGATTGCCATGTGAGCAGTAAGCAAAAAGAGATGGAGGTGCTGTTCAAAGTCATAAGGTTTCTGGATGAATGTGTTATGTTACTGAACTGAGGGCAGCAAGTCAGTCATTAAAAATATTCAAGTCTTGTGTCGAGTCAAGTCTGTGCATCATTTATTGCCAAGTCGAGTCCAAGTCAAGTCACTAAAGCGACTTAAGTCCGACTTGAGTCCGAGTCTATTGACTTGAGTCTACATCACTCCCATAAGGTGCCATTCTATCCCTGATATTTTTTAACATTTATGTGAAACCGTTAGGAGAAATCATCCAGAAGCATGGGGCAGGGTGCTATTGGTACTCTAGTGTCACCCAAATATCTCTCTCCATGCTTTCAGAAACAGTCTTAGCTAAGGATAGTACGTCTCCTCTGAATGAATACTTGGAGGAGGTGATGGGATGGATGAAGAAAAACTGAATCCAGATAAGACAGAGGTGCTTACTATTAAGGGTGCTAATCTAGAGTTGGAGGTGTGTCAACCAGTTCTGGATGGAATCACACTCCTCTGAAAGATTGTGTTCACAGTGTTAGCAGTAAAAGAGTACAGACCAAATGGACAGTGATTCTCATCTTTTTCTCTAGCTTATTCTGCGGGGCTGTTAGGAGATTCAGTGCTCTGGACAGTTTAATTCACAGAAGGTATTGCCTGCTTAAATGTCTAAGTTTAAATGTCTTTGCCTTTTTGTATTTGCTTAACTAAAGTCCTCCATTTTTAATTCTAGTTAACTTTAAAGTTCCTGTTGTTAGCCCCGTGTCCTACTTAAAATTATGCTGACATTACTTGGCAAATTCCTAAGTTCTCAGAATTGGTTCCCAGTGTGCTTTCTGTAACAATATTGCTACACCTCATTGCTGAATGAATACATGTGTGAATCAAGGTTCATTGTTGAATATTAACCAAAAGTTACTGTATTGTCAACCATGTATCAGAATTCTAGTCCTGGGAAAGCAAATATTCTTAATATTCTTGCACATGCGCTGAGATCATTGTTATCCCAAATCCATTTAACCCTTCCCTTCTTTCAATGAATGGTTCTAGCCTTTGCTCATGTAAGAGGTGGTTTGGACTGCTTTCTTGCTAAGGGAGAGGAGTCCCTTTGGCCAAAGTTAGGGATCTTTCCAGGCTGATTCAGAGCTCGCCCACAATCATGTAGACTACCCGAGATAGTATGTGCAGACCTAATATTTTAGATTTGACCGGATGTGTTTTTTTTCTAACTGTTTCTCACGGTTGGATGAGTTGGTGCCTGAACCGTTTTCCTGGGTTGTTGCCCAAACAGTTTTCAGGACTGGTGCCCTGACAGTTTTGCCTCACGGTTGGCCAGGTTGGTGCCCAAACCGTTTTTGAGTTGTTGCCCAACAGTTCTCAGGGTTGGTGCCCTGGTCATTTTCTGGGTTGTCGCCCAGTCTTCAAGGTTGGTGCCCTGACAGTTTTAAGGGTTGGTGCCCTGACATTTTCTCCAGAGTTTATTGCCAACAACAGCTTGGGAGTGCTCCTGGATCTGTCCCTCCAAATGTCAGCTCAGATAGGTATGATGGCCAGGAGAGCTCACTATCAGTTTTAGCTGATACACCAACTGAGACCCTTTCTAGAACTGGACAACCTAAAGCTGGTAGTGCATGCACTGGTAACCTCAAGGTTGGACTTCTGCAACGAGCTCTACATTGGGATACCTTTGTATCTTTTGTAAATTACAGCAGCAACATCTCTTCCCCACCTCTTTGACTATCCTGTCTAGGGTTCTCAACTGTCAATCAGTTTTGACTGTCACTCTGTCTCTGAGAACACTGTTCTCCTTTAACTGCTATTATGCCAATCTATACTCTGATTACACATATTGATTTAATTGCTGCTTAAAGGTCAGCTGATTTTAACTGCTCTTAACTTCTAAAATAAGCTGAGCATAACTCTAATCTAATTAATTAATTGGTGAGTTTAATGTATCATTATAATTTTTTAGTAAATATTTTCTTTTACATTTTAAATTCTGCTGTCTGTCTTGTCTTTCAATTCAGCCATCATATATTAAGACACCACACTCAAACTAGGAAACGTTTTTCTCTGTTACTTTGTTAATATTGAGTTCCCATAGAACTAATTGCTTGGGTAACTCTCACCTCCCAACAGTATCAAGTTCAGAAACTCCAGCTGGCCCAAAATATGGCAGCCAGATTGGTTACAGGTACATCAAGGAGTGAGCATAACGCACTGATATTAGCATCACTCCATTGGCTGGCAATTCGTTTTTGGGCGAAGTACAAAGTGTTGGTTATTACCTTTAAATCCCTACATGGTTTGGCTCCAAGTTACCTGCATGATCACCTCCTCCCCTACAGTCTGCCCCACACACTTGGGTCCTCTGGGGGCCATTTACTTAAACTGGCCAGGAGAAGACTGGCAATGACCACCCAGAGGACCTTTTCGTCAGCTGCTCCTAGACCGTGGAATGACCAGCAGGAAGAGATTTGACAGCTAAACATGCTGTCTGAAAAAAACAAAAACAAAAAACAAACCCTGCTAAAGACCCATCTCTTCTGGCAGGCCTAAGCAGTCAATGTTTAACTATGAATTTTTTTAAATTGGTGTATTTTTAATAGTTGTATGTGTTTTTAGTTAAATCTTTGTTATACCCCTCCTTCAACCTTGGGAAGAGGTGGATGATGATGATGATAACAATAACAATAATAATTTTGTACAATTACAAAATTGTACAAAAGGGAAAAGAATGTTAAGCTTCTGATCTTATGCCATCATGAAACATCTTTGGCATTTGGAATAACCTAGGCCATTTCCACACTAGACTGTTATAGCGCTATGATTCCGCTTTCAATGTCCTATGGAATCCTGGGGTTTGCAGTTTAGGGAGGGGCTGGCTGGCCCCTCCCTAAACTGCAAACCCCAGGATTCCATAGGACATTGAAAGCAGAGTCATAGCGCTATAACAGTCTAGTGCAGAAATGGCTCTAGTTAAGATATGGCATCAGAATGCAAAATCCATGTGGCTTATGCAGCAAGGGTGCACAAGCAGTATCAGGTAGGAATACCATTTCCAGCAGAGAGCATTTTTCAACTGGCTTGTGATGTAGCACATAGGTACCTTGTGGAAAAAAAACCTTGGTCATTCAGATCTGATAGCAATGCATAGTTTGAACCAAATTGTGATGCTAGTTAAATTTATTGGGACTCTTCTTTACAAGTGATATCCAAAATCCTGTGACTGTCATCAGCCCCACTGTCTCTCCTTGTCTACTGTATTCCTAAGAAAGAATCCCCCCACATTTATAATTAATGACTGTACAATAAATAAATAAATGAAAGAAGGAAGGAAGGAAGGAAGGAAGGAAGGAAGGAAGGAAGGAAGGAAGGAAGGAAGATGCACATTACACATTAAAGTCAATGCATCATTTTGTTTACAATCTAGTCTCATTGTAGAACAGTGGCTTTGCAAACCAAATCTTGAGCCTATATTGTGTGGTTGTCAAATTTTCATTTCATTTTAAAAGAACAATTTCTCACTCTGCCTACTTAAAAACATACTGTATATTAACCTTAAGGAATGAACCTGCAAGGTTCTGAATTAATAGATGTTGACTGACCTCTTGTAGCTGTGATCAGCAAGGCCTGCTTGGCTACAGAAAACATATTTATATTTTGGCAGCAGTCGCTGCTACTTTGCTTCTAGCAACAGGCCTTCCACCTCATTTATTTGTTAATAGGTTTGGAGCCTGAGTGTTTGAAGCCTCTAGGAACTTTCTTTCATTCTTTTCATTTAACTTCTTAAGGTAAGAGAAGCACTTTTGAATTGGGGTGCCTTCATTTCCTCTCTGAACAGCATGATTTCTCTAATGTTTTGTCTGCCCTTTATAATTGTTAGCATCATTACCACCTTGGTCAGTCAAGGTTTTCCTCATCTTCTAGCGCACTGGTTCTCAGTCTTTGGTCCTCCATCTGCCAGAATCTCAGGCCATTGGTAGAGGCAGTTTAAATCCAGCATATCACAGTTTGAGAACTACTGCTCTAGTACACAATCGCAAATCAGAGAGCAACAAAGCAGAAGGTTCTACTGGTTAAATCTTTTTAAGTTCAAGTTTCCATTTCCTCTTGTCCTAGCAGACCTGTAAAACCATTTCTTTCATATGTTTCACTGAGTATGCATAGCCGTGATCTAAGCCCATTAAAACAAAGGCTTTCAATTGTCAAGTGAAACATAAATAAACAAAAGCCAAGTTACTCTGATACTGTGTCAGTGATTTCTCCAGTTTGGTCCCCATCCATACTGCCTGGGGATGATGGGAGCTATAATCTAACACATGCATGAATTCAGGTTGGGGATACTTGCTGTTAACATCTTCACTAACTTCTGGTCTGTTTCTAGATTTGTTGGCCATTACCTTGAAAACTCAAAATGGTTGTGCTACCTAAGATATGGAAGCCTGGTAGATTCATCTGGCTTCTGTTTCTTGGCACTTGCACACAGGTGGAAACTAGGATATAGTAGCACGCTTTTGACATGGGCAGTAATTCAATACTTTACTTCTTCTTGTATTTAATGGAACTAGTTTTGCTATCACTTTTTTGGCTGGAATCCTATTGATGACTTATGGTAAGTGTAAGTACTTTTTATGATGTTGAGCAGGGATGTTGTTACCACCGTGTACTGGCCTGGCCTTTGGTGAACCAAAGATATCATTTTGATATCACAATTCGGCCCTACTCTGCCACCAGCCAAGTGTTTGTGAGGCCACCCAACAAGCGTGAAGCTAGGCATGGCTACTATTTGCTGCTCACACCAAACCAAGCCAGAGATTGCCAGATCTGCTTTAGAGGACCTCCCGAAACAAACACCTTCATTACCAATGCGAGATAAACAAAGAGACCCTCTGCCCTGAGAGGACACCCTGGCAAGCTGAGTACTTAACTGCCGAGCTAACCGCATTTACATACCGGCCGTACCATTGTCAATTCAGAACGTAACTCAATCATGTAAATTCTGACCTTTTGGAGGCATTGTCTCCAACCCAAAACTTATTGTTTTTACCCAAGACCAGACTAGCCTACGGTCGTTCTTTCCCTGATAAAACCCCCCAGTTCCGAGAGTTCCTCGGACCGCTCAACGGACTTGTGTTTCGGACTGCTCTCCTGCCTTGCTGGCGCCTCGTTCTGCAAGCTCCCCTCGGCTGCTGCGCTGAGTCCTTCTACCCTCCATTGGCTTCCCCAGGACTGCAGGATTGGTGACGTATCACCCACTCCCCGAAAACTCTATTTCCTATTCTAGTTAGGAGTGTGTTTGTGTTTTTCTTGATAATTGTCTAATAAATCTTAACTGCTATTTTGAACTGTCTGACTGCTCACTGACCTGACGCTGGAGACATAGGGTAAAAGATCCCCGCTAAGTTACCCTGCCTCTCGTTAGCTAAGAGAGTACTCCAGCTAATTTCCCCATCTTTGCTTGGTTTGGTTTGTTGTTTGGGCGCCCCCTGGGACCCCCAAGTCACAGGGTAACAATGTTATAGTTAAAAAATAACCTTTTCCAAGCACTGAACAGGACTAAAGTTTTTCACTCCTCACAGCCCATGATCCAAAATAAAATGTTGCAGTTCAGAACTCCCCCCGTTCAGGGTTCCGTTAAGCCATGCCCTTTTCTTGGAGACTTCATTCCATTTTGTTCTGCTTCCCCTACCATGACAGACAGACAGTGTTCGGTAGACATTAATCGTTCCTGGTCCACATTGGACTATTTTGGTTTCTCTTGGTACCACACCATACAACCCACTCTGCAGGATGTGCTATTTTAATAATTGGACATATTTTATGGCTAAAACACATGTTTGAAAGTGCACTGGCTTTAAGCAGCGGCCAGTTCAGGTCATAAGTCCAGAGAGAATTAGGCAGGAAAGCCTGATGCTGATGGACTTGAGATAATCTTTTCAAAAAAATGCAAGCTATAAGCACTCCTGAAAACAATAGCACGTGAAACTGCCCAGGTGAAGCAATCAGGAGCCCTACTGTGAGTGTATCTTACTGAGAACTTTCTCATTCAGACTACTTGGCCAAAACATCAAGAGATTGTCATGACTCTCATCAATGTTTTGTTACCTAAAGTTAAGACAATCAGCCCATTCCAGACTCCTTTGTCAGCTTCATGGGAAACCCATTATTACTTAGTCCATGTACCCCCCCTTCCGGATAAGAAATAGGGTACAGAAGTTCCAAATTCTACAATTTGTAATACACTGGGCATCATGATGCACATATTTCCATTCCTCTGTATTACCCTCAGACTCTTGTTTGAGCCACTCCTCTTCGATCTTCTGCTTCAGGATTGATAAATATCCACCTTCCACCAAAAACTCTCTCCATTCAACCCTTTTCACCTCTCACTTCACTAGTCTTGTATGGTTCAAGAGATTGCTTGATTTCTTGTGAGTGCCCATTAATTTCCAATAAAATACTCTGTTTAACTTTTAAGTGGACTCCTCTCTACAGTTAGTACTGGTATGCAGGTGAGAAAATCCTGCCATTGCTCTCCTTTTGCAGGCTTCCTTTGAGCTATAATTCCCAAAATTCTACAGAGATACTGGCATTGTGGGTGGACCCCTAAAGTCCCCCACCTTTTAGAGTAACACTCTTTCCCCTTAGTTGGTGTTGTACATTGTGATTCTGCAAACCCTCAAGTTTCCTGAATCAGGATCTGGCCAAATTTTGAACCAAATTGGACTAATTCAGAAGAAGCAGTCTTAACTGGATCTGAATCCATATGTAGCCAACATAGAACAGCAATTTGAAAATCAACATAATGTTAGCGTTTATATTTAGACATAATTATATGTCTCTATGTCTCTATGTTATATGTCTCTATGTATATCAGGGCTTGAAACCGTGTGGTCATCCGGATGTTGTTGAGCTGCAGCACCTAGCAACCCTAGCCACTATGACCAGTAGCAAAGAATGCTGGGAGCTGCAGTCCAACAACATCTGGAGAACCACATAATTCCCATCCCTGGTATATATGTTTTATTTTATTTATTAATCAGAATATACATCCACAATCTTGCTGTAGGAAAATGTTTACAACAGGTTACAACGAAAAAATGAAAAATGAAAAAGAAGGTTACAATGAAAAAATCAGTAGATAACAAGATAACACAAACAAAAAGAAATAAAAATAAAAAGGAGAAAATAAATAATCAGTGATATTAAATGAGGCTTTATTATTTGTCTGTTTAGTGAATTATTTCCGTGTCGCATTTTAAGGTGAACCTTGCCCACAGCAGTTCACAATAAAACATGAAAGAAAGTTAATTAAAGCAACATAAAACATTTTAAAGAGATACAACAATTAGAAAACAAATGATAAAAAGCCACCCTGCTCTCAGTTAAATGCAGCCTGAAACAACAAGGTCTTTAAGGCCTATTTAAAAACAGTCAGGGAGAGTGCCATGCAGACATTGTTTACTCACTTGTTTAGCATTTTGATTTGATTTGCCCTGCCTTTCTCCCAGAATGAAACTTGCAATATTGCTGAATATAAGTACTACTTAAAACACAGTGTCCTAAATCAGGCATGGGCAAAGGGCAGTCTGTGGCCTACAGGGCCATTTTTGGGACCTCCAGGGCACCCTCTGGATGGTCAACATTTTTGTCCCATAATGCACCCAAATGGGTACATTTTTACCACACTTTACCTCCGCATAAAAGCCCAGGTGAGACATTTTCTTGATACAGGAAGTGAACAGAAAGTGACTTCTGCTCACTTTCTGTTGTTAAAATAGGCGTCTTCTGTGCTGAAAGAAAGGCAGCAATATCCCCCATGGGCTTTGGAGAGCATTTAGGGGCATTTTTTAAATATTTTTTTTTGTAGAGTGGTGTGGTGGGGGTGCAGATCTCAAAGTCCTCTTGGGGAGCTAATGCGCCCCCTAGTTTTTCACAGTTACCCATTCCTGGCTTAAATCCTATTGTCAGCTCCAACTTGAACAATGCCATTGAGTCAGTTGTTGAATGATAAGTCAACACCAAGGTAAATGCCATCAACATGATTGTTGGTCTACTCCAACTGGTGCTGACAACAGAATTCAGGCCTTTAGAAGATAGATAGATAGATAGATAGATAGATAGGTAGATAGATAGACTGCTAGACTGAAACTGAACAAAAAGAAAACCCAAGAACAGGTAAACTGCCATAGAGGAAACCCAGTAGCTAACCTGCCATCTAATTTAGGAAGTATAACTGCCACGGATGCTCAGAAGCTTTTGAAGATGTGGCTAACATGTTGGGATTCCTAAATGTAGTTCTGTTTCTTCCATTCTGCCAGATGTATGGCATCTTCTCTAGAACATAGGGATAGCTGCCCAATGAGAGCAGGGGTTCCCATTTCCATGGCACAGAAATTCAACTTAATGGTTAAAATGAGGCCCTTTCCATTGGACTGCCATTAGGTTCCACTTGATAATGGTGTAATTCCCACTTCTAGTCCCAACTAGAATATAGTCATTGAATGAATGGGATTTGCCTAGGTATTAACTCACTAACCATTCAGCAATTGGTTCAGTGGGCCTACTCTGGTTGGGACTAACCAATAGCAGTCCATCCCATAAATTATATATATATTAAAATACAATGAAGTGAATGATAATATGAAAACACCAGTTAAAATAGTTTTTTTTAAAAAAGAAAACTAAATAAATTAAACTAAAATATTAAATTGTCAGCAGATCTGTCTAAAAGCTGTGCCTGGCATCCTGCTAGGTATTTATTTCAGCATAAACTGCCCTAGAGGTACTGTCTGATCTTAGAAACTAAGGAAGGTCAGGCCTGGTTAACACTTAGATGGGAGACTGCCAACATATACCAGATGCCATAGGCTATATCTTGAGGAAGGAAGTGGCAAAAACACCTGATTATTTCTTGCCCAAGAAAACCCTATAAAATTCATGGGGTTGCCGTAAGTCAACAGACAACTTGAAGGTACACACACACCCCGACTTGGGAACACATAAAGGTGAATTGTAATGTTGCACAATACTTGTATTCTCAGAAGGGACATAAAAGGCACAGCTAAGTCTCTGGGACTACTGCAGAAATGAAGCCAACGTTGTGGCCATTGTGCTGCACGACATGGGACACATTCTGCATTTGGGCATATTGTTCAGTGGGAGGGCAGAATTCTTATGAGGGTCAATGCTCTCATTTTGGTCCTTCTGTAGCAATACCCTTGAGGAAGGCACACACATTCTTGCAGAGGGTATGCAACAAACTAGGCACTACCACAAATACCAAAAATAACCTGCCTTTCCTGTTACCATACGTTATACCACCATCCTGTAGGATAGCAAGATTGGCAGATGGGAATAAAAGTTACAAGTACTGGACAAGACAGTCTGATGAGTTCTTAAGAGGAAAAAAATGTCTTATTTAGTTAGTAATAATATATTAAAAAAAGGAAAAAAGTAATAATTATAAAGCTACTTTAAGGTATTTCTAACAAGTATTACCTATGAGAAAATAAAATCCCAGGCAATGCTGGGTAAATACACTAGTTCTCATATAAATTAGAATCATAGAATCATAGCGTTGAGAGAGACCACAATGGCCATTGAGTTGAACCCCTCCCATGCAGAAGCACACACTCAAAGCACCTCCAGCAAATGGCCATCCAGCCTCCGATTAAAAACCTTCAAAGAAGATGATTCCGAGGTAGCATATTCAACAATGGAAGTCCACTGTTGAACTGCTCTTACTGTTAGGAAGTTCTTTCTGATGTTTAGGTGAAATCTCTTTTTCTGTAGTTTCAATCCATTGCTCCATGTTCTAGTCTCTGGAACAGTAGAAAACAAGTTTGGTCCATCTTCAACATGACATCCTTTCAAATATTTAAACATAGTTATCATGTCACCTCTTAACTTTCTTTTTGTCAGGATAAACATACCTAGCTCCCTAAGCCACTCCTCATAGGGCATGGTTTCCAGACCCTCCACCATTTTGGTTACCCTCCTCTGGACACATTCCAGCTTGTCAATATCCTCTTGAATTGTGGTGCCAAGAACTGAACACAGTATTCCAGGTGAGACCAAAGCAGAGAAGATTGGTAATATATTGAACATATTTATGGCTGAAATACATGATTGAACCCATGCAGACCTGAGACATGCTATTAGAAAGTGTGTTCCCAGCTCTGACTGACCTGAGACATGGATAGGCCATAAAGTTCAAAGAGGATTTGGCAGAAAAGCTCTGGCATAGGAGTTCAACCTAATCTCTTCTCCAATCTCAGACCTTTACATTTCCAACTAAGCCTGAGAAGACAATAAAAGATTATCCTCTCTGATCTCCCCCTACAGAGAATTTTTCTACACACTCTCTTACTGGTCTAAACTTCAAAAGGTATTACAATTCCCCAAAATTTTGTCAATCTGGTGTCAAAGCAGATTCTGGAACCATTTGGTCAGTCCCATGAGAAATTTTCATGCTTTGCCAGAATATCCCTTTAGGGTCTGGAAAAAGGTATTTAAACTATGACTTTTGTCCCAGCAAATTGTAGTATTTCAGACATAATACGTGGTGCTTAGACTATGAGCCCCTCTGCTCCATCGCTATCACCCTTTTCATCCCTAATTTCTCTCTATCTAAACTTTCATGCCTTGTTTTCCAATAGCCTTGTATGGCTCTTGAGAATATCTGTTTTCTAGTGTGTACTTGTTATTTCCAATAAGGCATTTTATTTTAATTTTAAACTGGAGTCTCTCTTGCTGCAGGTGGTGCTGATATAAATAGATGAAAAGATCCTGCTGTTACCCTCCTCTTGCATGTCTCCTTTGAGCCATAATTTCCCCAAACTCAAAAGAGACACTGGCATTGCCTAAAGCCCCCATCCCTTAGGGTAACTCCCTGTTCCTTGAGATGCCAGAGGCACTGTCTCATGCTAATTAGATTTGTACATGTAAAAGAGGCTTTTAGGTTACTTTGGTCCCAGAATGAGGTTATGGCTACCATCTTGAATTGGGCCTCAGCAATTTGGCCCCCACCAGTACCCTCTTTGACTGTGGGAATGAGGGATAATGACTGGCATCCTATTGAGAAGTGTGTTTTCTTCATAGCGCTGTTGCTGTCATGCCTTGGAGTGAGATTCCTGGAATTAGTTAATACAAGAGCAGGTGAAATGGAGCCTTCTAGATCCTGTTGTGACTTAAACTCTTAACATTTTTTGTCATTTGCTGTGTTGACTAGGACTGATAGCAGCTGCCACTTTTTTTCTCCTTTTACTTCTGCTTGTTCAGTCTTTGTGACAGTTTTATGGTTTGTAAAAATGCTACCTTACTGTCCAGACTGGAATAAATTAGATGGGGTTTATAAATGAGTGCCTGTTTAATGGGAACCACAAAAGATTGCCCAGATATTACCATCTTTCCGTAAGCTAAAAGGCCAAGAGAGAAATGCTTGGAAAGCTGTTTATTTTCATTGCTGCTTTCATGTTAAAATTAAATGGATGCAATTTCTTTTTGCAAGCTTAGAAAACTGAAAGACGGGGGGAAATACTGTACAATCTTCTCACTGCAAAATATCATGTTAAGCACTGACAATTTTATCATACTGTTTAAAAATGAGGTGGCAACTTTCATAAAGGACATTCAAATTATACATAGGCTATAATTTTTTTTAATATAATAGTTCTCTGAGTTCTACCAGCTCTTCCAAGAGTGACACACCTAATGTGCAGGATGCCACATGCTCCGTTTCCCTGAACACCAAAGTTGCAGAGCAAACTGCTGTATAGTCATCTCCATGTTATGAGAGTATTTGAGGTTTTATAATACCAGCTAGTTACAAGCTTAAGCCTGTGAAACAAATGGCTTACTAGACAGCATTAGTAATATATAGTAATAGCAGTAGTAATATCTATCTATAGATTATTGATAGATATAGATATATACATAGATATAATAGATATGGGGGGTTCAGTTCTTCATAAGGGAAAGAGTGAACATCTTCCCATAAATATGTACATACCATCATGGTGGTATAAAGCAATTCCACGTAAAAGGAAGATTGTTAACTGAGGCTGGCTACACGGAGCTCATAGCTACCTCATGGCAACAGTTCCTCTGGCTGCCGATCTGTTTCTGCTCACAATTCAAAGGACTGGTTATGGCCTATGAAACCCTATATAGTTCAGGTACAGGTTATTTGAAGGACCATATTCTTCCATATGAATCTCCACAGGTTTTGAGATCTTCTGTGGAGGTCATTCTCTCTGTCCCACCATCCTGAACAGGTGCCTTTGGTGGGAATGTAGGAGAGGGCCTTCTCAGTGTCTGCTCTGAGGCCTTGAGAATTTCCTTTCCAGAAGGAGACCCTCCTTATTGTCTTTCCTTACCTAAGTGAAGATCTTTTTATTCTAGTAGGCCTTTGAGAACTGATGTTTTAGAGGAAGTAAGTCATGTATAATGCAGCCAGTGTGCTGTCTAGTTTTATAAGAAAACAATATTTCTCACCAATTTTGCTATCCAGCAGGATGGGGGGTGTAAGGTGTGGTAACGAAAAAGAAGAAGAAGAAGAAGAAGAAAGCTTTCTTTCTTTCATTCCAAAAGGTGTGTGAAATTAGAGCTTTTCAGCCTGTGTTATGTATTTAACGGTGCCAATTATTTCCCATTTAGCTTTCATATAAAAGATCCAGATAAACGCAAAACAGAAAGGTAAAAATGATTTGCATCCACAATTAGATAGCAATCAAGGCTAATTGTAAAAGGGTTGACTTTCTGCAAACATGGGTAGGGGGGAAAGGAAACCCTTGAAATTCAAATATACTTTAATTGATCCTTCCTCCCAGAATTCGTGTTTGCCTATTACTTCTTTTGCTATTACCTCTACTTAAGCTGCTTTCCAAATAAGATTATTATGTTAGAGAGTATGTCAGAGAAAGGAGGAAGGAAAACCTGCCGTGCTCATTTGGTGTTATTTGTTCAAGATCTTGAATTAAGACCTTTTATTTATTTTTTAAGAAGATGTGGATCAAAGTCTTGTTGTTTCATAGTGTGAAGTGTATTTATGAAGCTAGATTCATTATGTTACACAGTCAAATGTGTAAACTGAAATTAAAATGCACTGGAGCGGTTGGCTCAGAGGAGACCACAGGAAATACAAGAATTTTCTCTTGTTAACTGGACAAGTTTCTTGCTAACTGGAGAAATATGTATGTGTGTGTGTAGATAGATAGATAGATAGATAGATAGATATAGATATAGATATAGATAAAGATATATACACACACACATACATGTATACATATGTACATATACATACACACACACACACACAAATGTTTTTCTTGTGGCTTCTGGTGCTGTCTGAGAAGAGAGGAAAAGAAGTTTATAAATATGGAAAGGAGAAGTAACTCTTTATTGTCTGTAACTGAGAGTGCCTTGTAACCATCTGCTTTTCACTTTCCTGGAAAGTAGAAGAGGAGAGGGAACCCTTTATTTTCTGGAAGGTGGGAAAGATTTGAGTAACTGAGATCTTTAGGGAATGGAAGAAAACCTCTGAGATTTTCAAATTTTGTTTTCTTTCAAGCTTTCTTCCTCTATTCTCCAGTTTTTTAAAAAAATCCCCAGGGCCCTTTCTAGTGCACTTATGGGATGTCAGGTAAAAAAGAATGCTCATAGAACAAGGTATGGCTTTTTTTTAAAAGGACAGATGGGAATAGCATTTTGAACAGCATGTGCTCTTGGTAGGTACGGGGAAGAATTTTGGAGTCCACAGTTTTAAATACACCGACATAATTTCTTTCTTGGGCCAGTGTGCAGTTGTGCTACAGCCTAGTTGCTTCATTTTAAGAAGGATAGAGGCTAGTTGGAGTGGGTTCAAAAAGGAAAATCAGGAAGGTGATGTCAGGATGTGTAGCTCTTGTCATAAGTGGATTTTCTGGATGTGTATTGAAATGTTGTATGGTAGTCAGTGCAGGGGGCAATGCTAGAACGAGTTAGCGAGCTACTTAGTATTGAGTGCTAATTGTTGATTGTAACAGTGTATCTGTTTGAAGCTTGCTTGTATATTTGAATGTATCAAATAGTTAATAGTTAATTGCTGCAATGTATCTGGTGAGTGGGGGAGAAGATCAGAGCGGGCAAAAATGAAAGCACCGAAAGGTGTTTTGGAAACTCAAAGTGTCTAAAGATCAGGGGCAGGAAATATTTTCCTGCCCCAAGGATGGAAGAAAGGTAAACAACAGTGGGTCTAGGAAATATCTAAAGGTGTGGGGTGATATTAAATCTATGATCCTCTCCAATCACAGCTGTGTGCGCCTAAAATTTGTATGTGTGGGTATAAAGCCTGTAAACCCATGTATGCTTTAGTTTCAGCAACTTTGGAAGAAATATGCTGTGTTTCTTACTTTGCTACAAACAAATACTACTGTGTACATCAGAGTGGAGTTTGTGGATTGCAAGTTATCCAGTGCATGGCAGCTAAGAAGCATGGAGAACAAAACATATGAGGAAAGCTTGAGGGAGTTGGCCATGTTCAGTCTGGTGAAGAGATGACTGAGGGGTGACATGATTGCATTCTTTAAATAGCTAAAGGTCTGTCACAGAGGGGAGACTGTAGGTGTGTTCTCTTGCTGCCCCAGATGGTACAACCAGGTCTAAGTTTTAAGAAAAAAGGGGAATATTTTGATTGAAAGTTTGAAGGAATTTCGAGGGTAAGAGCAGTTTAGCAGTGAAATCTATTACCTATAGAAGTGGTGAGGTCTCTCTCTCTGGACATTTTCAAAATGAGGCTGGAGAGCTACCTGATGGAGATGCTTTAGCAGGAGTTCCTGCATTGAGTTCCTTCCAGCTCTATAGCTATTTCCGCACTATATTGTTACAGTGCTATTATTCTATTTTCAACATCCAATGGAATCCTGGGACTTGCAGTTTAGGGAGGAGCATTTAGAATTCTCAGTCAGAGAGCTTTTTGGCCCCAGTAAAGTAAAAACCGCAGAATCCCACAGGATGTTGAAAGTGGAATAATACCACTATAATAATGTAAAGCAGAAATGGCCTATCATTCTATTTTCCAACGATGCATTTTATGAGCTTATTCTCTCCCAACCTCATCTCAGAACCAACCTTCCCCACAAGGCAATTAATATGGAAGCCAGTTTAGTGGGTAATATTCCACATACTTTACTTCACTGCTGAACTTCCATTGTTTGTAAATCAACCACAATGGCACTTCATTCCTAGTGTTGTCCTCTTACCACATTGACTTTTTCAGGGAGTAGCAAGAGAAACTCAAACATATTTCTTAAAGTGAGCTCTATTTGTGGCAATCAAATTATTCTGCCTTTTAAAATGTATTTATACCTTTATCCAGACAGCCTCTCATGTTACTGTGTCATCAAAATTTCATGCTCTATGAATATTTATTGTTTCTTATATTTAAACACTCTCCGTCTTATTTTTTGGAAAAATAGATTAACATTTCATGAGGTTTTTCTCACGGAACTTTCTTTTTTTAATGGAATACTCCTGCTGCAGCCTGGTTTATGTTTGCATAATGCAAATAGATTCCTAAACATTCACATCTCACACACCCCTCCACCATTTGTAGAAGCTTTAATCTGCAGGCATTTAAAGCAGGTTTTTTTTGTATGCAAATATTCCATATTAGTAACAACAGTCATGTTTGTGAATGATTGTAGGGCTGGAATAAAACATAAAAGTAATGTAAACATATATTAAGTATGGAAATTTGGCTGTTCCAAATATTATAAATTATTACCACTATAAAGCGTTTTCTCCTTCCTCTCTGTTGGTGTTTTGTAAAATGTAAGACCACAGGAAGAGTTCTTGCTAGAAGAAGACAAATTGCCTTCTGCATGCTCCTTTATTGTCAGGAAAAGAAGAGCACACAAATGGCGAACAGCTATTTATCTTTTAAAGTATAAATGGGGGAAGTACAGCCCCTGTATTCTGCTTTTACAGCCCTTGAACTGCCCCACCAGTCCCACATATTTCCCCCCATTTTTTTTTTTTTGTAATTTTCAGGTAAAAAGCCCTCGAAGAACACACTCAAAGTCCTCACAAATGCAGGCAAACGCACAAGCCTTCTCAAACTCCCTTACAACTATTGCCACTTCTCAAATGCCTTTTTTTACCTCAGTTTGTCCTTGAAAATGGGAACAAGAAATGGTACATTGCCACTTCCGGTCACCATTTTGAAGGCGGAATGGAGTGCAGGCAACATACCCTCCAAGATTTCACACATGAAAACCGGGACACATGTGGCCAAGCAACATCAGGGTCTAGTCAAGATGGTGAACATTATTAATGAGGAAGAAGAAAAGATGAGCTAGGAAAGGCTTCAGCAGTTTGCTTTTGCCTGACCGTACTGGGAAAGGAAAAATTAAAGTGCTGGTGATGACCTTTAAAGCCCTACATGGCTCAGCTCCAGCTCCTATACTCTCCTACAAACCAGCCTGGGCTTTGAGAGCTGCTGAAGAGGCCCTTATCTCTGTCCCACCAACTTCACAATTTCATCTGGTGGGAATGCGGGAGAGGGACTTTTCAGGGCTGTTCCCATGCTCTGGAACTCCCTTCCCAGATCATTTCCGCACTATCCTGCTTTAGTGCGATGATTCCACTTTCAACATCTGGCCGGCCCCTCCTGAAACTGCAAACCCCAGGATTCCAGAGGATGTTGAAAGTGGAATCATCACGCTATAACAGGCTAGTGCGGAAATGGCCCCAGAGAGGTCTGACTGGCACCCTCCCTACTTGCTTTCCAGAGACAATTGAAGACATTCTTATTTTGGCAGGCATTTAATACATAATCATTGTGAAGAAAGGTGCTCGTTATTTTAATTGTGATTTGTTTTTTTCAGTATGTATCTTAATGCTGTTTTAATTGCTACTGTTCGTTGAAGGTATGTTTTAACTTTTATATGTTACAATTTTAACTATGTTTTCTTTTTTATAACTATTGTATGCTGCTTTGAGTCCTTTTGAGGAGAAAAGTGGGATATAAATAAAGACAATATTATCATCATCATCATCATCATCATTGTCATCATCATTGTTATTGTTATTATTATTTTTCACCTCCTGTTGAGGTAACTGATTGCAAACTACAGTTGGCCCTCCACATTCACTAAGGTTAGGGGCGTGAGACCCATGCAAAAGTGGAAAAACTTCATATATCAAAATGTGGGTGTAGGTCTGTGGAAAGGAAGCTGAGGCATGGTGGGGAGAACTGGCACCCAGGGTCCAAACCAGGTCAGGGAAAGGAGAGAGAAAGGGGGTGAGTCAGCATGGTGGTCCTATACTTCCTCTTTCTTGCCCACCTCCTTCCTTGGGTGTGTGCGGAGCATCAAGAGAGAGTTTGTGGTGCTGAGAGATTGAGTTGTGAACTATCCTTAGCTGGCCAGGCAGAGGCTGGTGGAGGAGGAAGAGGATCAGAGATGGGTTGTTAAAGGGCTGTGCAGCCTGATCAGAGCCACCAAGAGGGAAGGTTTCACCAGAAAAGAAGGACTCAAGGAGCAGGGGAATAGGGGTTGGAGAAACTTGTGAGTAGTCAAATCCATGAAAGTGAAACCTGCAAATGGGGAGGGCCAACTGTCCTTTGCAGCAGTTGAAATAAGCTGAGGACAAAAGGGGAAGGGGAGATGTGGCAAGAGAATCTGGGACGCTTCAGAAGCATCTGAAAAAGTGGGACTCCAGGGGATTAATTGAGGCTGACCCTGCCAAATCAGGACAGTCGGAGAGTATGAAACAAACTATTTTGACATTTTGGGTGAGGGAACGCAACCCATGGCAGTTCAAGGGAATGGAAACTTAGACCCTAGGCAGTTGCCCCCTCACGTTTATACTGTAGAGAGAACTCCAGTTAAAAGTTAAACAGAATATTTTATTTGGAATTAACAAACATCCAAGAAATCAGACACTCTCCAGAAACATACAAGGCTATCAGAAAATGAGGCAAGAAAGGCTAGACAGAGAGAGATTGTGTGGAAAGGGTGATAGTTACCAGTCCTGAAGCAGAAAGTCAAAGTGAAGTGGGTCAGACAGCCATCTGAGGGTAGCAAGAATGAACAGAGATCTGGGCACTATGTATTACGTCCATGTACTACAACTTACTTGGCCAAGTATTAAAACTTATCTTGTTTCCTATCCTGAAGGAGGATGCGTGGACAAAGCAATAATGGTTTTCTCATGGGGTTTACAAAGGAGTCTGGAATGGGCTGATTGCCTCAACTCTAGGTAACAAAACATTGATGGGAGTCATGACAATCTCTTAATGTTTTGGTCAGGTAGTGTGAATTGGGAAGGTCTCCATAGGATATGCTACAGTAAAGTCTCTGCTTCACCTGGGCAGCTTTGCCTGCTATTGTTTCCAGGAGTGTTTGCAACTTATAGTTTTTGAAAGGATTATCCCAAGCCCATCAGCATTGGAATTTCCCACTTAATCCTCTCTGAACTTAAGACCTGATCATGTCTGAGGTCATCCTGACCTGGCTTCTGCTTACAGCCAGTGCACTTTCAGACATGTGTTTCAGCCATAAATATGTCCAATTATGAAAAGAGCACATCCTGGAAAGTGGAGGTGTATGGTGTGGTAACACAGGATGAACACAAACAAATGTGAACAACAAAAACTCCCAGCAGCTGTGGTGGGATCTGTAGCTGCCTGATCTTAAGACACCAGGTAGTTCATTGCTCAGTATTTCTTATTCATCAGGTGTTACCCTGATTTCTGGGGTCCTGTGAGGGACACCTAAATGTGCTCAAAAATAATGGGGAATGGGAATTAGCAAGAGCACAAGCTAAGCAATGCAAGAGGCAGGGCAACCTAGCGAGATCTTGAACCCAGTGTTTACGGGGTCAGGCCGAGTCAATAATCAAACAGAAGTAAATTAAAATTGTTTTTCTTTATTTTAAAACACAGTCAAAATGTATGTATGCAAACATTCATACAGACCTAATGAAAGAAAGGTAGGAGTTGGATAGAGGGTTTTTGAGAGAGATTTTTCAGGGAAAATACTACACCTGATCCTGAAGGCCGGTTTATCTGAAGAAAAGTCTGTTGAAGCGGAGATTCTCAGCACGTGGAAGCTGAGGGGAAGGCTCGTCGAACGGAGCGACAGCAAGGTGAGATGGAAGTCAGAGTGATCCAAAGAAGCGCTCAAAATTAGGGGGTCTTATAGGGGAAAGTGTGCCTGTAGGCTAGTCTGTTCCTGTGGAAAACAATTGGTTTTGGGCTGGAGACAAAGCCTGCAAAAGGTCAGTACATTGCATGATTGAATTATGACAGCATTGTCAATAGAGTGGCCGGTATGCAAACGTGGAGTGCTTGAGAGTTGAGCATTCGGCTCATCAAGCTGCCTGCTCGGGGCAGGGAGTCTTTTGTAAACAGCGTGCATACATAATGTGATCTTAAGAAGGTACTTGCCTGGAGGTCTCCTGAAGCTGCAGTCCGGCAAATACTGGCCTGCCTGGATTAGTTTGGAATGGTTCAGCTATTTTTGGCCATGCCCGCATGCATGCTTGTCCGGGGGCCTCGCAAGCACATGGAGAGGAATGGGTAATGAAGGCTACATTCTTGATATCAAATGATATCTAATATACCACAGGCCTGGGCTAGAAACTACAGTAACAGAGGTATCGGCTCCTTCGCATCTGTTCCTTGTCGTGATGATATTGCACAAATGATGGGGGTATCTTCTCAGTGTCTCTCAATTGAGCTTCCTCATCAGGTGTATCAGCCACTAGTTGCTCAGATTCAGGGGGAGGAGCTGTCACCTGGAGTCAAAGGCCTAACGTCTCTTCTTCCAATTCTTGAGACTCTACAGTATGAGCTATGACAAAAAACATGTTTAAAACAAACATTTCTTCTGGCTTGTTTTAAAAGGTCCCTCCCCATGTTGCTGTTGAATTTTGGCAGTGCAATTTGTGGTGGAATTTTGATTGTACAGTGATGACAGATGTTGCCCACAGTGGGTCCTGGGAGTGAGGACCTGCACTGCTCTAATCAGTGGGATTTGAAACAGTTGTAGAGGAGCAAATGTTGGCTAATGATCAGGAGAAAGTGTCTAACAGTGAAAGATGTTTGGCATGGGATCAGACTTTCTCAACAGATAGTGGCTTCTTTCTTTTGCTGTATTTAATGAGAGGCTGTCTGGCCATCTGTCAGATGTGTTGAAGCTGCACTACAGAACCTGAACAGAGTACAGAGTTGGATTACATGGTTTCCAACATTTTGTTCTCCCAGTTCAATGATCCTAGGAGATTTTGGATTGTTTTGGTGCAGGGTACTTACATAGCAGAGGCTGAGAAACTAGGGCTATTGTGAAGGTGGATGGAAAAGTGATGTTTTGGATAGGTGATTTTTGTTTTCTTCCATGTTCATAATAACACTTGGCATCCAGATGAGCAGTTATGAATGTGTAAGATAGACTTGTGCATTCATAACTGTTTGGAATTTGTGGTTATGATCACGGCACTATTGTCATGATTACCAGTGCCTCCCAAACATGCCTTAACAGCCAGCTGCTGTACCAAGTGGTGGAGTTTTTCTTTTCTGATGATGATTGGGGTGCTCCAAGATGACCTTTCCAGCCCCTTCTTGACAGTGAGCCGTGGTGCAATAAGGAACTGTGGCAGGGATCTTGTTTCTGCTCCTTACAGTCGAACTCACTTCTGGGAGTGGGCTGGAAGTGTCATTATACTGTGCCTTGACCACCAGCAGAACAGACCCCCATTGCTTGGTGCAAGTGCTGGCTGCTAAGGTGGGTTTGGGGAGCTGAGTGAGGAGATGGCATATAGTTATGCATTCCTAACTATGGATCTTTCTGCTTTGCCATCCAGGTCAAGAGTCAGAGGCAGCAAGTTGTGTGTGTGTGTGTGTGTGTGTGTGTGTGTGTGTGTGTGGGCACTGCTATTAATGGATATGTTCCCTTCATTGTTTGCAAGATCTTGTGTGTTGTTTTGCTTGAGGTGTCGCTTGCAGTGTACTGGTGTTCTCAGCAGTAGGGACATTTGTGTGAAAAAAGAGGTGTGAAAGACAGGTGGTTTGGGGGGAAAATGGCGTGCCACCTTTACAACTTGATCTCCTGTCAAGACTTGTGCTGTCTGCAAATAATTAGATGTAGAGGTGTGTGTGTGTATGAGAGAGAGAAATGGGAGGGTGAGTGAGCCTGAAAAAAATTCCTCTACACAGTTGGAAACTGTGTATATACTAGTAATCACATTTTAGAATAATATCTTAGAATAATCTCTATAGCATCTTAATTAGCCAATTAATTAATTAATTAATTACAAATTACTTACAATTAATTAATTAATTAAACTAATTACTTAATTAAAATATTTCAACCTCATTCTTTATTTTGGGATCTCAGGTAAAATAATATAAACATTTTCTTTCTTTTCTAAAGATTAAACAAAATAAAATAATTTAAACAGGATGAAAACACAATAAAGAAGCCAACAAAGACAATTTCTGCACTACACTGTTACAGTGCTATTATTCCACTGTGGAATTCTGGAGTTTGTAGTTTACTGAGGCCAAAGAGTTCTCTTGGCTGAGAATTCTAAATGCCCCTCCCTAAACTGCACACCCCAGGATTCCGTAGGATGTTGAATGTGGAATAATAGCACTATAACAGTGTAGTGCGGAAAGGCCCTATGTCTGTGATACAGGATCTTGTCCAATGTTATTAACTCTTTTATTGTGTTTCCTGTGTTGGACAGAGCAGGACAAGAGTTTACCTTCTTCTAGGTTCAACCAGTGGGGCAGGGGTGGAGTTAAGGGGAAGGTGAAGGGGAAAGGAGAAAACACTCGTTGTTTAAGAAGTATATGGTAGTTTGGGTCAGTTGGAAGGCAACTAGTAACTTAATGACCTGCGAAGGTCCAAGAAAACTGAACTCTATGATATGACTTAAATCTATCTGAGAAAACAGTGAGATTCTGTTAGGACTGACAACCTTCGCATGCCTATAGTCACTAATTATATGGTGTCACTTTCTCGGCATATATTTGAGGCAACTTCCTGTTTGTTAGGCTTCTCCACACCCTCTTTCTTCATGGATCACTTTGAACTGCAGAAATTCCTCCTCCATTAGACAACTTATATGTTTTATGACAAGAATTTATAAGTACAGCTACTTTATATATTCTATTAAGTGTATTAAGTTTATTCCTTTTTTCCGCTAGACCCTACGAATGTGTGAATGTGAGACCAGTTATTGTTCATCTTCTTCTTTGACAATTTCATCACTTTGCTCATGAGATTCAGTACAGTTTCTCACAGTTTTCAGAAGAATAACCTGAGAAATGTTATGTATTTAGAATGGGTCCTGTAATAAAATCTATGTTCCTTTTGTGTGTTCATTCAGCACTTCACATTCTTGTATAGAGGTGGCTTAACAGGTCACATTTATCCAGAGACACAGGCAGTGGTGTCATTCAACCAATTTGCACAGGTTCACCCAAACTGGTTGTGGGGACAGAAAAGAACAAATGACAGTTAAATTCTTGTGAGCTTGCTAAATGTTTTACAGTGCAAATGAAATGGAAACAATAATAAATTATAGGGGTTATGGGTGCAATTTGCTGAAGGGGATGTGACTCACATGTAATTGTTTGAAGGGGGTGAGTCAGGAACCACACATGCACTTTATTCTCACTTGAGATACATAAGTAAGCAAGCACACAAACGGGGGTTCTCCAGAGTGTGAGAGGAGCCAGAAAACGCTGACCTGCATCCCTTCTGCCATCCCAGCTAAAGGTGGGGGGCTGAGGAGGCCCTGTTTGGCAAGATGCCTTCCTCTGGCCTCTGGGACAGAAGCCGCAAAGGAAGCCCAGCTGCTGCTGTTGGAACCAGTGTGCTTGCAACTTACTGCTTCTAGAGAAGCCCATGGTTGCTCCAGACACAGCTGCCCCACAGTTCTCAGTCTTCATCTTCATGAACATATACAAATTTTGGCACAAAGAAAAAAAAATAGAACTGGTTCTTAACTATTTTGAATGACACCACTGGATACAGAAACACATTTGTCTGTACTTTATTACCCTTTAGGAAACTGGACAGTGGGTTGGAAGGAAGGGCTGAGGTGTGACAGACTGCACCAAGGTAAGAAAGAAGCAATCTGGGGGACTGTCATGGTTGGCTTTGGTGCAGTTGGCTTCATTTGGGTTTTATTTGACTTTGTTTAGAGGTAAACTGCCTTTTTTGAGGTTAGAAATTTAGAATGTCATTCAGAGCCTAAGGCCATTTCCGCATTACACTGTTATAGTGCTATTATTCCATTTTCAACATCCAATGGAATTCTGGGGTTCGCAGTTTAGGGAGGGGCATTTAGACTTCTCAGCCTGAGAGCTCTTTGGCCTCAGTAAACTACAAACCGCAGAATTCCACAGGATGTTGAAAATGGAATAATAGCACTATAACAGTGTAGTGCAGAAATGGCCTAAAAAGAATATGAGTTATTTTCCCAGAGCCATAGAGGTGTAATTGTTACAACCCTGGAAACCAAGGCCTTTCTGCAGCTTACCTTCTTCCGGCACTGGGGTGGGGGGATCTCATAAGCAGTCTCTGGGGAGAGGCTCTCGCATCCGGGGTCCTTCGACTCTGCACGAGCTGCCTGCTCGCATGAGAGCCCTGCCTCTTCCTTCCGTAGCACAGCCTGGGAGTTTCCCAGGCTGTGCTGTGGCAGGAAGTGCAACTGGCACGGCTCTGGAGGCTCCACACAGCAGGTAAGTGCATGCAGGGCCCAGGAGCAATGCACAATCATGATCACGCCTGCCAACTCCTGGAGTATCATGCGATTGTGAGCGCGTCGTGCAGATCGCTCCTCACAATTGCGCGATGCTCCAGGCCCTCTTTCTCATTGAAAATGCCATGTGAAAAGGGCCCAAGATTTGAATCCCTGCTCAGCCATGGAAATCTCCTGGGCGACCTTGGACAAGTCACACTCTCTCAGCCTCAGAGGAAGGTAACTCCCCCAACAAATCATGCTAAGAAAACTCCATGATGGGTTCATCTTATTGTTGTCGCTGTTTCTGACTCATGGTGACCCTAAGGTGAACCTATCATGGGGCTTTCTAGGGGCTGAGGCTGTATGATGCACACAAGGTTACTCAGTGGGTTTCCATTGCTGAGTGGGGAATCAAACCCTAGTCTCCAGGATCCTAGTTCAGTGCTCAAACCACTATACCATGCTGGCTCTTGGGTTCACCTTAGGGTCGTTGTAAGTCAGAAACGACTTGAAGACACTTGAAGATGGCTCATAAGATGGAAAGAAGGCAACAGAAAGATTTCAAATTGCCAGAACAATTTTTTTTTAAAAAAGGGAGTTTTAATTGGAAGAAGAAAATTACAAAAAAAAAATCACTTGTTTAGTATTCTCTTTCTTTACTTCTAGCCCAAAGATTGTGACTTCCCATAGAGCAGTTTAACCAGCACGCTACACTTTCACTGATACATATTTTTTCTCTATGATTTGAAAGTTTCTGAAATAGCCTTTAAAGATTTTTTTTTTTAAAAAATGTTATTGTGAAAGGGAAAGCCTGTGTGAAGAGGTTAGCTCTGATTTTAGGGTACAATGTTCTGATTTCTATTATGAAGTCTATTGTACCACTCAGCTCTTAGGTACATGGTTTGGCATGTCAATCAGCTTTATGAAGACTTATCTTCCTTCCTGAGCTGCCCAGAACCCTTTGAAATTGCTAACTGTGAAAATGCCTCACCCAAGGTAATAATCTAAGTAACAGACCAAAGCTTGGCATTCTTCTTTTAAAACCTGGGATAATTTTCTCTGGTTCTGGGAAAATTACTTGTATTCTTAGACCCTGAGTGAAGATATATTCTAAATTTCTACCAGACTGAAATGTCAAAAGTTTCCCTGTCTCTTGGTGAGCTAGGGATTCTTGCAAAAATTGGTCTCCTTTTTGCTCTAAAATATAATTGTTCCACATAATACCTGTAGACAATATTTTAAAAGTGTGTCATACTTGGTTGTGTCAGGTTACTGGGGCTTGCACCTGCTGTTGGTGGTTTCATAGTGGCCCTGATATTTTCAACTTAACAACGGGAAGATCTTAACACCAAAAAGAGACTTCAGAAATTATCAAAGGATTCATTCTTTAGATTCTAACGTACCTAAAAGAAACTCCCCTAAAAGTTACAGTTTGGGGGGCTTTTTTGTTTAAGACAAAAAAAGAAGGTGATTAGTGGGGTAACTAAGCCCTTACTGCACAAAATTGTCATACCGCCATAGGAACGTGTTGTTCCCGGTCCAGGATGTGTGCTATAGCTGTGTGAGCATAGTTTCTCAACACCACTTGATAATGCTTCCTGTCATCACTGATCCAGAAGTGGGCATGGTGTGGACATTCTCAGGTTCTCTCTCCCTCAGCAACTTCCATGGTGATCTCTGCCCAGCAACCTACAGCCTACTTCTCGTGTCCAGAGATTGAACACGGTAGGAGAAGCAGAGAAAGGATCACACAATTTGGCAAGTTCAAAATCTATCACAGTCTTTATTTTAACTTTCTCTTTTTTGTTAATTTTTTAAATTTTTAAATACGTTTTTAGCATTATAGTGCAAAAACGCGACAGTGTATAAGTGTGTCATGGTGTTACAACATTGCTGTGCTAGTATGGCTTAAAATCCCCCAACGAATCGTGAGCTGTGGGATGGGGAAAAGGACTTGCCAATGACACTGGAATGTCAAAAAGGTGTGATAGAGAGCATTCAGAAGCCAATACCATCATGGAAATGGCAATGCTGGGATTGAAATGGAACAATGTGCTATTGCGGTATGGTGTGGTAAGGGCCTAAGTGTGGAATCCTATTGGTTAATCCCAAGAAGAGAAAATCTATTGGATCAATCATTGCATAGTGAGTCAATGTGTAGATGAATCCCAGAGGCTGAATGGGTCTATTGGAAGTGGGACTTACAGTAGGATTTATGTTGTAACAGTAAAATTATGCATCGTGTTGATAAAATGGACAGAGAAATTATCTTCTGTCATAACACTAGAACACAGGGCCATGCAGTGAATGGATAAGCAGTAAATCCATTAAATAAATAAAGTATGTGTTGTGGATTATAAAACTCATTGACGTAAAAGCCAGTGACTATGGTGGCTTGGAATTCTTGGAGGCTGTAATCAAAAAACTTACTTTTCCAAGCCATGAACTGTAGCTAGGTCCAGGATGTCTCTTTGTATATTTGTGCATAAGTTGTGGGTAGGGAATCACTTCTTTGGCCATTTCTGCCCTACACTGTTATAGTGCTATTATTCCCCTTTCAACATCCTGTGGAGTTCTGGGCTTTGTAGTTTCCTGAAGCCAAAGAGCTCTCTGGCTGAGAATTCTAAATGCTCCTCCCTAACCTGCAAACCCCAGGATTCCATAAGACGTTGAAAGTGGAATAGTAGCACTATAATAGTATAGAGCAGAAACAGCCTTTGCTGTGGGCTTCTTTCTCTTTGCTAGGAAGCATCAGCAAAGTACTGGAGGCAGGAGTTGTGGCCTGTTCTTCTTCCCTCTAAGCTAGCTTGCTACCCTTCCAACTGCACAATTTTAGCAGTTTGAAACTCCTTTACCTATCATGTTGTTGTCTGAAGGAATCTTGGAATTTGTGCTGTGAGAAAGTCCTCAGAATTCTTTGCTAGAAAGTTTTAAGTTTCTCCTCCTGCAGTACAGTGCTGAGGACTTCAGATGATGATGATAGTGATGGTGGTACTAATGATGACGACGACGACGACAATAACAACAACAACAACAACAACAACACATTCCTGTATCCCAAATCATTGTTCTCTGGGTCAGCCTTTGGATATTTCTGTACCGTTTGTACAGATCTGGGCACAAATAACCCTTCCATTTTCTATGGCTGAGCTCTACCTCAATACTTAAGGTTCTGCAAAATTTGGATCTTCCCCCCACCCACCCCCCACTGGGAAGATGCAATGCAGCAGGAGTCAATAGAGTTATGGATGAGCAAGTGGCAAGAGGTGAACATGTGTAGGAAAAATTAATTACTGTAGCATTGGGGGAAAAACGGAGCCCTGTGAACATTGCCATCTGGATTCCTGATCTTTCCTTTCTTCTCCATAGTAATACTCAGTTCTGTCATCAGAAATAAGATTGAAAAATCAAAGAGCAAAACAAAGCAAAGCTGAAGATTCTGGGGTGGAAAAAGATACTGAATTCAGGAGGAGTGACAAGCAACTAAAGTTTTTCATAATTCATTCCGAGAAAAGGACAGTAAATAGAAAAGGGTTAAAAAGGATTAATTGTTAAGGAGTTAAAAATATCAAATTCAATTGCATTTATGCTAGTAAGGATAAAAATGATGTTTTCATTAAACTGCCATTTAAATTTAAGTTAACTGCCAGCCTTGAAAGCCTTACTAGAATGAAAAATGCCACCCATTATTCTTCTGCCCCGATCCATGTTTTGAGTTCAGGAGAGAGGGAAACAGCTGCATGAATTTTTGAAAGCCCCATTTCTCATCCAACTCATAATCTCCCCCGCTCTTGATTTTCCTTTTCCTCTCTCTTAAAAATCTCGTTTCCTAACCTCCTTTCTTTCTCTAGCTTACTAATTCCTACGTGAGTTCCTGCAAAAGTCCTAGGGTTAATAGTTCAGAATTAATTTTTCTAGGACAAATTGGGACCATCTATGTAGTATTTTGTGCAGAACACAGAATTCTTAGCTGGATGCATGGAATATCACCCCCATTCCAAATTACCTTTAGTAGTTGACGGCTTAAAAATATTTTAACTTTAGAACTATCTAAAATAGTTCTAATTCTGCGGATGACAAAAAGGTCTATGGAAGTCTCTGGTTTTGTCCTTTTACAAGCTAATTTTATTTTAGAGATTGACATGATGTTTTTTTCATCCTGATGTATTTCCTCGGGGCTCCTGAAAGTACCAAGACTTTGTATTCCCACTCCCCAGGTCAGGTTAAATTAACTCAGTACATTTGGAAAACAAATATACCTGTACTTTCTTGTATATACTCCCTTGGGAGTCATTGAAGATGACTGCCACCAAGTAAACAGAGCTATTGTTTTCAGGACACAGATTCAACAGAGATCAAGTGAAGGAAAGAGGTATGTTAGCAGTAACTTTGACTATATATATATATATTTAAAAAAATATTTTTATTAAGAAATTTTCTAAATACATTAAAAAGTACAACTATTTCAAAGAAAAAAAATATATAGCAAGAAAGAAAAAGATGAACACACTTCTGTACTTCAGCAGAAAAAGTGGAATGCACAAATATAGGACGGGGGACATGTGGCTGGATGACAGTACATGTGAAAGAGATCTAGGAGTCCTGGCAGATCACAAGCTGAACATGAGTCAGCAGTGTGCTATGGCAATCAAGAAAGCCAGTGCGATTCTTGGTTGCATCAATAGGAGTATGGTGTCTAGATTGAGGGAGGTAATGGTACCACTCTATTCTGCTGTGGTTAGACCTCATCTGGAGTACTGTGTCCAGTTCTGGGCACCTCAGTTCAAGAAGGATATCAACAAGCTGGATGTGTCCAGAGGAGGGCGATCAAAACGGTGAAAGGTCCGGAAGCTATGCCCTATGAGGAGTGGCTTAGGGAGCTGGGTATGTTTAGTCTGCAGAAGAGAAGGTTAAGAGGGGACATGATAAAATAAAGGAAAATTGATTTCAAATATATCAACATTAACTCCGATAGTAATGATGGAAAAATTTCCAATAAATTTAAGAGAAATAACAGAGAAAGAAATAAAAAAACAAAAAATATATAGATTAAAAGATTGGATGAAAATAATGACTAATAAAGATAAAATAAAAGAGAGATTGCAGTAAACCAAAATATCTTGGTTAAATTATATACAGTTAGAGCAATGGACAAAGAGTATGAAAAGATATGTTAAAGATTTTAAAGAACATACTAAATTTGAACAAATTATTATTCAAAGAGAAAATATGCAAGAAAATGAATTATTAAAGAGCATTACAAGTGAGATATATAAAATGTTGGCAAAAGATCAAGTAGAGGATGATTATCTTAGAAAAATGTGGGAGGAAGAGACATCACAAAATATAGATAAACAAGAATGGAGAAAAATTTGGAAACAACGTCATTTAAAAAAATTATCGATAAGAATAAAAGAGAATTATTACAAAATAGTTTGGAAATGGTATTTGACTCCAGTAAGATTAAACCAGATAGATGAGAAATATTCTGGATTATGTTGGAGAGGTTGTCAAGAAACTGGTACATATATGCATATGTGGTGGAATTGTAATAGGATAATGGAATTTTGGCAAAAGGTTTTTAAAGAAATAAAAGAGATAGTAGGAATTGATATACCAATATGTCCAAATATAAGGTTGTTGTCTATATATAATAAGGTCGAGTGTACTCAGGCAATGAAGGAATTAATAATAAATTTGTTAACTGCAGCAAGGTTAATAATAGCAAAAAAATGGAAAATAAATGAAGAAATTCAAATAGAGGAATGGTATAAAGAAGTGCGGAAAACTGCAATTAATGATAAGTTAACTTGTAGAATTAGATTTATGAAAGGTCTTGTAAAAGGGAATGATTTTGAAGAAATTTGGAAAATATTCTTGGAAAAAGCTTTGATAAGAGGTGGTAAAGCTACCCTTTCACAAGAAGAATGGCAATTTTGGAAAGTGGAGTGAACAAAAGGTTGGCTCTGGGGGGTGGGTTTATTCACTTTTTTTGTTAATTATGTGGGGTTTTGTTTATTTGTATTTGTATTGCTTAATTTTTCCATAATAAAAAATAATAAAAAATTAAAAAATATGTAGTTGAAAAGAATAGATTTAAGAATGAAATTATTATAGTAATAATGAGTACAAGGAGAAAGAGATTTAGATATATGAAATAAAAATATATAATCTGTGTGATATAAAATATGTGGAATAAGTATATGATGAAAAAGGAATTGGAGAGCAATAGTAATGTAAGCCATTTGTGTTGTAATTTTTCTCTTTTTCACATTTATGTTATTCACATGGTGTTTTTGTGTTATTCTGTTATGTATTGTATTATTTTTTTTCTTTAATAAAACAAAAATTTAAAAAAAATTAAAAAAAAGAGGGGACATGATAGCCATATTTATATATTTCAAGGGATGTCATGTCGAGGAGGGAGTGGGATTGTTTTCTCCTGCTCTAGAGACTAGGACAAGGAGCAATGGATTCAAGCTGCAGGAAAGGAGATTCCACCTGAACCTCAGGAAGAACTTCCTGACGGTCAGAGTTGTCTGGCAGTGGAATCTGCTGTCTTGGGATGTGGTGGAGTCTCCTTCTTTGGAGGTTTTTAAGCAGAGGCTGGATGGCCATCTGTTGGGAATGCTTTGATGTGTGTTCCTGCATAGCAGGAGGTTGGACTTGATGGCCCATGTGATCTCTTCCAACTCTATGATTCTGTGATTCTATGATTCTATGAATAAAAAAAGCACATTAAATATAAAAAAATTATGAAAAGAGAAAAATTACTTTTGATTTTCTTCTCATTGGTCATAGACATAAATATTATAATTTTATCTCCCACTTTAAAAATTACCCATTATACTTTTTCTGATAAACCAATCCTACTAATTCCCAAAACCTGGTGTTATCACCTTGTAGGATGCTCATTTACTCTTTTCTTCTCTACTCTTTTTTTTGAAAATGATCAATTCTGAGTTTCTAGTCCTTTAAAAAAGTCACTAATGATTTTTCTCTAACCAAAGCAGATTATTTATCAATTTTTGCAAAGTCTTTCAGTTTTAACAGCCAGTCTTTTATTGTTGATAACGTTGAATTCTTCCATCTTTGTCCATATAACAACTGTGCTGCTGTAGTCGTATATTGTAGTAGTCTTCCATGTTTCTTTTCCAGTTCTTCTTCAATAAGCCCCCAATGATTATAACTTCTAAATTTAATAACTACAATGAAAATGGCTGAAGGCAAATAGACTAAAAGTCAATTTTGGAAATGTATGGGATCAGATGTGGACCATGATAAGTGGCAGGAAAGGCAGTTGTCGCCGGCAGCAGCTGGGTGGAGAGGTGCGGATACTTCATCTTCCGCTGGCCTCTTATTCGGGTGGTTTCTTCACTCCGGTCCCTCCCCGCCATGACCACCGCAACCACTTTCAAAGGAATGGACCCCAGTGGGCGCAGCAGTTCGAGGGTTCTTCGCCCACCAGGTGGTGGCTCCAATTTCAACTTGGGTTTTGATTTACCAAAAGAACAGTCAGGAGGCAGAAGGAACAAGATGGCATCCAGTACCTTTGGGACCACAGAAGAGAATCTACCTTCCTGGGCTAGGTCAACAGCACAAAAGTCTGGGGATGCCAGTGAAAGTTCTGAACCACTTGAGTCACAAAGAAGAAACTCTTCTGATGCAAATCCTGGTGACTGCATAGATCCAAAGGGCGGGGAAGGAGAGGCCTCAGAAAACACAGAGGTTGAAATAGAAGCTGCTTCAGGCCTGAGTGAAGAGAAGCCCCTGCCGGCTGCACCTGTGCTTAGCCCAGTAGCCCCAGCGCCCATCCCATCTAGAAGAAATCCACTTGGAGGAAAGTCCAGCTTAGTCCTCGGTTAAACCTGATCGTCCTTGGCTCCTTCTAACTACTTGGAACTCATGTCTGTCATCTTTGTTTTCTTCTTCCACACTTGTGAACTGCACAACTTGAGCCTGACTGTACATCTCAAACTATCATTAAAGAAGCACTTTATGTACTTCATCTTTTTTAAAAAAAGAAATATGTTTTTTTCTAACGTTTGTCTTGTCTCCCTTGGGTCTAACGGAAGTGGCACGTGTGATTTCTTTTTCTAGTGGTAGATGTAGAGCTGTATTCACTATGCAGCCCATGGCTGACTGAAAGATTTCTAAGGTCTCTAATAGTGTGCTTCATAAACTAGGCTGGTTGGTTCTGAGTATACTAGGTAGCATTTTTGTCCAGAAACTTGGTAGGAAACCCCTTAGTTGGTTTAGAAGGGTTGAAAGTTGGGATTGTACATATCAGAAGATGGGTGACATATGTTCTTTCTCCCTCTGTCTCTTATCTATCCCCCTGACACACGCTGGTTGATTAATCAAGGTATATTGTTCAATAACTGGCAAATATCTAGTCCGGTTGTACACTGCAGAATAGAGTTGTGGTGCTAGTAATTAACCATGCTGCCTTCACCCAGAAGAATCTTGTTCAGCCGTGACAAGATGAGGCCAGTGCCAAATACATAGCTTTAGATAGGAGTCTGCTGTTCTGTTTTCTGAGTATTGGTCCCCTCTTTAAGTGACAGTAAAATGGATCTTGCAAAAGTAAGTATTAGGGTGGAGACAAATCTGTAAAAGAACATTTCAGGTCCAAATTACTCCAGTGCAATGCATGATCATGCTGGTGCTTGACCACGAGGTGAAAATCTCATCCTTCTAAATGTGTGTTGTATCTTGATAAAGCTGGATTGTGGCTTAAAAATAAAGGATATAGAAATGGCAGGAAAGGAGGGAAAGAAACAAGTTACTTCAAGACAGAGACTGGATGCAAACCAATGAATGTGCGGGTACAGTTGGAGTAAAAAGAATTGGAAAGTCTCGATACTTCCTGAGTTTCTTCCCCCAACTGGAATCACCCTTGTTGTTGTTGTGTACCTTCCCAAGCCAACTTATGGCTACTCTACAGCAAACCTACCATTGGGTTTTCTGGGGCTGAGAGTGTGTGATGTACCTGAGGTAACCCAATGCGTTTCCATGACTGAATGGGGAACTGAACCTTGGTCTCCAGGGGCATAGTCAAACCACTACACAATGATGTACCTGGAGTCACCTTGCCATACTCTAATCGAAAGCTAAAATAAAGTGTTTGGTTCTTGTGACTTTAAGGTTGCAATTCTCCATCCTTGAGAAGTTCACAAAGAGCAAGTAACAGTAGTCATCATCATCACCATCACGATAATCCTCACCTTTAGCTTTATATTCCACCTTTTCCCAAAACTCAGAGTCAAAGCAGCTTACATATCAAAACCTGTACAATATAGCTAAAAACATATAAAAGGTGAACATTAAAATAGAAATATTCACCTTATTAAAGCAATTTAAAATATATGTTATTAGCACAGAGCACGGGAATCTGTGCAGAGTAATGTACCAATGTGCTTCCAAAGTACTATGCATTGCTGGGGTTGGAGCTGGGTTTAAATACAATTTTTTCCTACTTCAAAGGGGCAAGTGTTAGTGGCTGTCTGGCACAGCAAACAAAAGGGGTCCGGAATGGACTGACTATCTTACTTTGAGTGACAAAACATTGATAGGAGTCCCTGCAGCCTCTTTGTGTCTTGGTTGGGTAAGATGAATGGGGGGAAGATCTCTATAGGAAATGCACACAGCAGATGCGCTTGCCTGCTGTACCTGGGCAGCTTCCTTTACTATTGTATTTGGATGTTGGGTCATTGATAGGATTACTGGAAGCCCATTAATACCGGGTTTTCCTGTCTAGTTCTTCTTGACCTTATGACCTGGTTGTGCTGAGGCCATCCTGATCTAGCCCAGACTTACAGTCAGTGTCCTGCTTACAGCATGTTTTTCAGCCATAAGTGTCCAGTTTTTATATGAAAGTGGTATTTTTTTCTAATTTTGCTATCCCACAGGATGGAGTGTGTAAGGGGTGGTAACAATATATTAGGAATGTTTTTGTGCTGAATTCCTGAATGGACAGGGAGCTGAATTAGATGACCCTTGGAATCACGTCTGTGATTGTTTGATTCCATGGGCTGGCACTGAATTCTCTGTGATGTACAATTTAAGGCATTTTTTTGGATTCCAGTACATAAGGAGTGGTGAACTGGGAAGTGAGACCAGATTGTCTTCTGTGTCCTTTCACAAGCAAGATGACATCAAGGAGTATGGCCGTATCCCTGATGTGAGTGGCTTCTTTTCTACACTTTCCCCAATCAGTGTGGATGTATTATAGGAAAATACTTGAATGAGCCTTTTTGTGCAGAAAGGCAAAAGGAGGAGGCAAAGTGATATGGGAATCGCACATGGTCTGCAGCTTCCTTGGGGCATGACTTCAGGAGAAAATGCCCTGAACCAGTTGGGGAACCTCCATGAGCCAGATTTGGCCAGGCTGCTAGAGGCTCCCTTCCCATGCACTAAGGTGTTATTAAGTACAAGAATTTGTGGGTGGTACTGGAGAACAAGTTTCTACATTTTCTGCTCATTCATTTCCTTTTCAATATTAGATATATCCAAGATTATGATGATGATTGGTTTAAGTTATTTCAATAATAGATATGTATACTACAAAAGCAATGCAACCAGTTGAAATGTTTTATGACAAAACTAAGTCTAAAGTATGCAAAGCCTAAAGCTAATTCTTAGTGTAGCATTATATGGTGTGAATCCTTCTTTTGCAGAAAAAAAAATTATCCCATTTGTTGTAGTGCAGAGATAAAAAAAATGCAGTCAGTCACACTGTGACAACCAGCCTTTCATGGCTTGGAAAGCAGCAAGCAAAATCTGGACTTTTATAATGGGATTGTCATGATAATGAGTCTGCAGAGTTCTGGAGTGAAAAATCCTTAGTGGAAATAAGTGCTTTCAGCTGGGGCTTGTTATTGATTTTTTCCAATAGCAGCAAATGCATCTATTGAGCCTGCTCAGTGTTATGAAACTTGCTAAACTTTTGGCTTCAGTAAATCCCATCTAGAAAAGCCACTCAAATAGCTTAAAGTGAATCAAGATTTCCACAATGGGATCTCTGCATGTATATTGCATTTGACTGAAAGGCAGGCACCAAGAAGGGTGTTAGGAGCAGAGCCAATGGGACCGGCAGGAAAATGTTCCGGGGTGAGTTCCAGGCTCCAGACAGCCATTCCACTTTCCAGGATACTCCATTCCATCCATCAGTTTTCAATTTCTTTGGCAACTATCACCATTCCGCATCTACTGAGCATGCCCAGTGCCTACTGCTCTGCTTTCGATCCCACCTTCTGCACTTCTCTTTTTCTTTGTAATTTTGCAAGCCTGTCAGTTTCCCTAAGCCTGCTGATGGCCAAGATTTACATGAGCTACTTAGTTAAGTGTGCTTAATTAAGTAACCTTTCCTGACCCCAAAGCTGGTGGAAACATCATTTGCCTGTGTTCTGCTTGCTGGCAGAATGGACCTCCTTCTCTCCATGCAGCTGCTACCTGGTAAAGAAGGCTGGGGAAAGGAGTTATGATCATGGCAACAGTGACATAATTGTGACTAAGCAGTGATCATGAATACACAACAGTCATGGTCGAGTAAATTATACCTTTTGTATGGCTGATGATGTTTTGGGTACTTTAAAATAAGGCACGCTTGAGAATAAGTTCATGCTTTCATAGATGTATGCCTTACGTACAGCAATCTCTTTGGGGTTGGGATTCTGTTAGTAAGTTAAAATGTTGTAAGTCTGCTTTGTGACATCACAAGTCACTTTTCCAGTCACTGTGTAGATCAAAATTCTCTTCTGACCATGCAACAGCCAAAAGCTGCATCAAACCCAGCTTGCAAACAGCACAGGCCCCCCCAGCATGGTCATTTCCAGATTGTCAGAGAGCAAGGGGATCAGTGGCAATGTGTCCAGCTATCTTTCTGTATCCAGGCATCTGAGGATAGGAATGGAAAATCTTGAACGATTTCAATGTCTTCATAATTTGCTTTAAGGTTATGTAAATTATCTGTGGTCGTTGTTTGTTTTTTGTCTTAATGTTCAGCTGTAAACTCACCTTTGCACTTCCGGCTTGAGTTTCTTCAGTAATCATTCCACGTGTTTCCTATTTTCTGGTAGTGTCATCTACATATTTAAATTGTTTATACTTTTTCTTCCAATTTTCAGGCGTCCTTTCTCTGACTCTAATCCTGCTTTATGTATGATATGTTCAGTGTTCAAGTTAAACAGATAGGGTGATAAAATGCAGCCATACATGACTCCCTTGCCAATCAGAAACCATTCTGTTTCTTGATATTCTGTCCTAACAGTAGCTCTTGTCCTGTGCACAGGTTACACTTCGGGATAATCAAATGATGTGGCATGCCCATTTCTTTGAGAGAAAGTCCACAGCTTTTCATGATCTACACAATCAAAGACTTTGCTGTAATCTCTAAAGCACAGGCTGATTTTCTTTGGAAATTCTTTGGCACCTAGCAAAGTCTTAAATGTAAAGACATATCATTAAATTCCAAGTAAGCATAATCCAGGTGATAGCATTTCCAATTTCTAGGTATAGTTGTCAAAGCAGGATAGTGAAGAAAACTAACAGGAAGAGAATCAACTCATTTGTAAAGTGGTGTTGGAGGAGAGTTCTGTGGGTACCACAGACTGCCAAAAAGACAAATGAATGGGTCAGGGCAAATCAAAATGGAACTGTCACTAGAAGCCAGCGTGACTGAACTGAGGCTGTTGTACTTTGGACATATCATGAGATAACACAATGACAATGCTGGGAAAAGATGATAATGCTGGGAAAAGTAGAAGGTGGTAGAAAAAGAGGTAGAGTAGATTGCAGGTGTATTGATTCAGTCTACAAAGCTGCACTCCTGAATTTGCAAGGCCTAAGCAAGGCATCGATGAGCAGAAATCTTGAATGTCTTTCATTCATAGGTTTGCCATAAGCCAACGTCAACTTGATAGCAAATAATAACAATAAGAGGCTCAGCTAATTAAGTCTGTCTTCTCCTACATTTTACCTTAAGATTGTGACTAATGTTTCTTTCACACTCCACAGTTTATAGCAGTTTGAGACCACTTTAATTGCATGGCTGCATCCTATGGAATCCTGGAATTTGGTACTAGGGTGTCTCTAGCAGAGAATTCTAAATACTTAATGGAATTTACAAATTGCAGCATTCCATAGGATGGAGTCATGGCAGTGAAAATGCTATCAATATGTCATAATTGTATACTCTGGAAGAGATCTGAGTACTGATGTTGTGGTTTTTGAAGTACTCTTTCCATCTTTCCCCTTTCCTCTGGTCCCTGTTTTGCCTTGCTTAATGCATTCCTTGGAAAAGTTCCTTTTTTTGGATCACACCTCCCAGAATCCTGAAAGTTCAATAGCCATGTTGGCTGGGAATACAGAACACTGTAATCCAAATATGTAATGTTTCCAAGATCTGGTTTAATTTCCAGGCTGATGGAGGAGTTTTGGAAATTTTCCATATTGGGTGATATTTTGATTGGTCCTGACAAAAATATTGCATGATTCTGGCAGGAACAATTTCATACCCATTTGTCTAAATTTTAAATGTTGTAAACACAACATTATTCTTCCAACTGTTTATTCAGATTATTTTTGTTGCCTCACTTCTTATTTCTGTTTTCACTGTTGTTTCATTCTTTTATTCATTGAAGTGTCTCTTTGAGATGCTTCTGTTTTTACTTTTTCCCTCACTTGTTGCTTCCAGTTTTATTTATGTTTTCATTGGGGAGCTACTGTTTTTCATATTAAGTTGATGTTTTTAATCTCTCTTGCTAGCTGCTTTGGGAGCAATGAAACTTCACATCTGCATAGTGCTTTGAAGCACTACAGTGCTTTAACTCTTTTGTTCTAGCCTTTTTGTCCCTGAGACTACATAGAAGTGCTAGACCTACAAAACCCATCATCTCCAATGGTGGTACTGGATGAGGATGTTGGAGTAGCAATCCAAGACATTTGGAGGATCTTATGTTAGAGAAAGCTGCCTTACTGATTTATAATCCTAACAACATTGCTGTAAATGAGTATTGCTATTTAAAGGTGGTTAGAATATAAATCTTCCAAATTAAGCTGTGGAATTCACCACCATAAGATATTATGATAGATGGCCAATTGGACACCTTTACAATGGGCCTTGACAAATTCATAGAGGTGTTATTCAAGAAGGTGGGGGACTCTGAGGTGCTCCAACAGTGACAGCATCTCCTTTGAAAGATGGAGAATTATAGTTCAAAGGAGGCCTGTGAGACAGGGGTAACCATGGGACCTTTTTAGCTGTGTATACCAGTACTAACTGCGAGACACCACGTGAGAGTCAAAAGAATGTCTTTATTGGGGAATTCATACACAAACATCAGCAATCAAGCAGTTTGATGAACCACACAAGGCTAGTGAAGGCAAAGGAGGGAAAGGTTGGATTGCAAGAATTTTGTGGCAAAGTGGGTGATAATCACTGTTCAGAAATGAGGGATTGAAGTGAAATGGCTCAAACATGAGAGTTTGAGGGTAGCCCAGGGTGTGAGAATCAGGAAGTCAATGGACAGAGTGACATGCCTACGTGTATCCCACGTGCTATGAATTGTCAGGCTTGGAGCCAGAGTTTAAATACTCTTTTTCTGTCCCGAAGGGGAACATGTTAATTGCTCTCTGGTAGAGTAAACAAAAGGGATCTGGAACAGACTGATGGTCTTAACTTCAGGTAACAAAGAACTGATGGGAGTCGTGATAGCCTCTTAATGTCCGGGCAGATGAGGGGACAAAGAATAATTTTGATGGTTGATGACCATCAGGTTGCTGTGGGTTTTTTGGGCTTTAAGGCCATGTTCTATTAGTATTTTCTCCTGACATTTCACCTGCATCTGTGGCTGGCATCTTCAGAGGATGACCATCAGTTGCTCTATTGTGGCAGTTTCTACTGGACTACCACTGACTACCAATCATGACAGCTATTAGGGTTCTCAAATCTCAGGACATAATCCCTCTTTTCTAGCATCCAGGGCAAAGGGAAGTATCTCAGGGGGTTCTTCATTAGTCTTCCTTGAAAAATGTGTGTACACAGTGGGCCCTTAGTAATCACAGGGAATTGGTTCTGGGACTTCCCCCAACATAGATACAAAAAACAATAGCGGGTAGCAGTTACATTTCTACACCGCTTATCAGTGTGAAGCACTCCCTAAGTGGTTTACAATGTATTTAGCTAATTGCCACCAACAAGCTGGGTACTCATTTTACCAACCTAGGTAAGGATGGAAGGCTGAGTCAACCTGGAGCGCTGCAGGATTGAACTTACAATGTTATGGCCGCAGTACTGGCATTTAACCACTACACCATCAGGGCTCAATGTTCAATTCACTGTTAAAAATCAGGTAGGGCTGCAGCAGAGATAGGGAGTCCCCTAGCAGCAGGCATCTGCCTTCAAGCCACTTCCATCAATAACCAAGCAGGAGCGCCAGTGCTTGCCATATTCCTGCGGCAGCTGCTTGCTGCCCTGTGGTTTGAGGCTCCAGTGGTGCTCCTGCATGGTCATTCATGAACAAGCAGGAGTATTATGACCACCAATAGCAGGGCAGAGAGCAGCTTCCTCAGGGATATGGCAAGTGGCAATGGTGGCACTCTGTGGTGGGTTGAATCCATGACTCATGAGCCATGGACAGGGTGGGCTTACTGTATCTATTTTTCTGGGCCAGAATTCTATATGCACTATGTAGTTGCATAGCTAAGCAGCGTCTTCCAACCCGAGCCCTACAAACCTACATTACTCTCAGCTGCGCAGAGAGAAGAGAGTCCATTCTGTTAGGGATTTTGCTGGGTGCAGGCAAATGAAGTTTCCAGCTCCCTTCCAACAGCCATAGAGGCTGCAGGAGTGTGATAGGAGTCCTGCTTCTGATCAGCACAGCTTTGTTGGCTGGTGGAAGGGGGTTGAAACACCACCTGGCCATGACCCAATTGCCAGTGGAGTGGACCTCATTCTCTCTGTCTGGATGATGTGTGGGATGGGGGCAGCTATGATCATGGTAATAGCATCATGGTCATGTCTATGTAGGGACCATTAATGTGGATTCACTAGAGTGGTATAACTCCAGGTTATGCCTCTGTAAGTCTGATCTTAAATTCTGGTCCTCCTTGGTCAGACTTGATGTTTTATATTTGAATGGCATAGTCTGTGTAGTTGAAATTGATGCTTAGTGTATCATTCTTAATGACATCATGAATAATATTGTAATATCACCAGGTAGTGCTCTGTGTAGCATCTCAAGGGATCATCCCTTGATCTTACATTTTGGCACTGAAATAGGGCCTGGGATAGTTCTGACCTGGCAACGGAAATAGCAATAGACTCCCTCCAATACCTGAGTCCAGTATGCCTGTCTATATCAGTCCCTGGTGTCATGGGCATGAAGTTGCTATTGTACTCGTCCTGCTGATTGGCTTCCCATTGGAACCTGGTTAGTCACTATGGCAACAGAATCTTGGGGGAGATAAACTAAGGTTGGGTTTTGTGCAGCCCTCCAGATGTTGTCAGACTACATCTCCCAGAAACTCTAGTTAGCATAGCCAATGTTGAAAGATGCTGAGAATTCAAAAGCATTTGGAGGAAGCACACATTTCCCACACCTGAGATAGTCCTTTGGTGTGATCTAGCGGAGCTCTTGTTAATACTTCGATCCAATAGCCGTGATTGAAGACTGTGAATAGTCTCCTCACCATGCTGATTATTTGAGTTCTTTAGAATAGGCTATTCTGGGTTCATCTACTTAGAATAAGGATGGGCAACTGGGCAATAGGAATGGGCAATATATTTAGGGGCCAGTTTTCTCCAGCTTCCCATGTGGACTGCACTACCTATGATGGTGCACAAAAATACTTCCTTTTTCAGGTATGTCCTGGGCAAATGGTGGAAGTGGTTTTGGGGGCCATAGAAGTGGTATCTGGGGGCTGCATATGGTCCATGTACCACATTCTCCCTCTTAAAAGGCTATGACCCTGTACCCCACAGAAGCAACACACAAAGTGACTGACCAGTTTGACAATGATTGACATCCTATTACTGGTGCGCGCACACACACACACACACACACTGGTTAACTCTACCTATGACTGTTTTTGACTGCAGCAGAAGTTGGTATTCCCTTCCTCTCTTCACAGCAACAAAGGACCCACTTGGCCTACCCTGGAGCCTCTGATTCATGGCAGTTCATGTTGGAGGAGAGTGGTGACGATTGCAGAAGTTTCTATGTTCCTGTAGCCAGATGCAAAATAATTACCTCAGCCATCGGGACTTTCAGAAAACCTCAGCTGGACCTCATTGGGTGATATAGTCACTGTGTCTGGCTATAGGGTTTAGTCAGATGCTCCTGGGTTCCCCCACACTCCTGAATGGGCATGGGGAGAGGGAGGGGTTCAGTAGCACTATGGCAGTTCTGGGGATATGGTAAATGGCTCAGCGTAGTGTAGTTCCACATGTAGAATGACCACACTATGCAGATCCATACAGGACTGAAATCTCATGTGGCAGTTTTGGAAGGGAAACACACTGGAACATGACAGTATGTCTTGAACCAATTTACATGACAGTATGGTGGATTTTTCTTCTCTAGCAGATATCCTTGACAATATAGGACTGTTTTGGTAGAACTAAAAGCTTTGAACCAAAGGACAGATTGTGTGGCTGATGCTGTACTAGACATAAGCTTAACTGAACTCAGAAATTCTTTGAATCAAATGAATTTATCACCTATATATTAAACATGTAAAAAGACAATTTTCATTGATTTTGTACCACATTTCACACCTGTGCAAACATAGCCATAGATGTATCTTCTTGTATTGGGCCAGCTTCCCATAGTTGTGGGGTCTTCAGCTTTCTCTAATATTTTCCTTCTTTCTCTCTCACTGTCTGTCTTATAGAGTGTAAAACACACTACGATTGTGAAAACATCCACCTTTCTGGAACAACATCTGATAAAGATGCAATACCTGCAAAATGATTCAGGCACTGCATGCACTAGGTGGAGCTCTCTGGCTGCAATTTTGAAGCAGTGGTGAAAACAGTTATTGAGGAAAGTAACATACCTAGCAGATACCAGACGTGATAGGTAGCTAAGACTAGGTTTTATTGGCACAGAGAACATGACCACCAAGTTAGTCAAATTGACCAAATGCTTTGCAGAGTTTCAGTGAAAGGGCAATTTAGACAGACCCCCATGCATTCTGAAAACGTGAGTGTGAATAACACTGTGCCCATTAGCCTCATATCCCAATACTGATAGTACCTACCGCTCACCCTCTCAATTTGGTGTTAGTGAGAAATATATACCTTCAGATCTATGTGTGAGAGGCTCTGCCATGTAACTAGGATCCCTGATTGACTAGAATTCCTTCTTTCATGAATGACCTCTATGAGAGTTTACAGATGGCTCTTTTATTATGGTTTTGGAATAGTCCATTTGCTGATGTTTGCAGAAAATTCTGTGATGTCTTCAACTTTCAGCCCCCCCAGCTTTCCTTTTGATTCTTCTGTCTTTTCTCCTATTAGAGAAAATCTGTTAAGAAAAAAAAAAAAAGATGGAACAGCTGCACAGTGCATTTGAACTGTGAACAGTAGGAGTTCACATTCTAGAAGAACGCTGTATATCTGGGGCTCTTTCACACTACATGATTATAGCACTATGATTTCATTTTAATTGCTGTGGCAACATGCTATGGAACCTTGGGATTTGCAATTTAAGGGTATTTAGAATTCTGAGCCAGAGAGTTGTAGAGCCAAACGGCTAACCCTAGGATCCCATAGGATGTAGCCACAGCAGTTATACTAATGACAAGTGCACAGCTGAGGCATGGTGTATGTATGTGTGTCTATTTGAGATCAGCAGGTGCAACCCCACCTCTTTTCTATGCTGTGACACACTCATGAAGCATCAATGGGTAATCACATAAATAGCCCTGAAATCCATCAGTGTGGCAGACAAAATGGGAAAATTCAGTGTAAATGTAAGACAGTGAAATTCCCAGTTCCGAATCTTAACAACCAGCATGGAAACTGTGGACTTCCAGATGTTGGACTGCAACTCTCATGAGCCCTAGGCAGCATGGCCAATGGTGAAGAACATTGGGAATTGCTGTGCAATGAACTCTGAAGGGTAGCATGATTCCCAGTCCTATGTTAACATTCTCCTTGTCTCTTTCCATTTTTGAGCATTAGAAATACTCCCCTGAAAATTCTGTTTCAGTTGGTAGAATCCCACAATGAAAAAAAGCCAGTCCCTGCCTGCACTTCTAAATGTTACTGTTCAAAAGTAAAGCCCTTCTGTCTCCCATTTCATTCTGAGTAAGAGGTAGACTGGGAAATGGAATAAATAGGATTCTGGAAAGCACAGTGAATCTCTACAGGAAATTAATTCAGTAAAATGGAAATTAAATTGGAGCTAAGCTGGAATGCTTTGCCTTTCATAAGGACTAGAAATTGTATCTGGAAAGAGTAGCTGATGATTTAAACAAATTTTAAAATACTTCAAGGAATTAGATGGAATTAGATGTATGGAATTAGATGGATGAACAACAGCAACAACAAGCTTCAAATAATCATAAACCTAGGGTTTGGCATCTTGAAAAAATTAAGACAGATGAATCTCAAAAGAATCCATTTAGTATGGGTGTGGGGAACCTTTGGTTGTCCAGAGGCCCCAGGAACAGCTGGGGATAAAACACATGTTAGTTATACTCAGTTTCTTACTCCTGGTTGAATGAAAGGCCTACATTGTGAGTGCTGCCTGAAGAAGATGAGAGTGCTAAGTCAGTCTATTGGTCTACTCTATCAATAGCTCTCCAGAGTTTAATAAGAAACTTTATACCAAGTCAAAACACTTGTTCATCTAGGGTAGTGGTTTTCAAGCTTGAGTCCTTCATGTGTTTTGGACTTCAGCTCCCAGAAGCCCCAGCTATCTTGGCCAATCATTAGGCATTCTGGGAGCTGAAGTCAAAACCATCTGGAGGACCAGAATTTGAGAACTGTTGATCTAGGTGGCTTCTGCATGACACAGGTAGATCAGTTTCATGTGAATTTCATATCTAATTTCAGTTTCATATGAATTTCAACTTGTCACCTCATCACTACACCCACATGTTTTGCATTTCTATTGCTATACACACATAACAGTCTGCTGATAAAGGTCTGTTTCTAGACACTTCACTCCAATCATCTGACAAAGTGAACTTAAGTCTATGAAAGCTTATGCTACCATCTTCTTTCTCTCAGGCCATTTCCACATGGCGTTGCCATTCTGCGATGGAGATGTGTTGGTAGTGGTCCGTGAGTCATGCTTTCACACAATGTGATCATAGCCATACGGCCAACGCGTCCCCACCTATCACAATCATAGGATATTCCTTTAACGAAAAAAAATCCATTGATGGCCCTCAATCACACAACGCTCCTGTCACTGCCAGCCATGTGGAACAGAAGGAAGCATGGTGTAGGTTTTTCCTTCCCCAGTGTAGCATGGAAAAAAGACTGGCTGCTGTGGAAGGCAGGCAGGCGTTTTGCTCGCGCTCCCTTCCACAGGGAGTTAGCTGGGTGCAGAGGGAAGCATCTGTAACTTGCTCCCATCCTGGCAAAAGCGCTGCTGGAGTCATGACAGGATGACAATGGGAACCAGTAAGATGCAGAAATGGCCTCAGTCTCAAATGGGCTACAAATTCCCTTTGCAAAAGCATGGCATGGTTTTCCCAGCTGATCCATGGTTGTTGGAGGCTACGTCACCGGGATCTCTGGTGGCAACATGGGAGAGGGCCTTTTTAGTGGTTGGTCCCCAGTAAGTCAACTCACATCCTGAGAGAAGACTAGGCCCTCCTTAACAGTAGCTGAAGCCATTTTTGACAGAGCAGGCCTTTGGAAAGTGACTGTTCATGGAAAAGGGCTTTTAATAATGTGCTGCTTTGTCTTCATTTGTTGCTTTTTAATAGGTGATTTAAAAACAAACAGCATATCTGACAAGATTGTTCTGGAGCCCAGAAGGATGCAGTTAATTTCCCTCTCTCTCTCTTTCACACACACATATATTAGAGTGATTACTAAACAAAACTGAATACATGAATTAGCAAAATGTTTCAGCTTCCGTCTTCTTCAGTGGCTGAAAGCAAAAGTGAGCTGCATCTGAGGTGAGCAGTTTAAAATGCATTATGGTCAACCTGTTACCATGCTGTACACCCCCACTCCATGATACGTTTGGCAATGAACATTATTTAATTGGTATTAAATATAAATCATACATTTCTGACTATGCTGGCAAAGAGGACTGGCTGTACATGTGCAAAGGTAGGTCAAAAGGGACCTATCAAGGCATGGCCAGGTCATCAGGTCACTGAGGATTAGGTGGAAAAGATGATCCTCTCAATGGCCCAAACCTAGCAGACAATGGCCACTGAAACTCCCAGACAAAGCAACAATGACCAATGCCTTGTAGCCTCCTTCCTGCTAAACTTCCCCCTTTTGTTCCCTCACCTGTCCAGACACTAAGAAGCTGTCATAATTCCCAACAATGCTTTGTCACCTAATGTTGAGACCATTAGCTAGCTGAAGACTCCTTTTGTTTGCTCTGCCAGAGAGCCATCAACACCTTCCCCTTCAGGGCAGAAAAAGGGTATTTAAACCCAGGCTCCAAGCCAGGCAGTCCGTAGTACACAGGGTGTAGGCTGTCAGTCTGGTTCTCAGATTCATGTTCTTGTGCTACCGTTGGACCCCTAGTCTGATCTACATTGCTTCGTCTCTTTTCTTCAGGATAGGTAAATATTGTCCACTTCATCCCAACTCTTCGCTATCTAATTTTCCCCTCCTTTTCTTCAGTTAGCCTTATATGGTTGTGAGACAGCTTGGATCTTGCATGCGATTATGATTTTCCTCCAATAAAATATTTTATTTTGACCTCCAATTGATGTCTCTACATTAGTACCGATAAACACAGGTGAAAAGGTCTCGGAAGTTATCCCCCTCTTGCAGGCCTCCCTATTTGAGCTAATAATTCCCCATCTTTCCACGGAGGCATTGGCAATGTGGGTGGACCCCTGGGTCACCCACCTTTTGGGGTAACAAACCCTATAGGGAGCCAACATGGTGTAGTGATTTGAGTGTTGGACTATGATCCAGGAGACCAGGGTTTGATGGTCATGGAAACCCAAGTGCCTGGCCATGGAAACCAAGTGGGTGACCTTGGGTTCGTCACTCAGCCCCAGAAAACCCCTTGATAGGTTCGCCTTAGGGTTGCCATAAGTAAGAGATGACTTATAGACACACAGCAGAACAATAGTCAGCATTCTCTTGTGTTATTCTTAAGTGCAAGATAATGTTATGTAGCCTCTAGGTCAGTGTACTCAGACTTTGGGGCAGGACCATATGAGGGGGGTGCAACAGTTGCTCAAGGGAGGGTGCAAGAAAATTCAGCTTTCACTGCAAATGTGAAAAAGAAGAGCAAGTTTGTGTGTGTGTGCACCATTGAGGACTGACTGGTCTCTGCAAAAGAGTGACACAAAGCATCTTCCACTGTTGTGCCTTCCTCCAACTCAGACATACCAAAAATTGTCTTCCCCCTTTTTGTGCTTTTCTCACTTAGCTTCTCCAAATGTTCCATTGTTGGCACAGCAGATGCATGTCCTTTAGAGACCATGAGGTGGTTTCTCAAGTGTGGGCAGGGAGGGAAGTGAAGAGAGGAGGTGGAGAGTGTGAGAACTCAGTGTTAAGATGACGGGCATGTGTGGCACCAGGAGCCTATGTGAGAGAGACAGAGTGAGTAAGAAGTATAGGATGGGGCGTGATGTGGAGCAGAACGGTGGAGAAATGTCCTCATATAGATGTAAAAGGGGCCATGGAGTAAAAGGTTTGAAATCCATTGCTTTAGATTGAGACCATGCAGTATTTTAAAGACATGGCACCTCAATTCCACTCTGTTGCTTTTTATTGGATATGTTTTTAAAATTGCTGTTACTCTATTGAAAAGAAAATTATATTTTAACTCTTACATTTTTTTTTTTTTTTAGTGATGTGAGGTTTTATTGATATCTGTTATAATTTCCAGAGCTGGGCAAAAGGTGGGATATAGCGTTGGGAGTGTTCCTGGAAGAATGGCAAGGAGTTTAGCTATGGACCCTGCATGTTTCATGCTAGAAACTTATTAGAATGTGTAGATCTAGAATGCATAGAAAACTCATTAGAGTGCTTAGTGAGGCTTTTGTAACAGGTCTCATGTAACATTTATTTATTCAGTCCCATGCCACAAGATCTCTGGTCAGCTTACAATAGAATCATGTGGAACAACTGAAAATGTAAGCCAACCAAAATGCAAAATCATTCTGAAGATTCTGAAACAAAACATTAAACTTGGCATAATTTTAAAAAATTAAAACAACTAGTGTATTTACCCAGCGTTGCCTGGGATTTTATTTTCTCATAGGTAACACTTGTTAGAAATACCCTAGGAAATACCTTACCTTACTTTAGGAATTAGATGCAGTTGAAATACAAAGGTTTGAGATCCTGTGTCTCTAATTCCCCAAGCTGTGTTGTCCAATACCTGTAACTTTTCCCCATATTCCCCAATTCAATGTGTATTCAGAGTTCTCACAATACAGAGGTTCGGTTTCTGAGGGAATACACTCTTCTCCTCCTTCTTGCTGCTAGGCCTCCTCTTGCTGCTAGGTTTTGTCTCCATAGCAACCAGCCTGAGGCCCAAGAGCTCTCTGGTTGAGAATTCTAAAGGCCCCTCCCTAAACTGCAAATCCCAGGATTCCATAGAATCTTCACAGGCAACCAATCATATGAAGTCTTCTTGCCTGAACCAGCCAATCATATGAGGTCTTTGCCTGTCTGACACAAACAAACTCACAGACTTTGACTTTTATATATCAGATATAAAATTATGTAATGACCCTCACGTGGTAAAGGTGTACTAGGAGAAGAGTGATTCACTGTCATTATTCCTGAAATAGCTTTGCTGTACCAGCCCTCCCCTTTTGGCAATAAAGGATGTTATTCCTCACAGTCTTGAGGGAACTGACATTATCCCTCCCTACCTTGCTGGATGGCTGAGGTTCTTGTCTGCAAGCGAAGGGTAAGCTCTTCCCTTCCTAGATGATGAGTTATGCAATAACCTTTCAAAGATAGGTGCTGGATGATTATAAAACCTATCCTGGGCTCATAGGCAGCAAGAGCCCAAGGGGGACATGTTAATTGGTGGGGAAGCAGCTACAGGTAAGTCAAGCCAGTCCATATCATGCACAGGTAACAGAAGCGAGGTCACAGAAGATGAAGGAAGATGCAGGAGCTAGTACAGAAGTTACAAGTGGCTGACTTTGGACAGCAGATTCTTGATTAGTTTGTTTTTCCTATTCAACAGACATTGGTTCCCATGATGCTGTTCCTTCTTTCTTCACAAGACTTTAAGGGATGGAGATAACTCTTAAATATCCATCAAGTCATACCTTAGCCACTAGCTTCTCGGATTTGGGAAGGGAGCCATAATCTGGAGCCAGAAACCCCTTGCAATCCAATTCTCTGCGACCCAATTTCATAGGCCATTTCTGCACTACACTGTTGTAGTAATATTATTTCACTTTCAACATCTTGTGGAATTCTGGGGTTTGTAGTTTTCTGAGGCCAAAGAGCTCTCTGGCTGAGAATTCTAAATGCCCCTCCTTAAACTGCAAACCCCAGAGTTCCATAGGATGTTGAAAATGGAATAATAGCACTATAACAGTCTAGTGTGGAAATGGCCACAGATTGCAGAGGTAAGTTATGACAACCTCCCTGGACTCATGGTAGTGTTTTTTATAATCCTCCTAGAAGGTGGATAGTTGGCTTCAAGGCCAGGTATTCTGTCAGGCCTCTGGAGCCAATTTTTTTGTATGTAAGTATACCTCAGTTAATGAAGTAGATCTGTTCCTGGACATTACTTCTTTAACAGAAACTTTAGTACCAGAGGCAGAAGTAACATGGAGGGAATAGGAATAAATTCCCACACCACAAAAAAGAAGGGAAGGTATACATGTTTCAGCAAACTTTTCATTTGAAACTAACAATATGCCAGCGTGAAATGAAACAACCATGTTAAGTCAGCCTTGAGTAAGTAAACAACAACATTTTGAATATTCTTGAAACTTCTTGAAGGATTCTTCGAAAATGCACCCAGGGATGGTCTTTGGTTTCACCAGCCTCCATTTTTTTTTAAAAAAAATCATTATTTCTGTTTTGGTTGCCAAAAATACAGGCCTATGCTTTTTTAATATGTGTGTGCGGGGGTGTATCTGGAAAGGCAGGGTGTCCTCCCTTTTCTTTCTGTTTTCTGTTTACACATGCTGGTGTCATGCCCTGGATAACTCACAATGCACAAACTCCACTCAGAGGTAGACAGTAGTGTTTATTTGTGACCAGCGAACAACATAGCACACTTCATCTGAAGTTTCTGAAACTAAAGTATACTTGTCTTTAGTTTCCATACAGATTTAAACATGCAAAGCTGTGACTGGAGAAGATCATCAATTAAACATCATCCAATATCAGACAATTCTCAGATTCTCAGTTGTTTACCCCCCTTTCGTCCTTGAAGCAGTAACGTGTTTCTTTTCACTTATCTCTGAGCATTTCCAGTTCTCACAACACCTTTTGGTGCCTTTTGCTTCCCCCTACTTTGATCTTCTCTTTCTCTATCAGATACATTGCAGCAATGGGCCATAAAGCAATAAACCATTTGATATCTTGGAACACAAGTGAGCTTCAAACGGATATATTGTTGCAGTCAACAATTGGCATTCAGTAGCGCTCTGTCTACAGCCGTTTCCACACTAGACTGTTATAGTGCTATTTTTCCACTTTCAACATCCTATGGAATCCTGGGGTTTACAGTTGAGGGAGGGGCCTTTGCCGTTACCTCTAGCAATGCCTAAGCTGGCCACTCTCCCTATTTTAATACACATCCAGCAAATACTTTATGGTGGGAGCCCCCCATCTTGACATAAAGTAAATGATTCTGGAGACTGATACATTTTACCTTACCTATTGAACACAGGTGCACACTGTTGCAGTAGGAGCAGAATCCCATTCTTTCTCAACTCAAGCATTATTGTGTTGATTGTTGCAGGCACACAGCTGCAACCTGACACTGAATGTCTGTTTGTCCATCCCGCCTTCATTCTTCGTCTCAGTACTGATGCTGCTAAAAACCTCCCAGCAAGATACTGGACCAGGAGGAAAGAGGGAGCTGGGCAGGAATAAAAAGACTTTGTGAAAAGGAGCTTCTTTGTCAGAAGCTTTGTTAACAGAAGAATGTATCATGCCCAGGATAACTTGCACTCCACAAACTCAACTCTGTGGGAGACAGTAGAGTCTATTGGTAGCAAAGTAAGCAACACAGCACACTTGGTCTGAAGTTGCTGAGACTAGAGCATATATGGAGTTTACAGATTTTATACCTTCTTAAGCATGCAAAGCTGCGATTGGAGAAGGATTGTAATTTTAATATCTTCCCACATCTTATAGAGCCCTTGTGGTGAAGTGGTTAAATGCTGGTATTGCAGCCACAACATTGTAAGTTCAATCCTGCAGGGCTCCAGGCTGACTCAGCCTTCCATCCTTCTGTAGGTTGGTAAAATGAGTACCCAGCTTGTTGGTGGCAATTAGCTAAACACATTGTAAACCTCTTAGAGAGTGCTTTGCTCTGATAAGTGGTATAGAAATCTAACCGCTATTGCCATTTTACATTTCCCAGACTTGCAGTTGTTTACCTGTCTTTCATCCTTGGGCAGCAAGCCTCTTATCTCAGGACACTTCGAGTTTGCAAAACTCCTATCAGTACATTCATTTTCACCCGCGCTGATCTTCTCACCGCTTCACTGCATACATTATAATAAGGAGCAATAAAGCAATTAGCCATTTGATACATTGGAATACACAAGTATGATTCAAACAGTTACATTGTTGTGATCCACAATTAACACTCAATACTTTGTAGTTCTCTGCCAATCCTAGCATTTCCCTAGAGTTCTCAACAAATACACATTCTAATACACATTCAACAGATATACTATTACAGGAATTATGCATCCTGACAGTATACCTGCACTGAAGGGATCAGATATATATTTAGCTGTGTCAGCTTTGATCATCTGAAAGGTTGCATGAGGAGTTCCTTTGCATTTATTTTTGTGTCTGCATCCTTTTATCATTTATCTTTAACCAATGAAGCTATAATTTTGTAGCACCAGTGGGTTCATTTTATTTCAGCAGATCCTCAACTCTGGTTTGGCTGAGACATGAGTGGATCAGGCCATTGGGCCTTGTACAATGAATCTTATTGAATAAGGTAACCGTGTGTGTGGTGCTGTCAACACATTGACTTTGGTTGTCAATGAGCATGTAAAGGTATGGCTTCATTCATCCTCAGTTTGTACACAAATCACAAACATAACAAGGAGAGATGGGAAAGAAAATTAGCAAGAAAACTTAACCAACCCCATGGATTTATTGACTTTGTGGTCTGGGAGCCAATTAGCAAAAGCGCGTGTTTTTTTTTCGGTTCATTGAATAGAGATCATAATCGAAGAGAAAAGGCACATGGTGTTAGCAGTAAAAGAGTACAGACCAAATGGACAGTGTTTTGTTACTGCAGTTTAGGCCTACCTGGAGATAGCACTAGATATCACTTTGATATCAATAATTCGGCCTCACCATACCACCCCTCTCCACGTGTTTGTGAGGCCCCTGGACAAGCACAGAACTAGGCTCGGCCATCAAATGCTGCAATATCCCAAGACAATACAGGCAGGCCAGAAATAGCCAGATCACCACTTTAGGAGACCTCTCTGCAAACATGCTCATTATGTATGTACGCTGTTTACAAAGGACTCTCTGCCCCAAGCAGGTAACTTGGCAATCTAGAAGCTTAACTGCCAAGCACTGAGCATTTGCGTGCAGTCTACCTCTTTGTCAATTCAGACTTAACTCAATCATGCTAAATTGTGACCTTTCAGAGACATTGTCTCGCACCCAAAACTCATTGTTGTCCCCGAGTATGGCATAGCCTGCAGTCACACTTCTCCCTATAAAACCCCCTGATTCCGAGACCTTCCTTGGATCGCTCCGGACTTCCATCCAGCCTTGCTGCCACTTTGTTTGGCGAGCTGTCCCCTCAGTCCCACGTACTGAGACTCCAGACCAGTGAACTCAAGCTTCAGGACAGGTGCCGTATCATCCAATTCAACCATCTCTCTCAAAATCCCTCTATACCACTCCAACCTTTATTTTCCTTAGCTACTTGTGTGAGTGTGTTGCATACACTGTTTGTCTGTATTTAATAAAATCTCAATTATTCTTAATCTTGGTGTGCTCCTTGGCTTGCCCTGATCCCGTAAATACTGGGTTACAAGATTCTGCTAAGTTACCCTGCCTCCCGTAAAGCTAAAGCAGCGCTCTGAGCTAATTTTCCCCACCTATAGTTGAGCACATTTTGGTGTCCCTCCCAGGACACCCAGTAAACAGGGTAACAGTTTCCCGTCGTTTCCTGCGATCAGCTCTGCAGGGCTGTTAGGAGATTCAGTGCCCTGGACAGTTTAATCCACAGAGAGTATTGCCTGCTTAAATGTCTAAGCTAAAGAAACTCTCTGTCTTTTTGTATTTGCTCAGCTAAAGCCCTCCATTTTGAATTCTAGTTGACTTTAAAGGTTGTTCCTGTTGTTAGCCCTGTGTCCTGCTTAAAATTGTGCTGACATTACTTGGCAAATTCCTAGGTTCTCAGCATCGCTTCCCAGTGTGCTTTCTGTAACAAAATTGCTTACACTTCATTGCTGAATGAATACATGTGTGAATCAAGGTTCATTGTTGATTGTTAACCGGAAGTTACTGTATTATCAACCATGTATCAGAATTCTAGTCCCGGGAAAGGAAATATTCTTGCACGTGTGCTGTATGCTCTACAAGATTACTGTCATCCCAAACCTATTTAACCCTTCTCTTCTTTCAATAAACTGTTCTTCCCTTTGCTCATGTAAGAGGTAGTTTGGACTGCTTTCTTGCTAAGGGAGGGGAGTCCCTTTGGCCAAAATTGGGGATCTTTCCAGGCTGATTCAGAGCTTACTCACAATTGTGCAGACTACCCAAGGTAGTCTGTGTGGACCTAATATTTTAGGTCTGGACCTATGTGTGTGTGTGTTTTTTTTAACAGTTTCTAACAATTTTCAGGGTTGGTGCCCTGATAATTTTCCCTCACGACTGTCAGAGTTGGTGCCTGGACTGTTTTCTTCCTTGTTGCCCAACAGTTCTCAGGGTTGGTGCCCTGGTCATTTTCTGGGTTGTTGCCCAGTCTTCAGGATTGATGCCCTGACAAGGGCTGGTGCCCTAACATTTTTTCCAGAGTTTATCTGCCAACAATGGCAGATTGTTCTGTTTTAATTTCCTTTTTTTTTAATTATATGCAAAGGATTATATGAAAAAAAAAATTGTTGGAAAAAATACAGCATTCTCTCTTCCGCACCTCTTTGGCTGGGGTGGTCTCTCTACAATTGGTCTGTGTGTATGTTTAAAATTATTGGTTGAGGCATCTAGATATTACACTTTGCTGCCTGTGATTGGTCTAGATTAGCAGGCCATGCCTCTCATTCTGTCTCTAAGATCTCTGTTCTCTTTTGACTGCACTCATAGCAACATACTAAGCTAACTGCTGCTAACCGTTGACTGATCTCTACTGTAACTTCTCAAATATGCTAAGCATACCTCTCTAAACTAAAAATTATAATAATACATCCGTCTTCAGTTAAACTCACCAGCTCTCTAAACTAATTAGAGTTTAGAGAGCTGGTGAGTTTAATTGAAGATGGATGTATTATTATAATTTTTTTTTAGTAAATGTTTTCTTTTACTGCCTGCCTTGTCTTCTCCTATCTGCCTTGTCTTCTCCAAGTCAGCCATCATTTTAAGAAGCCACACCTAAACTGGGAAACGCCTTTCTGTGCAACTCTGCTGATATAGAGTTATCATAGGACTAATTGCCTGAGTAACTCTCAACTCCCAACAGAAATACCTACAACTCAAAATGTGTATGTTTGCAAAATGTTTTAGTCAATGGGAAACATGAGCAAAAAATGCATATTTGGGTGGAGGAAGCCTTAAGGAAGGGATTGAACTTTCCAGTTCTGAAAGAGAGAGACAGGGACTGCTGGAAAGTAGAGGAAATGTAACTGCTATGGAGTAAGAATTAGTCCCTTTTAACCTTTAATTGGGGCTAATGTGGTGCAACAGTTTGAACATTGGACTATAATTTTGGAGACCAGAGTTTGAATCCTTGCTCAATGATTGAGATCCACTAGGTGACCTTGTGCAAGTCACACTTTCTCAGCCACAGAGGAACACAAAGGCAAACCCCCTCTGAACAAATATTGCCAAGAATATTGCTAGTTTTGCTTTGGGGTTGCTATAAGTTGGAAGTGACCTGAAGGCACATAACAGCAACAACAACCTTCAATTAGGTAGAAGAATTTTAATCTGTGAAAGTAGAAAGAAAAGAAAGAGGAGATTCCTTACAGTGGAATTTGTATTATGTATTTTTTATCTATTTTGTAATTTTATGTAGGGCTTTAAAGTAGGGATAGGAATTGTGTGGCCTTCCAGATGCTGTTTGACCAGTTCCTAGTATTCTGTATCATTGTCTATGCTGGATGAGGCTTCTGGAAGTTGCAGTGCAACAGTGTCTGTGGGACTGCATGATTCCCAAGCCTACTTTATGGTGTATTTTCAACAACCATTGATCTGTACATCTTGAAGATTTCTGCAAGCAAGCCCTGAAATGGTACTTTTCCAGCTGCATGGAACTTTGGGAACATTGTCTATGTGTACTTTATACAAAATCTGTGCATAATACTTACTTATTACAAAATGTATTGTATTGTTGTTGACGTTTTTGGTATTTTATTTACATTTCCAAATCCTTTAATATATAATAAGTGTATTTTGTAATATAAAGTCACCCTGTAGAACTCTACAGAGGGATAGAGGTAAGTTTGGAAACTTGCATACTTAAATATGCACAAATTTTAATTTACCCCCACTCCCATTAGCACAAAGTCTTGTAACTTGAATTGAAACAAGGAGAGGAAGAAAAAGAGGGTGGGATTTAGATATACACAGTCAAACATGTTGGAAGAATTACAGCATTCTCTCTCCCCCCCATCTTGTTTTTAGAGCAAGTGGGCATAGTTAGCATAGGGCTTCCTTTCTCTTATGCATGCCAAAGTTTCACCATTTGCCTTCGTGTCATTTAAATGCATGATCATAAATATCTTTGGTGTTCAGGTGATCAGATCATGTGACCGAGGATTGTTGCTTGGGTCATCAGTCTTATGAAAAAGAGCCCCCTTCTCAGAGATCTCTCTCTTCTCCTCCATTTTTGCTTCCTCTTTTCTCCTCTCTGACCATGCTTCGCATTTCCATCAGAAGATGGTGAGTTAACAACGAAGCTACTGTCTTACCTGTCCTATTCATTAGCTACTTAGGATGTAAGTTCCCTAATGCATATGTAAATATAATAGCCATTAGTAAACTTTTCTAAGTTTGTAACCTGAAACTGCCTGCCTTGTTATTGTTTTCTTAGCCAGTTTCCAATCAGAAAAGCCACACAGAAATGTGGGCATGCTTTTTCTGCTACTCTGCTAAAAGAAGGCTGAATCCTTACAGTTTTAGTTTTCATACGATTTCCCAATAGGGCTAGCACCCTGGGAAACTCTATTTCCCAACAAAACGGAGCCAGAGAAATTATTATTATTACACATCAACAAGTGATCTCTGTCCAAAGAGAATCAAGTCCAGGTATGTGCTATACCTGTGAAAATTCTCGTTGCAGGGAGATGAGAGTGCAAAATGTCAACAGAACATGCTGATTAGCCCTGTTGTCTTCTGCCATTCAGTGGGAATTACCCATAGAGTTTCCTACAAGTGCCTTGTTTGAGATCCTTTGTGCGTTTGCAGGAAGGAAATCTTCTTCATTTCCCCTTTTGAGACATAGCAGGGATTTTTCTTTCCAGCCTGCTATGTCTCTTTCAAGTCTGCTTTTCTGAGTTGCCCTGCTTTGGAAGACCAAAAGGTGAATTTGCAATGTAGGTCAGACAGGTTAGTTCACAATGCTATGACACCCTGCTCTGGAAAATAAAGGGTTCTGTAGTCACTTGTATGCTGTCTGTGGTGACTGTTGAAAGAACCAGCTGTGCTTAAATATACTCTTTGAAGAAAAGAAAGCCTAAAATATACCTGCTGGCAGAGAGAGCAAAGAATGGCTTACTGCAGGTGGAAAACTGGCAAAATATGACAACCTAGGGCTTGCTTATGGCCTCTGCATTTAAGAAAAATGAGCTCCTGGGTCCCTCTCATCTCTTTCTCACACTCCAGCACAGATATTCCCAATCTAGAGCCCTTCCAGATGGACTGGACTACAGCTCCCATGATTTAATCCCCAAACTGTGAGCCAGCTATGCACTGCAGAGATTAGATGGTGGGGCCAGTTTGTGGGTGACTTGGACAAAAACAGGAGAAAGGCCTGGGATCTTTTGTGTGTGTGTGTGTGTGTGTGTGTGTGTGTTCTGCCCTTTTCCTATGGCACTAGGGATAGAAACAACTGTGGTGGTTGTTATTTGCTGTTATGTTGATTTTGATTTACAGTGACTCTACAAATGAGAGAGCTGCAAGAGACATAATCATCAACAGCTCTGCTCACGTCTTGCAAGCACAGGGCTTGGTTGGTTGAGTCACTCCATGTGTTACAATGCCATACAGCCTCATTCCATGATGTGATATGTTATGGCTGAAAAGCAGTGCTGGCAAAGAGGATTGGCTGACAACACCTCCAGGCATGGCCAGGTCATAAATTCACTGAGGATTAATCAGAGAAGATGATACTCTCAATGGCCCAAACCTAGAAGACAATAGCCACTGAAACAACCAGCCAAAACAACAATGGCGAACACTCTGCAACTTCCTTTCTGCTGAACTTCATCCTTTTGTTCCCTCACCTGTCCAAACATTAAGTAACTATCATGATTCCCATCAGTGCTTTTTCACCTAATGCTAAGACCATTAGGCATTTCTGGACCCCTTTGTTTGCTCAGCCAGAGAGCCATTAACACCTTCCCCTTCAGGGCACAAAAAGGGTATTTAAACCCTGGCTCCAAGCCAGACCACTTGTAGTACACTGGACATAGGCCATCACTCTGCTTCTCAGATTTTCATTCTTGTGCTACCATTGGACCTTTAATTTGAGCCACATTGCTTTGTCTATTCTCTTCAGCATTGGTAAATATCGCCCACTTCATTCCAACTTCTTGCTATCCAATTTTTCATCCTTTCCTCCTGTTAGCCTTGTATAGTTATGAGGCTGCTTGAATCTTGTGTGTGATTGTGAATTTCCCCAAATAAAAGATTCTTTTAATCTCCAGCTGGTGTCCCTGAATTAGTACTGGCATACAAAAGTGGAAACAGTGTTATCCTGATTTCTGGGGTCCCTTGGGGGACACCTCAGTGTGCTCCATGTGATGGGGAATGGAAACTAGCCAGAGCATGAGCTATAGCAATGCAAGAGGCAGGGTAACCTAGTGGGGTCTTTTTACCCAGTTTTTACAGGGTCAGGCCAAGCCAAAAACCAAACAAAAATGTCCAACAAAATGATTTTATTGAATGAAAGTCTCACACACCAATGCAGTCACTCACACACTCACTCAAGATCTATTAAGAAGCAAAAGAAGGGAAATTTGATAGGGGAATATTGAAGGGGTTGTAGCTGGGGTAATACTGCATCCGTGGTCTGGGAAAAACAGCGAAGAAGTGGGGCTCAGCACAGAGAGGGCTGAGAGGATTACTCAACAGATGGAGAAATGGTCTGCTGGGATGACCGGGAGTGATCCAAAGAAACTCTCAAAAACTGGGACTATTTGTAGGGGGAAATGTACCTGGAGGGCTAATCCTTTCCCGGGGAGAACAATGGGTGTTGCAACGAGAAAGAAGCTCCATAATGGTAACTTCCTTTGTGTGATGAGATTGCAAGGTATTGCCAAAGTCTCAGGATCTTTGGCTGTGTTGGTTTGTGGTGTGACTTCATGTAAATGGTCCTCGCCTGGTGGAATATTTGCTCAATTTGGGGCAGACACGCTAATCCCCTCAAGTCAGAATCTCAGGGCTGAGGACCCTTTGTTTATTGTGGGTTTACACATCTTGAGGTCTCCTGGGGCTATGTGATGGGGGATTTTACTGGCCTGACCTGGTTTTCGATCTTTTGACCGTTGCTGCCTATGTGCCCCTTTGGGGGACCTCTCTGGCACACAGAATCATATTTTAATATCAAAATTGTAGACCCCGGGATAGGGTTTCTCCCTTGGAGTAACAAGAACCTCTAAGGTTACACCTCTCTTGCAGGCTTCTTTTTTTGAGTGAATAATTCCCCACCATTCCATGGCGGTATTGGCATTGTGGGTGGACCTCTGGGTCACCCACCTTTTGGGGGAACACATCTGTAATGTGGTCTTCCTCTTTTCCTGCTGCCTTACACAGTATTGAACATTATTGTCCTTGTGTTATCTCATGATGTGTCCAAAGTAGGATAGCCTCAGTTGAGTCATTTTGGCTCAGCTGCAAAAAACATTCACTGTTATTAATTTCTTAGCCCTCCAATAAAAAAAAAAATGCCAACATTCATGTTCAAAAAGTATAACATAGAAATTGCAACTTTGTGTCATTTTCCCCTCCTATTTGCACATTTTCAAGTTTTTAGGGAAATTATTCTATGGAGAAATGCATCCCTTTCTTTTTTTTTGCACAATACCATGCTTTTGTGTAAAAAATGAACAAACACTGGCTGCACATTGAGCAGCTATGATCTGCCTGTACAGGTGTGTGTTCTCCTTTCCTCCCCAGCAGCTGTTACTGTGGCTTCCTGGTAGGGAAAGGCAATTCAGATGATGTCAGAGCAGCCAGCTTCAACTTGGAGGGGAACCAAAATGATGGTGCATTCCTACATGGAGTGCACTCTCTTTTTCCTTCCCCTAGAATCTCAGAACAACTGCATAGTCATAATCTGAATTTCCACCCCACTCCCTCCCTTCCCCTCTGGTGAGGACCACCAGAAGCTCTCTTTTCTGAGGCTTGAGGAGGAGTCTTGGAGGGCTTCAAACGGCTAGAGGGTAGCTCCTTGTGCCCCCTCCAAAAAGAGACACATGTTCATGCAAGCCACACTTACCTGCCCACATGCTGCAGGATGTTGCTAACTGTTTCCACAATCACACTGTTCTGCATGCTAAAATCATGACACAGTTCCATCCTGGGGATACTTCTGATACCTCTCCCAGTTTCATGGTTCCAGGTGTGGAGGATGAGGACAGGCTGTTGCAGGGGAAACAAAAATCCAAGCCCTGGCTCTGAAACAATGGAACCAAACATTGTGCTCTCATTGCTTTTGAGGAAACAAAGCAGCCGCTTAGGCATGTAACTGTCAAGCACTGCATTGGAGAGATACCAAAATAATTCTGTAATATTCTGCACCTCACTGGAGTGGTGGGGGTGACATGTCACAGTGGATTGCAGAAGCAATTAGGAGACATTGAACCATGAAGGGGGTGGATAGCTTTCCCTTCAACGTTGTTTTTTTAATCTTCTCTGCCATCCAAGTCAAGAGTCAGAGGCAGCAAATTGTGTGTGTGTGTTGGGCGGGGGAACACTGTTATTAATGGATATGTTCCTCTCATTGTTTGCGAGATCTTGTGTGTTGTTTTGCTTGAGGTGCTGCTTGCAGCACACTGGTGTTCTCAGCAGAAGGGACATTTGTGTGAAAATGAGGTGTGAAAGACAGGTGGCTTGGGGGGAAAATGGCACGCCACCTTTACAGCTTGGTCTCCTGTCAAGACTTGTGCTCTCTGCAAATAATTAGCTGTAGAGGTATATGTGTATGAGAGAGAGAAATAGAGGGTGAGTGAGACTGAAAAAATCCCTCTACACAGTTTGAAACTGAAATAGAATATTTCATCACAACTTAGAACAGTTTTTATAGATCCCTGGGAACCATCTTGTTCAGTTTACAAGGCCCTATAGCTTGGATAGAATAGTTTATAGGACTGTAACTCCAAGAATCAACCAGAGAGCATCTTACTGGCAAATTAATTAACTAATTTTTAACTAATTAAGATATTTCAACCTCATTTATCTTGGGATCTGAGGTAAAACAACATAAACATTTTATTAGATTAAATTAAACACAATAAAATAATTTAAACAGAATAAAAACATAATAAAGAAGCCAACAAATTAAAACAGCATAACAGAACTAAAACCAAATACAGGTGTATTTGAAAGAAAATTAGTCCCCAAAGGCATCTTACATTTTGGTGTGGAATGGTGCCAGTCAGATCTCCAAGAGAAGAATGTTCTATGAAGGAGATGCCATCTTGGTTGGGGGATGTTGGTATTGCCTTGACTTCTGGGGATCCCGTGGGGGACACCTTGATTCGCTCCAAGTTGTAAAGGTTGGGGAAATTAGTGGAGCCCTGGCACTGGCAAAACGAGGGGAAGGGTAATCCAGCAGGATCTTTTACCCAAATTTATGGGGTCTGGCCAAGCAAAAAGCCAGACAAATGTACCAAATAAATGGATTTTATTAAATGAATATAGTATCATGCACCAACGCACTCACTCACTCACACACACAAGGCCTATTGAGAAGGAAAAGAGGTGAAAAATGGATAGGGGATATAGCAAAGGGAATGCAGAGGCAGTGATACTGCACCTATCCTGAAGTCTTCGGTCTGGGAAGTAGCAAGAAGAATGGAGCTCAGCAGAGAGACGGCTAAGGGGATCACTCAACTAACAGGGTGTTGGTCTGCTAGCGTGGTGGGGAGTTCTCCAAAGAGACCCTCAAAAATTAGGACTACTTATAGGGCAGAACACACCTTGGAGGCAAGCCCTCTCCCAGGAAGAACAATGGCCAAAACAAAAGAAAGGAATGCCATACAATGGCAAGTGGGTTGCAGTATTGTTTCAAGTAGGGTTGCAGTCAAGTAGGGTTGCAGTATTGGTTTATGTAGATGGATCTCACCTTACAGGATTTTTCCAGATTCAAAGTTGTTCAACTTGGGGAAAACACGCTAATCCCATCAAGTTGGCTACTCTTGGCTGAGGATCCTTTATTTATGTGGATGTGTATAGCCTGAGGTCTCCTTGGGCTACGCGACTGGGGATTTTTCTGGTTTTGACCTATTTTCGGTTGTTCAACCTCTTTGCCTATGTGCCCATCCGGGCAACCTCTTTGGCATGGCGGGCATATCTGATATCAAATTTATAGTCCCCGGGATAGGGTATGCCAGTGGGGTAACACTGGGAGCTATAGTCCAAAAAGTTAATGTTTTGATGTTTTGCTCAGGCCTATGAGTATCTTGGGGGTGAGGCAGTGAAGGTGAAGGCCAAAAACCTGGAGATACCAAGGGGAGTCCAGTGACTTTCTTCAGTGACAAACTTATCTTTAGTACTACTGTTTTTTTTAATCTTCAGTTTTTAGGGCAGGTGCTGGATTAAAGTAGGTCTTTGACACTGTAATCAGTTCTACCTCTGATCATTAATGCTGCTCTTGTCCCCTTTCTAGTGGTAGTGGATCAAGGCAGTGAATCTGCTGTGAAATTTATGCCAAAATGTAAAGGAAGTGTTCAAGATGCTGAACAAATTTTGGGTACAAATTCAAAACCTTAGACAACTTCTTTCAAGTTCAGACTAAAACTCAGAACAGATTTACCTACACAGTGACATGGATAACTCCATCAGCTGCTCATATTTGCCAGTTCCTAGTTTGGTCTTTGGATTCAGTCACCTAGCTACCACTTCTTCCCTGCTCTTCCTTCCTCTCCTAGACACTTTTCTCCTTTCTGTGGTACATGTTAGAGGTGTGAAGCTGCTACTCAGCTCTACAGTGGTGGGGGGAGTTAGCTGCCATTTTAGATTCCCTCAGATTCAGTGACTGATGATGCCAATAAAGCTTCACAGTGATGATTGTTAGGGTCCCTTGTGTCATCATCAGCAAGCTTCTCTGATAGCTTGTCCCCAAGCCTCCAGTTTTCATGGGTCATCTCCAGGCAGAGGTGAGTGTGAAAGTTCTCCAGTTTCAGTGGGCTCAGTTCTGGACAAAGGGAAAGGACTGGGTGCTAATCTCCAGCTTAGCTAGAAAAGTGGAAACTTGCTATATTTGCAAGGCTGAATTGATTTGTTACCACAGTTTGCAAAGATCAAGGGGCCTCCTTTGTGCTCGTTTATCATGGAGCCAGGGCTCACCCTTCATTCTGCTCTGCGTCCACCACCTGGTTAGAAGCAAGTAGTTTAGCAGGTGAGAAGATATAATCCCCTCAATTTGTATCTTAATTTCCAAACAAGGAAAATATTGTTGGAATGTGTGTGTGTTTACGCTTGAATGACAAGCCGTGAACAACTGTGGCCGGTACTTATTGCATAACACTTAATGGCATGGGCACTCTAGTTCAAAAAAAATGTAGACAAGCTGCAGCATGTCCAGAGAAGGGTGATCAAAATGATAAAAGACCTGGAAACCATGCCTTATGAGGAGAGGTTTAAGGAGCTGGGTATGTTCAGCCTGGAGGAGAAAAGTTTAAGAGCTGACATGATAGCTATGTTGAAATATTTGAAGGGGTGCTATATGGAACATGGAGCAAGCTTGTTTTCTGCTGATCCAAAGACTAGGACAAGGAGCAATGACTTTAAACTTCAAGAAAAGAGATTCTACCTAAACATTAGGAAGAGCTCCCTGATGGTAAGAGCAGTTTGACTGTGGAATACTCAGCCTGGGAATGTGGTGGACTCTCCTTCTTTGGAGGTTTTTAAACAGCTGCTGGATGGCCATCTGTCGGGAATGCTTTGATGGTGTATTCCTGCAGAGCAATATGGGGTGGGACTGGGTGATCCTTGTGGTCTCTTCGAATTCTGTGATTCTATGACATCACCAGGGTCTGTCCCTAGGTCTCAGATTTTGGCCCTGAAATCTTAGGGCCTGGTGTGATCATGAACTGGGAACCTTATGCAATAGCCCCAAGAGTGGCAGTACTCCAGTTGTGGGGAGAGGATAAGAAAGGGCAGTGTATGCAGTGAGTTTTTCTGGGCATCAGACCTTTAACAGCTCCCTCACTAAGCTGCTCTCTAACCCCAGCCTTTCTCCAACACACGGTTTAGAAAAGATGATGACCGGAATCTTATTTTTATTTGCAACTGGAGTAGACCCATTGAACCAGTGGGATTCAGCTATGTGTTGCCTCTCCATTCTGCAATTGTTTTTATGGGGCTAACTGTGTCTAACTGAGAGAATTCTGGCCACAGAAGCATGACAAAGCTACCCAATAAAATCTACCCTTTGAGAAATAACTTGAACATAGAGATTGATATTCTGAAGAGAGAGGGCAGACATACTTCAAGCTCGCTTCATGCTGAACATCAAACGGAAACAACCGACAGTCCTGAACTAACTGGAACGCCCTCCTCTCCCCTTCTGTAACTAGATGCTGAAATGTGCCATTCGTCACAACCAGGGCCATCTCCAAAAGCTAAAACATTTCAGAGATAGGGAGGGGTTTACTGAATGTTTTATTGCCTGAGACATGGAAAATTGAGACCATAAGTTATCCACTTCAACCAAGGCAGCAAAAAGTGCCAAGCCTGGCACATCATGTCTGTAAGGCAGGGCATCCATTTATCATGCTTGGTGATGGGCCCGCCTTGAAAGGTCATAGGAGTCTGTTCTGTTTGGATAAGTGCCTGAAACTGTAGCTTGCTTCCCACGGAAAGGAGAAACAGCAGGTTTGCTGAGTGTGCCAGGGTGAATAAGGGTCTCAGGATATGTAAGTGTGACTGCATTCTGAAGCACAGTCAGTAATATGTGACTGGCAAACCAAACATAACATATTTTAGATTCTATTGGCTCGCCTTCATCCTTTCCTCCCAGAGCTTAGAACTCTCAGGTTTCTCTCTCTCTCTCTTTTTTAAAAAATATTTTTATTAAGATAAGGAGAAACAAGACAGAATACAACAGTCACTGTGAGTAAATATGACAAAGCAAAACATATACAAAACATATACTTACATTCAATATACAAATATTATACACAACAAATATCCACATTATGGACAATTAATAAAATTACACTTAAATGGATTGCCCCCGCTGATGAAGCAGCAGCCTATAGTCTAATAGTTATGTTTAACCTTCCATTACCAATGTGAGAAGAAATCGAAAAGTTTGAAAATGACATTTATGAGAAATGAGCACATCAAGTTATAAAAAAAAACTTCATTCTTGATAGATTATTATTTAACTAACTTCTTAAATACAAAATAGTCATAAATGACCACTATGTAATCATCTGAATAGATGTGATATCCAAAAAAGATCCCTCATTATCATGGATGTCAAACACACTAAGAAAGCATCATTTCTTTATTCCCTACTCAAAACACACCAGTTCGGAAAATTAGAAAACTCGACATTTAAATTCACTAACACTACCTATTTTACTTTGGAGATAATCTGCAAAAAGTTGCCACGTCTTGTAAAACTTGGAGTTGTTTTCTAACATATGAGTAAGTTTGTCCATTTCTGCCATATCCACCAACTTCTCCAGCCAGAAATCCTGAGCTTCTATGAGAGAGGTGGGGAAGGAGCAGCTTATGGGCAGTATTTGGTCCCCAAGATTCGCTTTTATGCCCCCCCTTTGGAGACCCCCAAAGCTTGCTGAACCAGTCATTTTTTTTTTAAAAAAAGTCCTGTGCTGATTGTCAGATAATTTGTGATGTGAAAATGGCCCTGAAATTGGAAGACTGCCTGCAAATGTGGTCTTACTGTGCTGTAGGAAGGGAATAAAAGGAGGGGGGAGAAGGGAACCTAGCAGCACTTTTAAGACTCAACCATTTATATTTTAGCATGAGTGTTTGTGGATATCAATCCACTTCCTCAGATACACTGATGAAGTGATATTAAAGCCACAGGTATTTAAGCATAATGAAACAGTTATGGGAATAGGATAGAATGTAATGCGATACAGAAAGATGAAAATTGTGACCCTGGCCATAAATCTTCCAATAGCTGTGTGAGGTTTTATAGGTCTTTCATATTCTTAAAATAGGCAGTTAGTATTGGCATGGGGAAGCAATAAAACTGCTTATCAAAAGTTAGCTCCCTTGGGGGTTAAAATGTCCTATGAAGAGATTCCTTTGTTATATGTACACTTGTGAGTACTCATGTATATATTAATATATGTAATGTGACATGAAATCATTATCTTTTTTATAGCTCTATCAACAGATTGGAATTTGTGAATATAACTGAATTCAGCAGTATCTCTTTCTAGTTTTTCTTTGATTTCTTTTGTTCATGAACTGCCACTTGTAAGTTCCATATTGTATATCCAGGGAGGCTGAAATGTTTTGACATTTCAAATGTCATGTTTGTGTCCATTTATCATCCCACTTAGAGAGACTGTCTTGTGTGTCCATTGTAGAATTCAAAGGGGCATTCCTGACATAGGTTGGCATATATCAAATTGGAGAATGAGCCTATGAAATTGTTGGAGATGTTATTAGCCCCTGTAATGCTGCTGCCTGAGTAGATGGATCTGGATTTGTTGCATGGTCTCATTCCTGTATTACTTACCATTTTATTCTTGACTTTGGGCAAGTCAAACTCTCTTACCCTCAGAAGAAGGCAAGGTCAGTCCCTCAAACAACTTCTGCCAAGGGTCGTCATAAGTCAGAAATGACTTGAAGGCACACAACAACAACAACAAATCCAATTGCAGGTAAGTATACATTTAAAGTTGTGAGGCTATCTGTAAGCTGGTGGAGGCATACTTTCCAGAACCTGTGAGAGGGCTTATCATTGATGATAAGTATGATTTTTCTCTGCTGGAGGCTGTAGGTGACAAACAATGGTGTTCTGTCATTTTCTGGGTTTTGTCTGTCTTGCAATAGATTATTCCTGGGTGTCAGTCTTGCCTTGTTGATCTGTTTTTTTGCCTCTTTAAGTGGGTATTGTAATTTGATAAATGCCTGCTGAAAATGTGGTGGTTTAACACATGCCTCCTAAAAGCCCCCAATATCTCAGAAACAGTAAAAAAAAAGAAAGATAAAAATGAGAGATGGAAGTGACATCGCATCACTTCCAGTGCACCAAGGATGTACAAGTGTGGACTAGAGGGGAGGAAATTACTGAGGCAAAAAGAAAGTTCTTTGACTCCTGATGCAGTTGTCCACCACTAAGATATGGATAGTGGAACTTCAAATGTAAAATTTCCTCCCAAGGGACATCGGGCCAAATCCACCCATTTTGAACTTCTGGTGAGCAGGTAAGATTGGATCATTTTGAACTGCCTTTAGTCCTTAAAACCAGAGGTGACCGCTTTAGTGTCTGTGATTTTTAAATTGTTTCTTAAAGAAATTACTTTTATTTATTTTAAAATGTTTTCCTCTGTTTACAGTTGGTGTTTTAAATCTTCTCCTGTGCTGCACATGACTTCAGGGGCCCTGGTAAGCTGAGAAATGGTAAATAAATGCAATGAATAGTTAAGTTAGAAGACTTATTTTGGGGGACAGTCCAACTCTCAGAATCTATCCCTTGCCAGTATAGGTAGTTGTCATTCTGGCTTGTGGATTTTGGGAGTTGTAGTCCAAAAAGTAACTTTCCCAACCTCTGCCACTTCTCCATCTTGGATATACACTCAGGGAGGAACAAAACACAGTGGGATCAACCAGCTTAGTTTAACCATATCATTGTCCCCTTCATGTAAAGACAGGGGGTAGATTTGACTAATTTTAACATCCGATCAAACATACAAAGCCTGGATTTTCCCTCCCTTGCCTCCCAGACCCTTATCTCCCAGTCTGGATAAGTATGGTAAACTCTATACTAGGTTGGACTATTTATACCCTATGCCCTGTACAGTCTAATGCAGAAATCTCCATCTTCTCTCTTTGTTAGCTGTGCTGGTTGGGGTTGCTAGGATAAGTCCAGTGACATTTGGAAGTCTACATGTTTCCTATCACTCATCTTACTTAACCACCAGCAGTTTTCCAGGGTCTTAGGAAAGAGGGCTTATTAGTGGCTACTTGTCCCCTTTAATGGAAAGGTTGGTAACTTCTAGGGTGGGGCAGATTTGCACAATTGGTTTGGCAGCAGTACATGTTGCACTTGACTCAACAACAGGACATGTTTAAAAAATCTAGGGATCTTAGCAGATCACCAGCTAAACATGAGCCCACTGTGATGAGGCAGCCAAAAAACCCAAGTGCAACTTTAGGCCATGTCAACAAGAGCATAGTGTCCAGATTGAGTGAAGTTGTTACCCTGTTTGCTGGGGTCCCAGGAGGGACACCTAAATAACCAGACAATAAAACACAATTTTGGGGAAAATTAGTTGGAGCACTCACTTAAGCTAGCGAGAGGCAGGGTAACTTAGCAGGATCTTGCAACCCAGCGTCTACGGGGTCAGGTCAGTCAAGCAGCCAGATGGGTTTAAAGTAATCAAATGATGTTTTATTGCATACAAACAAATAGCAAAGACATGACGGTCATACAACTACCTAAGAGAATAGAGGCTGAATTAAGGATAGAGACTTTGGGGAAAAATCGGTGATATGACACTTGTCTCGTCATCCTGGACCTCGGGAGAGAAGCCGGGGGTGCAGAGAAGAAGCTCAGCTCGATTAGCTGAAGGGAGCTCTCCAAGCTACGCAGCAGCAAGATGGGATGAAACTCAGGAGCGAACCGAGGAAGGTCTCGGAATCAGGGGTTTTTATAGGGTGAATTGGGACTGCAGGCTATGCCTTACTCGGGGAAAACAATGAGTTTTGGGTGCGAGACAATGTCTCGGAAAGGTCACACTTTGCATGATGGAATCAGAGCCGAATTAACAATAGTGTGGCCAGTATGCAAATGCGCAGCGCTTACCAGTGGACAGCACAACCCTTTGTCCAGTAACCTGCTTGGGGCAGGAAGCCTTTGTTAGTATCGTGCATATGTAAGGAGGCGTTTGCCAGAGAGGTCCCTGAAGCGACGAACTGGCTGCGTCTGGCCTGCCTGGGTGGGGAATGGAATGTTCAGCAGTTATCAGCCGTGCCTGTTTGCGTGCTTGTCTGGTGGTCTCACAAACACATGGAGCGTGGTGGTAGGGTAAAGCCGAATTATTGATATCAAAGTGATACAGGGTGCTATCTCCGGGTAGGCCTAGACTGCAGTAACAAAGTAATAGTGCCATCCAATTCAACTTTGTTCAGATCTCACTGGGAATCCTGTGTCCAGTTCTGGGCACCACAGTGCAAGAAGGATATTAACAAGCTGAAATGTATCCAGAGAAGAGCAGCCAAGATCTGGAAACTAAGTCATGTGAGGAAGTGGCTAAAGGAGGTGGATGTGTTTAGCTTGATGAAGAGAAAATTGAGAGGAGATAGGTATCTTTATGTATCTGAAGGGATGTTATGTTAAAGACAGAAAAGGTTTGTTTCTGCTGCTCCAGACACTAGGACACAAACCAATGGTAAAAGCCATGCAACAGTGGCACAGTCTGCCTTGGAATGCTGTTGATCCTCCTTCTTCATAGCCCTTTGAGTGGCTGTCTTTCAGGAGTCATTTAGTGGTTTATTCCCTGTGTCCTGGCCTTGCCTTTGGCGAACCAAAGATATCATTTTGATATCGCAATTCGGCCCTACTCTGCCACCAGCCAAGTGTTTGTGAGGCCCGCTGAACAAGCGCGAAGCTAGGCATGGCTACTACTTGCTGCTCACAGCAAACCAAGCCAGATATTGCCAGATCTGCTTTAGGGGACCTCCCGAAACAAACAACTTCATTACAAATGCACGCTACCACAAAGAGATCCACTGCCCTGAGAGGACACCCTGGCGAGTTAGGGAGCTAGCTGTATCTACATACCGGCCATACCATTGTCAATTCGGACTTTAACTCAATCATGCAAATTCTGACCTTTTGGAGGCTTTGTCTCCAACCCAAAACTTATTGTTTTCACCCGAGACCAGACTAGCCTGCGGTCGTTCTTTCCCCTATAGAAATCCTCTGCTCTGAGAGCTCTTCGGAACTCTTGCCAGATCGCTTGGATTTCACTCTGCCTTGCTGCTGCTTGGTTCAGCAGATTCCCCTTGGTCGCTACTCCGGGTTTCCTCTTCTCCAATCAGGCTTCTCCAGGACTGCAGGACAGGTGGCGTATCACCTCTCCCTGTTTTGCTGCAGGCATTTCTTTCTTTCTTTTTCCTCAGAAACAAACCCTTTAGTTCTGCGTCTCCAATCAACTCTTCTCAGCCTTTATTCAGAATTTCCTTTCTGCCCTCCTCAAAGCAGATTGTTCCCTCTTGGAGCTGAAAAATGGCAGGGTGATTATGAGAGCAGGCTGGATGAAAACACAGTCTCTTTTGCCTTAATAGAACAGCTAGTGGAAGTTAGCCGAAATCTAAAAATATAAGTGTGAGTATTTCTTAGCACCATTTATCATAGCACACTGCTGGGAACCTTAATCCAACAGGCCCTGGATTTGGATTCTTTGCTAGGCATCACCAAGTTTTGCTTGTTTGTTTGACTGTTGACACCATTATTGGTCAGGAGAGGGTTGGTGGGAAAGAATGATAAGGGAAAGAAGTCTATAGACATTGCCTGTCTATAGTTGCAGTTCATTGGGTGACAAATGCTTTGGAACCAGCACTTTGAAATGTTACGCATTTTGGATAGAGATTGTTACTATGCCACACACCTCCATTCCATGAAATGATTGGCAGTGAACATTATTTAACTGGCATGAAATATAACCATACACTGTTACGGCTAAAAAGCCATACTGCCAAAGAGGAGTGGCTGAACAAGTGCAAAAGTAGGTCAGATGGGACCTCAGGACATGGCCAGGTTGTATCACTCGGGAAGCTCCAGTGCTGATGAGCTTGCAATAACCCTCACAATGACTAAACCTGCAAACATAATAGTACACAAAGTTGTCTCAATAGAGCAATGGATGGTCATCAAGCTATTTCCTCTTCCCTCCAAAATTAACCTTCGTTTCCTTACCTGCCCAGACATTAAGAAACTATCATGATTCCCATCAGTGTTCTGTCACTTAATGCTAAAGCCATTAGCTCATTCCAGATCGCATTGTTTGCTCTACCAGAGAGTCATTAATGCTTTCCCCCCATCAGGGCAGAAAATGGGTATTTAAACCCCAACTTTAAGCCAGACAACTCATAGGATCTAGGCCATCCCTCTGCTGCTCTAATTCATATTCTTGTGCTACCCTTGGACCTTTAGTCTGAACCACATTGCTTTGTCTCTTTTCTATAGGATAGGTAAATATTGTCTACTTCATCCCAACTTCTCACTGTCCAGTATTCCTTCCTTTCCTTCGGTTAGCCTTGGGTGGTTGTGAGGCTGCTTGAATCTTATGATTGTGATATTCTCCAATAAAACATTCTTTTAATCTTCAATTGGTGTCCCCGCATTAGTACTGGTACACATAGGCAGAAAGATCCTGTAACGTAACCCCCCTCTCACAGGCCTCCCTTTTGAGCTAATAATTCCCCACTGTTCCATGGAAGCACTGGCAGCATGGGTGGACCTCTGAGTCACCCACCTTTTAGGGTAACAAGATTCCCAAATCCCTCAGATAACATATCTGGCTGGGAACACTGTGCATCTGGGGACTTAAAGGCAGATTTGCAATTTAGCCTTCATGGAGTTATCAGTGGAGAAGATTGTTCCTTTGAAGAGAGTGGACATTGCTGCCCCATCCCATTACACCTTCGTATCAGCCCTTGTGAGGTACATGGTGGTTGCTATGTAACTTATGTATTTATTTCCCATTTTTTTGTTGCAGCAAGAATGAAGGAGGCTAACAAAAATTTACAACAAATATAGATGAAAGTGCCTCTCAGTGGAGACATCAAAAATTTAAAATATAATGTAACTATTAATAGAAATGAAAGGAAATTCAAAAAGTTTCTAGAAAAATACTAGAAACAAAAACAGATGAGTATACTATAAAATGCCCCTTCGTCATAAACAGTCAGTTTCCTCAAGCTTTTTGGAATGAAAAAAAGTCTTCATCTGTCAGCAGAGGAATGATAAAGAAGGAACGAATCTAACCTCTATAGGAAGAGAGTTCCAAAACCACCAAAGAGCTGCCTTGGGAAGAACCACCAAAAAGGCCTTCTTCTTTATTTCCAAAAGGTGTACCTATAAAGGGGACTAAGAGAAGGGCCTCCCCTTAAGATCTGAAGCCCTGGAAGGATTTTATGGAAAAACGTGGTCCTTCGGGTAACCTGGGCCCAAGCTGTAGAAGGTTTTCTAGATCATAACCAGCACTGTGACTTGTAACCAGAAATAGACTGATAGCCACTGGAGCTGTTGTAACAAGGATGTTGTGTGCTTCCTTTGACAGCCTCCTTGAACAGCATGTCTGCAGCTGTTTGGACAAACTGAAGTTTCCAAACACTCTCCGTAGGCGCTCCAATTTAAAGGGTGTTACTGTAATTTGACAACAGACCTTCCAACTGTCTTGATTTGACAGAGACAGTTCTAATTAAGCCTCTTATCATCCTATGTTTTCAGATGCTTTTAAAATATCTCTGTTTCTCTCTTCATCTTCCACTTTCCCCTTTTTATCCTTGGCTTACTCCAATTGCTGCAAACTGAGTCTAAAGTAGGAAAAAAACCAGTTTGTACTAACTCAGGGGAGGGGGAGAGGAAAGGGCAGAATTTTGCCCTTCTCAGTAGACTCAGGTAAAAACAGGTGCTCAGCCTCTCGTAGCTTGTATGTTCCTTCTCACGAACAACTTTTGCCATGTTCATTTCATTCTGATATTGTTTGGCTATACACATCATAGAATCAGAATTGGAAGAAACCACAGGGGCCATCCAGTCCAACCCCCTGCTATGCAGGAACACACATCAAAGCACTCTCAACAGATGGCCATGAAACCTTTGTTTAAAAATCTCCAAAGAAGGAGACTCCACCACACTTTGAGGCAGCAGATTCCACGGCCAGACAGCTCTGACTGTCAGGAAGTTCTTCCTGAGGTTCAAGTGCAATCTCCTTTCCTGCAGCTTGAATCCATTGCTCCTTGTCCTAGTCTCTGGAGCAGCGGAAAATAAGGCCACCCCCTCTTCAACATGACATCCCTGCAAATATTTAAACATGGTTATAATGTCCCCTCTTAACCTTCTCTTCTGCAGACTAAACATACCCAGCTCCCTGAGCCACTCCTCATAGGGCATGGCTTCCAGACCCTTCACCATTTTGGTCGCCTTCCTCTGGACACACTCCAGCTTGTTGATATCCTTCTTGAACTGAGGTGCCCAGAACTGGACACAGTATTCCAAATGAGGTCTAACCAAAACAGAGTAGAGTGGTACCATTACCTCCCTCAATCTAGACACCATACTCCTATTGATACAACCAAGAATTGTGTTGGCTTTCTTGGCTGCCACATCACACTGCTGACTCATGTTCAGCTTGTGAATTACCAAGACTCCTAGATCCCTTTCACACATACTGTTATGCAGCCACACATCCCCTATCCTATATTTGTGTGTTCCATTTTTTCTGCCTAAGTGTGGGACCTTACATTTCTCTCTGTTGAAATTCATTTTGTTAGCTTTGGCCCAGCTCTCCAATCTGTCAAGGTCATTTTGAATTTTGATCCTGTCTTCTGGAGTACTAGCAATCCCTCCCAATTTGGTGTCATCTGCAAATTTGATCAGCATGCCCTCTAGTCCTTCATCCAAGTCATTGATGAAGATATTGAACAGCACTGGGCCCAGAACAGACCCCTGTGGCACCCCAGTAGTCACTTCCTTCCAGGATGAAAAGCAGCCATTGGTGAGCACCCTTTGGGTCCTCTAGTTTTGGTTCTTTCCACACCTTACCCACACCCACACCTTACCTACATCCCACACCATCTTGATATCATCCTGGTAGTGCCTTTGCTGGGATGGGAGCATGTCCCGAATGCTTTCCTCTGCACCTGGCTGGCTGCTGGCAGATGGTAGCTTTTAGGACGTGCTCTTTCCTTCTGCAGTGCAGCCAGCCTCTCCATGTGTTGCACTGAGGAAGGAAGCCCCTTGATAGTGCTTCTGCCATTTCTGCACAGCCCCAGCCAATGAGGTCATCCTGTGAAAGGGGCCTATTACCAGATTTTTTCACAAAATAGTATACTGCATGATCGCAACAGCTGGGGATGAGACAGAAGTAGGACCACGACAATGTCATGCGGTAGCATGCATCACAGACCGACTTCAATGCATCCCCATGCTGGAAGGAGCTGTAGTGTGGAAATGGCCTTTGATCTGAAATGTTGGAGGGTGTGTAACTTCATCAAATATTTCTCTGCTAGAGACTCCAATACCTCACAGAACTACAGATTCCATTGGATGCAGCTATATAGTTAAAGTGGTATCAGAGTGCTACACTTGTGCAGTATGGATACGCCCTTTGTCCTAGTCCAACACTTTAACTGATATAGTAACATATCTCCAATAGTTCCTGCCACCAGAGCATCTACTGCAACAAGGACAGAACTACACAAACTATACAAAATCTACACAAAGCTTCAACGAATAGTATTAATAGAACACTTTCTGCATGAGGCTTTTTCCCAGTCTGTTTCCATTAATAGTTGTCTCTACCTTAGGGAGATAAATTTTCAGCTATTTAATTTTTGAATAAGAGGGCAAACAGTTTCTATAGTTTTTTCCACATTGTACGAGAAAATGAGTATTTCTGCATAGTTTTCGCTTGATATTAGCCTGTCCTAAGGTGTGTTAAGAATTTTTTCTGGAACGCTGGATATGACTATATATATGTGCGTGTGTAAAAACGTCTTTATTGCACATATATAAAAATATTTTTCTGTGTGTGCCGAATCCCTACAATTTTTGTGCAATCAACCCTATGCATATCAGTGCAGAATAATCTCCCAAAACATTTTGGGATGTTCAAATGCTAGGCAAAAACTGCAATTTTTTTTTAAACTTTAGTATCCAATTTTCCTGACTGGGTTTCCCAATGTTGGGAAATGCATATGTTGGCTGGGAAAAGAATAATGGTGAATGTTCTTTCCATCCCTATGCCAGGTGTTTAAAAAGCAGGACATAAAGGTTCTATCTGTATTGCAAAGCAATTTCTTATGTTCTTTTAAATTCACATGTCATGCATCTTCTACTCCATATCTATTTTGGTTTAAAGAAGCAGACTGTGTTCCTTCCACAGTTTGTCCTCCTGACAAATTAGCCATTGATGATTACTGAGTGTGTTAGCACTGGGGGAAAGAAAAAGGGCTACCATGCTCCTAATGCAGCAAGATGGATTGTTGCATTGTGTTCATATGAAGACTCTTATGTAGGGCTGCTCCTTTCATTTGTCTTAAATCACTTGGGAATAATACAAAGGGGAAAATAACATGGTACATCTAGACTTGCCTGGTTTGTAAGCCGGTCAGCTGAATAGTCCATCTATACATTCTTCAGTTTCTCACAGTGGCCACAGTCCTGCATGGTGAGCACATTACCCCAGGCTGGAATCAGAGAAGCATCTGATTATGTCTCTGTGGCTAGAGGCAGACCGAGGACATCTTCCACTGAGATCCTCTGGAGGTGCCAGCAGATGATGTCCTCAGGCTGCATTTATCTATAGGGACACAAGTAGATGCTTCAGAGATCTTCTCCACTTTCCCCCAGAAATGGAATGGCCATGGGAGGCCTATGGGGGCATTGTAGCGCAAAAATGACTCCCGGGGGGCTTTGATAGTTGTGGAAGGTGCAAGGGAATACCAGTTTCTACAATGACCTAAGCAAATGTGCAGCCATATGCTGGACATATAGTAATATATGTCACATAGAGGGTGCTTAGCCATTGAATGTCTTTAACCAGTTGATTGACCAAGGGAACCTTCAGAATATGACCAGAGGAAGGAAACCAAGATGGGGAAGGGTCTGGAAACCGAGCCCTGTAAGGAAAACTTATTTCTATTTATTATTTTCCTGCTTTTCTCTCAATATGGGACACAACCCATACATAGCATAGGCTAAAATAAAAGACAGCTAAGAACCAACTATAACAGTAAAAACTCATTAAATATAACTATCCTATTAAAAAAGCATTAATATAAAACTTACACTTAAAAACAATGAAGATAAAAGCGCAGGACCCCCTCAATAAATGACACTTCCCCAGCAATCAGCTCATACTACAGAGCTTGCCTAGTAAAAGGTCTTGGCCTGCCAGGGAAAGGAGAGCAGGAAGGGGGCCAAACTAGCTTCCTGTGGCAGGGAGATCCGTAGCTAGGACAGCCACTGAGAAGGTCATCTTTTATCTCCTCCTCCACTGTGCTGAGGTGATGGTGTGGTTAAGAAGGGAGATGGATATGGCCCTGTTCGTACGGCATTTGCCATGCGAAAGGGCCCCTCAAGCGTAGTGTGACTGCAAGGAGCTGTCCACACGGTGCACTCACAATCGCGTGACACTCCAGGGTTTGGCAGGCGCTGATCGTGCACTTTTTCATTTTCAGCTGTGAGCCGAAAATGGTGTGTGATTGTGCATCGCTCTGGGGCTCCGCGCGCACTTGCCGTGTGTGTGGAGCTCAGGAGCCGTGGTGCTTGCACTTCCTCCCCAGCGCAGCCTGGGAAACTCCCAGGCTGCACTGCGGAAGGAAGAGGAGGGGCTCTCGTGCGAGCAGGCAGCAGCTGCGGAGCTGAAGGAACCAGGATGCGAGAGCCTCTCGCTAGAGGCTGCTCTTGTGATCCCTGCACCCCAGCTCCGCAAAAGGGTGAGTTGCAGAAAGGGCCTGTGTTAAGCTTGGAGAAGATATTTCAAAGGAATGGATTCAAATGACAAGATATGAATTTTTCACTGAACCTTAGAAAGAATTTCTAATTCTGATAGTGACAGCTATTACAGACAGTAGAACAGAGTACTTTGGAGGGAGATGAGCGTTCCTTCACTGGAGCTTTTTAAACAGAGGTTGAATGGCTTCCAATCAGGGAAGATTTAGCTGTGGATTTCTTGTACTGTCAGGGGGCTAGGGCCATTTCCACACCTTACCTGTCTCCATCATCATCATCCTGTTGCAATCCCAGCAGTGCAACTGCAGTGATGGGAACATGACACAAATATGCATCCAGATTGCTGACTGCAGAAGGGTAGCGTGAGCAACATGTGCCTCCCTTATGTAGTGCAGCTGGCCACTTCCTGTGCTGCACTGGGCAAGCAAGTGCCTAAATCATGCTTCTTCCCTTTCCACATGACTGCTGGCAATGGGAGCATCATGTGATCAGGAGCCATTACTGGATTTTTTTCTGGTAATGGAATATCCCGTGATCACGACAGGTGGGGACGCATTGGTAGTGGGACCACGATGACATTGTGTGAAAGCAGGACTCATGGATGGCCAGCAATGCGTCCCCATTGTGGGACAGTGATGTTGTGTGGAGATGACCTAGGCCACAGCTTCGGGTTCTCTTCCAGTTGAATGATGCTATAATTTCCCAAGAAATCAGCAGAGAGGGGCTGCAAAATTCCCTTGCATTGATCTTCTATCTAAATGCAAAAATCTCTGAAGTTGCTTTGTTCCATTTGAACTCAGCAGAGGGGTTTACAGAAGAATATATGCACTACTTACCCAAGAACTCACTCACACACATTGAGAAGCACAGCAGCCAGATAATCCTCCTTTCCCAAGGTACATGGATGAGATTAATCGAACTGCATAAGCCAGGCACATTTTCTCTCTCCACACACACACACACACACACACTCATACTCTCACACATTAAACTTTCCTCTTGCAATCCATTCTTTTAATTTCCCCAGTGTTCAGTGGCACACTAGCATTTTTGAGAGATAAGCTTGCCTGATTTTTGCAAAGATACATTACAGAAGAAGGGAAATTAGATGATTGTGATGAGATCCTTGCTACTGTCTAGGTGTTGCTTTTTCTCTTCTTTCTTATCAGGATGGTAGGCTACCATTTTCCTGGGGGACTAGGGGTGTTGTAGGTCACAAGAATATCAGAACAGAGCTGGATTCGAGATCACAGAAACATAGGATTGCAAGGGGCCTCATGGGACATCGAGTCTACCTCCCCACTCTTGTTCTTACCATCAAGAAGGTTTTTCTAATGTTCAATCAAAATCTACTCTCCTATAACTTAAAACCATTAGGCCTGTCCTAAACTCTGAGGCCTAAAACCATTAGGCCTGTCCTAAACTCTGAGGCAACAGAGAATACACTTGCACTCTTCTCTGTGTGACAGCTCTTTGGATTTTAAAGAGTGCAGTCATGTCAAGAATTGGATGCAGAGGAGTTGGACTGAGAAGAATTTCTGACTCCAGAGAACAGAGAATACACTTGCACCCTCCTCTGTGTGACAGCTCTTTAGATTTTAAAGAGTGCAGTCATGTCAGCCCCTCAGTCTTGTCTGCACCATGCTGAACATGCCCAATTCCTTCAACCTTTCCTTATATGTTTTGTTCTCCATTATCTCTTATCATCCTTGTTGTTTTTCCCTGAACCTGATCCAACTTGTCTATGTGCTTCCTAAAATGAGGTGGTCAGAACTGAATGTAGTACTCCAGATGAGACCTGACTAGCTTAGAAAATAGTTGGACTATTACTTCTCTTGATTTCATATCAAGAGATGGTTTCTCTATAAGTCCATCCCGAACTGCACACAGTTTCCAAGAGTGATCAGAGAGATGCCAAGGAAGTTAGAAGTAGGCATTGGAATGGTCTGCTTGTGAACATGACAGCTCCCTTTAGCTGTCTTGGCGAATAGCCTAGAAGATCTACATTGTATTTCTAAGATGTGAATCTACACTTAAATAGTTATATGTACTTGCACTACTTCATCCTTCTACCAAATACTGGAATTATGTCATGCATTGTATATCTGCTGTTTTGAGACCTGGTGTCTGCGAAATAAGGGGCAGGAACTACGTGATCAGGTCAACCTGGTCAAGGATGGAAGGAAGGCATGGACCTGGGAACTGTTGAGGAGATGGTACGATGTATGGGTTTATGGCTCTTACCAATCACTTCCTTGCACATCTTAATTTGGGAATGTTAACCTATGAAAGTTGTAAGCTGCATGAGTACTTTAGGCCATTTCCACACTACAATGTTAAGAGTGCTTTAGTCCACTTTCAACATCCTGTGGAATTCTGGGGTTTGTAGTTTACTGACACCAAAGAACTCTCTGGCTGAGAATTCTACATGTCCCTCGCTAAACTATAAACCCCAGAATTCCACAGGATGTTGAAAGTGGACTAAAGCACTCTTAACATTGTAGTGTGGAAATGGTTTTAGTCTCAGCAAGTTCGGTGGAAGTGTACTGTTACTCACATTTACCTCACACAAATAAACTACTGTCTACCTCACAGTGAGTTTTGTGGAGTGTGGGTTATCCAGTGCATGACAATCTGAGAAGCTGGCGACTGAAGAAGCTGAGGAGCTTTCTCCTCAGCAGGACTTGATGGATGTTGAAGAGACATCCCTGTCTTTTGAAGTCTGGCATGCTCAGTGTCCACACTGGCTGGAATGTTCAGGGAGTTACAGACCTTGGGTGCATCACACACATTCTGTTCCAGAAAACCCCATGATAGGTTTGCTTGAGGATTGCCATAAGTCAGAAATGAGTTGAAGGCACACAACAACAAGAAATAGTCCAGAAAAGTAGCATTCCTAGGCTCTGCGGCAGAACAGCAAATGTCACCTTGCATCTTTTCAAATCAAGGAACATAGCATTCAAAACCCATCAGTTTTTTTGGAACCTGGGGCATAAAATCCCATGTGTCCCTGGCCAAACCCTACAACAGTGGTTTTAAAACTGCGGCAGGGGGTTAAAGGGACGGTGATAGCTGTTCAAAGAGGGCACAAGAAAAGTCAGCCTGAAAGTACCGCAAATATAAAAAAGGACAAGTCCATGTGTGTGTGTGCGCGCAAGCACACTTGCGCGTGTGCACACACGCGCGCGCACACACACACACACACACACACACACATTGGATTGGAGATTGACTGGTCTCTGTAAAAGAGCACCATAAAGCCTTTTCCCCTGTTATCCCTTCCTTCATCTTCAGACATACCAAAAATCAGCTTCCCCTTTTTAATGCTTTTCCCACTCAGCTACTGGAAACGTTCAGTTATTGGTGCAGCAGATGCCTGCCCCTTAGTGACCATGAGAACTCAGCATTAAGATGGAGGGCGTGTGTGGTATGAGGGGCTTGTGTGTGAGAGAGAGACATAGGACAGGATATGGGGAGGCATGATGTGGAGCAGAGGGGCAAAGTCCTCAGGTAGATGTAAAAGGGACCACAGAGTAAAAAGTTTGAGAACCACTGCTTTACAACAAAAAGCAGAATAAATGCCTAACAATTTCCTGCCCTTTTATGACATCCAAACTGGATGGTTGCTGCACTTCTCCCTAGTGGTAGGGCTGTGGCTATTTCTGTCCTACCAGAATTCAGCACCAGCTGAAGATAAGGCAGATGGTAAACAATGAAAACATATAAACAAATGTGTACATGTGGAGCACAGGCTAAAGCTATGAAGTCTGTACTAACTCCTAGTCTTAGAGAGGAATGTTGAAGGAGATTTTAGACTTTTAAATGATGCTATGTTTGGTACTGCTGGGATAAAAAAAAATGGCCTCTGATTAATTTAGCCACCCTTTCTTGCGTATTTTCCAAGGCTGTGATATGCTTTTTTAAAAAAAGGATACAGGAAGTGTGCACCCTATTGCAAGTGCTGCTGTATCACAGTTTTTATACAAAGGCGTAAAACTGCCTTTAATTTTAATTTAATTCCTTTAGATTTTTCAAAATCCCTTTCAGTTTAATCCCTTTCCTGCTAATTCCCAGCAACAAATGTGCTTTTCTTTTTTTGCGAGTCAGCCCCAATATGTATCACTCTGCACTCATGTCGGTTGAATCTTATTTGACATTTTTTCTAACCATCTGCCCTCCCCCTCGACTTCTCTAAAGGACTAAGGTAATGATTTTGAGGTTCTTCTGGAACTGGTACAGTCTGTGGAAGAACAGGGGCAACATTTTGAAGGAGGGCTTCTACCCAGTGGATCATGCTTTTGTCAGACATGTAGCCTGTTACATCCAGACTAGACTGTAATGTGCTCCACATGGGGCTGCCTTTGAAGATGATGCAAACTTTTAAACTGGAAAAGTATGCAGCTGCTCAGGTTCTCACTGGGGTTAGATGGCCAGAAAATATTACACTGATTCTGAATGTCCTCACCTCAAAATCTAATGGGGGAGCAGTGTATCTTACAGCCAGCATGGTGTAGTAGTCTGAGCATTGGACTATGGCCCTGGAGACCAGGGTTAGATTACTTAAGTTTCCAACTTACTGCAAACCTATCACAGGGTTTTCTGGGGTAAGATTGTGTGACAGCCCCATGTGAAGCACATTACAGTCTAGTCTGGATGTAGCAAGTTGGAAACACCTTGAAGGCACACAACAACAACAACAACAACAACAACAACAACAACAACAACAACCTGTGCATTCCTATTGATGTAGCTCACCCTCTATATTTCTAAATCAAGCATAGATATCACATAAGTCCATGAGCCTCCTTTGGCCTTCATATAAAAGCAACTGAGCCTGGTTTAACTCTACAACTCTTCAAATCTCTTGCTGTTCCTTGAATTGCAGTGAGCACAATGGTATTTTGTTGCAGACACAACAGAAATATTTGATTAGCCCAGTAAGGGATCACAGTGCCAACGTCACTCAAAAGTTCTGCTAGCTGTAGGAGGCTCCATCTTCTTCCAGCAGAATTCTCTTCTGCCTCCTGGTCTCAGAGATCTGCTGACAAGAGCTTTCTGGCAGCAGAGCTGCTTTAATAACTGGCAGAAGAGCCAAAAATGGGGCAGAGAAGGACCCAACCTCTTCCAGCTTAGTCATGTGGTCAAGTTAGGCGAGGGTATGGGGAAGTTCTGGATGATTTCCCCTGCGCTGGGAGGGGCCTGGATTTAGCACAACTTTAGCTGGCCTAAAGACATCTCGGATGGCCCTTGGCCACCTCCAACAGGTTTCCCTCCCATCCCATGTGGTATTATATTATCTGGAGCATTTGGGCAGTGGAGTGGGAGAGGTTTGATGGAGTTCTTTGCAATACTGATCATCACAGAGCATAGAAACATCAGCATTAGTACTAACACATTATTGTTAAATTGTTAATGTATAGAACTCTGCCAGCATAATGTTAGAAAGTGAAAACTTCTCTTTTTCCCCAGTTGAGCAACACAAGTTTTCAATAATACAGATGCAAACATTTGAATGCTATAGCCCTCTGGCCTGTGGAATAATGCATATCCTCCTCTAGCTCTCCTAATTGTTGCATCAACAATGACAACAGGGCAGAAGGTAGCAGCATGATCCTGTACTTAATCTTGCAGTATTTCTTTTCTAAGAGGAGCACTGTGGTATAGTGCTTTGAATATAGGAGTAGGCCTCTGAGAGACCAGGATTTTAATTCCCACTCAGCCACTGAAACCCACTTGATAACCTCAGGCAAGCTACATTCTCTTAGCCTCAGAGAAAGGCAATGATAAAACCCCTCTGAACAAATCTTGTAAAGAAAACCTGTTACCATACCCTACCACCCCTCCTACGAGGTATGTGATTTCCATAAATTGGATTTATTGATGACTGGAGAACATGATTGGGACCACACTGACTGAAGAAGTTTTGAGGTCATGAAAGTTCACATAGGGTTATGCAGAAAACCCCATCACTGATGGGTTTGTGCTAATCTCTTTACCACTTCAGGTTCTTTGCATTTTAGAACACAATGGGAGACAAACTCCTAGATAAGGCAATCAGAGACTGTTCCTCAATCTTACCCTATGGACATCCTGTCTATTCACCCTATCTGACTGAACATTAAGAGATTGTCATCAGTCCCATCAATATTTGTCACTCTGGAGTTCAAACAATCAGCCCATTCCAGAGTCCTTTGTCAGTCCTGTGGAAAAGCCTTTATGGCTTTGTCAAGGTACCCCTTCAGGGTGTGAAATAGGGTATAAAAACCCTGTTTTTGACCCCAGCCAATTGTAGCACATAGAATATAGTACATAGTACGTGGTATGTAGTCTAGACGGCTGCTCTCAGATGCTGACTGAGCCCCTCCGCTATGACCTTCTTCTTCAAGACAGGTAACTACTATCCTTTCCACCCCTAATCTCTCTCTATCCAACTTTTCTCACCTCACTTTCTGATAGTCTTATATGGTTCTTAAGAGTGTATGAGTTCTCGTATGTTTGTTAATTCAAATTAAATTCTTTGTTTTTCTTTAACTGGAGTCCTCTATACAGTTAGTACTGGTATACATTGGTGAAAAGACCCTGCCATTATCACCCTCTCACAGGCTTCCTTTGAGGTATAATTCCTTCAAATGCTAAGGAGACTCTGGCATTGTGGGTGGACCCCAATGTCCCCCACCTTTTAGGGTAACAAACCCCATGATAGGTTTGCCTTAGGGTCACTGCAAGTCAGAAATGACTTGAAGACACATAATAACAATGATTCCTCCTTTACCATTTAGTGAGCTTACCCATCTATGTTGATAAAAGTAATACAACAAAGCCCAAAATCCATAAAAGAGCAATACCTATATTGGCCAACCAAAATGCACAAAATATGCAAGCTTTGAAAACTCCACTGGCTTCTTCATTAGGCAAAAGATGTTGAACTGTACAGGAGAAAAAAAAGGGGATGATGTGAAAGGCACAGGCCTAAATTTTGTATCAGATGCTGTTTCTGTTGTAGTTAAGTTAGTTTGAAGGGATCTCAGTGTAGACGCCCTCACTCTCTGTGGAGACTGAGACAAAGGACAGTAAAATTTCAAGTTCATTAGTACCAGTAAAGTAACTCCTTTTGGGATTCAAGATGTGTTTGTCCTTTGTGAAGCCATAGGCCCCTTTCTGAGCCCGAAAATATTGAATTTCTCAAGAAATCTCTGTGCTGCTACATCTGAAAAACATTTCGGTCTTGTATAGGTAAAACTTGTCAATTACAGTCCAAATGAATACATTTTATCTTTGTTGGAAGTAGGAACCTCAAAAAATTAAGTCTCAGTCCTTAGTTCCTTCTTGTTTAGTAGGATTCCTCTGTTGTGGCTAAAATCAGTTATCTTCAAATCCAGGTGTAGGTATGTTGGCCATTTATCAAAATAATGCAATAAAATACAATGCAAGCAACAGTTAAAAGGTGTGAAACAGACCTTGGGATGTAACTTTTAACAAGGAATTAGTTATTTTGCTCATTACTGTGATTTCCCAGCAGTAATTGTTAGCGTTTACTGCAGCCCAGAAAGGTGATTCACCAAGTTACTTGTTACTAGCATGTTACCATTACTGTATCATTGGCAAATACAGAGATGGACTCCCTGGCTCCCACAAGTGATCAATTCAGGTACTGCACTTTGGGAATGCTGAGAAAAAAAGCAAAAGACCTTATAAAGTAATCCTTCCCATTGCTCTGACAGAGTCAGCACATGCTCCTAGTAATGAATGAGAGGCAGATAGCTTGTTCCTGTTTGAATGATATGCAGTGAATTACAGTCAAAGGCATTGCAAATAAAAACATAATCCTGTTTGAATCCATGACTGAAAATAGCCAAACTAGTCAACAAAGTAACTTGTTGGAAAAATGAGTTACTAAATCCTAGCTTTGAGGTGATGTTATTCTCATTGCAATCTAAATGTAACTCAAGTCTGCTTAGTTATTGTAAAAAAAGAATTAATTACAAGTAACTTGTTATTTACTGAGTTATTTTGATGCTTTGACCCTTCCTGCAGATCTGTCCCAAACCTCTACCCAACTCTCGCTCCAGTCCTATAATGTCCCAGCTCCTAGAACTAAGACACCAGAAGCAAAGGAAATGCAAAACAAGTAAAAACTCATTTGCCAGCACAACATTAATGACTCTACAGGAGCTCAACCACCGTATTCCAATTAAAAGCTAAAGATCTTAAAAAGGTAGGAAGAACTAAGCCACTGATGCCTGTGTCACGGCTGTCATGAGCAAATTATCTTCCATGGAAAGCCTGTTCAAAATGTGACACCTGGAAATATTTTTCTGGTTCATTTAATCTCTAGCTGTGAAAAGAAGAGAGGAAACACACACACACACACACACACATCACATCCACTCAGCTTAAATAGCCCTTTGTTTATAGGTTTATCTTCACTTTCTTGCAGCTTTGAAAGTGTGCTTCAGAGTCTCCTAAGCCAAACCATTTTGTACTTTTGTAGTGAAATATCATGGTCCATTCATGCCATGTTCCCTCCATTTCAAAGAGCTGATTATACTGAAATATTTCTGCTTTCTTTTTGATATAAGGCCATTACTTCTGATGGTCAGAGCCTGGAAAAAATTACTTTTCTGGAAAAAGTTATTATCACTATCTAACTCCTCCATGGCCATGCTGGCTGGTGCATTCTGGGGACTGAAGTCCAGAAAAGTAACATTTCTAAGTTCTGGTGATGGTTAAGTTACACCAAAGTGTAGGTGACTCACAGGTCCACCTGCGATGCCACTATGTCTATGCTCAAAATAGGAGGCCTGCGAGAGGGTGGTAACCCGGTCTATGATTACCAGTACTTCTGCAGAGAAGAACCAGCCAGAGATCTAAAAGTAAGCTTAATTGTGTTTTATTGGGGGAATTAATCACACACACAAGATCCAAACAGTTACATAACTACACAAGGCTAACTGAAGTAAAAGGGATGAAAATTTTGGACAGTGAGAATTTAGGGCAAAGTAGGTGACATTTACCAATCTAGACGAGCAGCGAAGAAGTGATGTGGCTGAGATGTGAGTCTAAGGACAGTACACAGTTGGAAAGTGGAGCGGCAGAGTAGTGACCGGCAATCAGTGTACTGTGAATTGACTGGCCAAAACCTAGGGTTTAAATGCTGTGTTTCTGCCGGGAGGGCTAGGGTGTTGATGGCTCTTTGGTCAAGTAAACAATGGAGTCTGCAGAGTAGATAATAAGGTCCAGAATGGGCTAATGATCTTCGTGTTAGGTTACAAAAGGCTAATGGCTGTCCCCATAGCTCAGTACTTGTTGGACAGGCTTGAGAACAAAAGAGAGATTTGCTTGGTCAGAGGAAAAGGAGTTAAGACAATCAGTGAAAATACCCTTTTTCTGTTCTGAGGGGATTGTGTTAATTGGTCTCTAGCAGAGCTGACAAAGGAGTCTGGAAGATTCTGATTGTCTTTGTGGCAGGTGACAAAGCATTAGAGAAAGTCACAATAGCCTTTTAACAACTGGAAAGGTGAGGGAACAAAGGACAGTTTCCTTGGGAAAGGGTAACAGGATTTGGCCCTTTTGGATGCTCCTTCTAACAGCTTTATTTGCTATTGTTTCTTAGGCTTGAATACTTTAGAGGACCATCTAAAACTCATCCAGTTGAGCTTTCCAACTGATCCTTCTAAACTTATGACCTAGCCGTGTTGAGGCCCTTGCCCCAGCTTCAGGAAGCTTCCAGACAGAGTCCTTTACTTTCCACACAGCTTTCAGCCCAAAGTGCAAGATTTATAATTATTTCATGCCCCATAAACAGTATTTATAGCCAATCATATTGTATCACAGATTGGGGGTGTATGGCATGGTAACAACTGTCAGGGTTGGCAGAATTTGGCTCCTCTGAGCACGAGCAGAGTGCAATCTGTGAAGCAAGGCTTTGCCGCAGCAGGGAGTTCCAGTGAAGCAGAAAAAATTCCAGGGGCTCATTAAGTATGACTTAGAGGCTGAATTTATTGCCGCACTCTAAGATAAGATAAGGCTTAGCAAAAACATGCTAGCATTCCAGCAATTAGACAAACAGAAATAACAGAAGATAATGGAGAAAAATCAGGCAGCATCTCCCCTTACAATCAGTATACTGCCAATGGCATGCAGGTCCAGCTAGGGTGTCTAACTGGCAGCTGGTTGAGGCAAACACCAGCCTTTTTATGCTATTTTGTCACCCTGGAACAAGTGGGGTGACCCAATCAGTGCTCTGGCGTGTAGCCTTCTCTAATACACAAGACATAGCCATAACAATCCTGCTGGCCTTGCACCTGGCCATCTGGCTACACCACCTCTTTTCTCTGCTGTCCACTCATAGGAAAACCTTGCCTGCCAGGCAACAACCTTGACAGAGAAGCCTGTACTAGTTAAAGTAGAAAACATGAGCAGTAATCTTGTTGGTGACATATGTAGGCATAACTTGGGGTTAAGGCTGTGCATGTACTTTTCTGGAACCCACAGAAGAAAGCACCCAGTTCCTCTATCTGCTTGGCTTCACCTTCGTGCACAACAGTAGCCAGAGTGCAACTGGGTACAATTCTGTCTCCCTGCCATTGATGTGCTCCATGGGCGTGCGTGGTCTAGTGCTGGTTCCCTCTTGAACTCTGACAGAGAAAGGAACACACCCACACTGGGAGTGGAGCATGGTCCTTCATCCTTCTGTGATCAGAAGCAGCTGATGTGAGTGTGGATGCCCTCTCACCGCTGGTGAAAGAAACAGTTTCACCCAGCATCTCTTTGGCTGTGGTTGCTTAGCTGGAGAAAACTGCCAGACAGAAGGAGCAGCCTCAGCAACTTTCAATGCATCTAAAACCCAGAATAGATTCATTATTCCACAATCATGGAAGTCAGCCACCATTGAGACTAAGGATGAGCAAGCTCTGAAGTTGTTGCTGTTGTGTACCTTCAAGTTGTTTTTGACTTATGGTGACACTAAAGCTACCTTATTATAGGGTTTTCTGGGGCTGAGAGTCTGTGACATGCCCCAAATCATCAAGTGAGTTTCCATGGTTGGGTGGAGAACTGAACCTTGGTCTCCAGGGTCATGGTCCAATGCTCAAATCTTTATACCATGTTGGCTCTCTTCTGATTTTTTACTGAATTAAAATGAAGCAACTTTGGGAGCCAATATAACAACTCTGATCATACATGGAGCTGACAGATAATATTCTGAGATAAACAAAAATGTGTATGGATCTCCAAAATAATATCAGTAGGAACAGGGACAAAATCTCGCACTTTCTGGTCTTTTTTAATCAGTCTGGATGTCTCCTTAATGTTCAGCCAGCATGATGTAGCATCTCAACCACGGCCACCCTGTAGCCATCACGACATCTTGATACACTTCCTTCTGTTTTTCAAAGCACTCAGGAATGAGTGTTTATCTAGCTGCAGGGGTCATTTCAAATAACAACAGCATTTGCAGGGTGGGAATGCATGGAGAGCTGTTTGCTTATTCAGACAGCCCTTCAGGTTGATGGAAAAGGTTACTGAGAATCCAATCAGCCTGCAGGGATAAGTTTAGCTTCTCTTTGTCCTCCTGGCTTTCACAAACGCCTGTGATCTTGAACCATGCCAAGGCCTGCATTCTGCTTAGCTCACACTAATAATGCTATCGAAAGGGCTTTCATTCGTAATGCTGGGGGCTGCATTATGAAGCCAAAAGTGATTCATTATCTGCACTGAACGTCATGACATTGCAAATCCTGGAATAACAACATTAGAAATGGGCAGACCTTGCTGGAGCAGATTCAGAACTAGAGTACCCGTGCTGGACTCTTTTATCCCTTATGAGTCACTTTTTAATCTGTGGATGCAGAGGCTGGATCTCATTAATGATATGAAAAAACAGGAATTTTCAATTTTTTGCAGGGGGGGCAGATGGAAAGGTAGACAAGCATATTGGCTCACTTAATGTTGTCAACAGAATAAAAAACTACACCTGTCTACTCCTGTGCTTTTTGAAAATACGGGTCTTGGTTTGTAGAAGCCAGCATAGTGTAGTGGTTTTAGCATTGGACTAGGACTCTGGAAAACCAGGTTTCAAATCTCCACTCAGCCATGGAAACCACTGGGTAACCTTGGGCATGTCACACCCTCTCATCCTCAGAAGAAGAAAAAAGGCAAATCCCCTTTGATCAAATCTTGCAAAGAAAACTCTATGATAGGTTCATCTTAGGGTTGCCATAAGTCAGAAATGACTTGAAGGCACAAAACAGCAACAAAAATAACAACATCATGTTGGTTTGTAGACTCCACAAAGTAAAAAGGTGGGGGATTTTGGGGTCCACCCTCCACGTCAGTGTCTCCTTGGAATTTGGGGAAATTATAGCTCAAAGGAGGCCTGTGAGAGGAAAATAGCAGCAGGATCTTTTCATCTGTATATACCAGTACTAATTGTAGAGGGGACTGCAGATGAAAAAATAATAATAATAATAATAATAATAATAATAATAATAATAATAACAATAATATTTATATCCCGCCTCTCCCAACGGATCGAGGCGGTACTACAACATTACATCAATAAGTTAATAACAATTAAAACATAACCCATCCTCCCCATCCACCAACCCATCTAAACACCCTAAAACACATTAACTATTTAAAAAAAGAGGACAGTTGGTGGGAGGTGGTGGAGCAATAGTCTCGGAAGGCCCCTCGGAAGAGATCAGTCTTGACTGCTTTTTTAAAGCAGTCAAGACTGGTAATATGCCGGGTCTCTTCTGGCAGGCCATTCCATAGCTTGGGGGCGACAGAGGAGAAGGTCCTCTGGGTAACCGCAGCCAACCTAGCTCTGACCGGCTGCAATAAATTCCTCCCAGAGGACCTTAATGTGCAGGGTGGATTATATGGGAGAAGGCGATCCCGCAGGTAGGCTGGCCCCAAGCCGTGAAGGGCTTTAAAGGTAAGAACCAACACCTTGTACTGTGCCCGGAAACTAATAGGCAGCCAATGTAAGGACTTCAGAACTGGTGTTATATGGTCAGTTTTAGATCTTCCGGTGACCAGCCTGGCTGCCATATTCTGAACTAATTGAAGTTTCCAGACTAAGCACATGGGTAGCCCTGTGTAAAGCGCATTACAGAAGTCAAGCCGTGAAGTTACCAGCACATGTACCACTGTTTTTAGGTGTTCCAGGTCCAGGAAGGGGCGCAGCTGAAGCTGATAACAAGCACTCCTGGCCGCCGCATTAATTTGATCTGTCATCTGAAGCGGCGAGTCCAGGAGCACCCCCAAGCTGCGGACACAGTCTTTCAGGGGAAGTGTGACCCTGTCTAGAACTGGTTGACAAACCTCCATACCTGGGCTAGGGCCCTTAACAGCGAGTACCTCCATCTTATCTGGATTCAGCTTCAGTCTGTTTTTCCTCATCCAGTCCTTTACTGCTTCAAGACATTCGTTCAGAGGAGAGGTGCCACCCTTAGTTGATGCTATTATCCGAGGCATGGAGAGATATTTCTGGGTGTCATCAGCATACTGATAGCACCTTGCTCCATGCCTCCTGATGATCTCTCCCAGCGGTTTCATGTAGATGTTAAATAGCATTGGGGACAGGACAGCGCTCTGAGGGATGCCAGATTTAAGCTCCTTTTTCGAGGAGCAGCTGTCCCCAAGCATCACCATCTGGTATCTACCTGAGAGATAGGACCGGAACCACTTAAGTGCAGTGCCCCCGATCCCCAGCCCTCTCAGGCATTCCAGAAGGATACCATGGTATATGGTATCGAAAGCCACTGAGAGGTCCAAGAATACCAGCAGGGTCACACTTCCCCTGTCGATACGTAGGCGAAGATCATCCACTAAGGCGACTATGGCAGTCTCGACTCCATATCCTGCCCTGAAGCCAGTTAAAGTTAATAAAATATTTTATTTGGATTAACAAGCATACAGGAAATCAGACACTCTCAAGAATCATACAAGGCTATTGGAAAGTGGGGCAAGAAAGGTTGGATAGAGAGAGATTGGGGGTGAAGAGGGTGACAATTACCAGTCCTGAGGAGGAAGGTTGAAATAGAGTGGCTCAGACAGTGTCTGAGGATAGTACAGAGGAACAGGAGGCTGGGGCACCACATGCAGTGTGATATTCCCAATGTTCTACAATTTGCTGGGTTAGAAGCTAGGGCTTATATACCATATTTCCTACTCTCAAGGGTTGTGTGTAAACAAAGTAGTAATTGCTTTCTGACAGGGTGGACAAAGGAGTCCAGAATGGGCTGGTTGTCTTAACTTTAGATGACAAAACATTGGTGGGAGACATGACAGTCTCTTAATGTTTGGACAGGTAGGGGGGTATAAAGGAAGATTTCCGTAGGGCAGGGTTACAGGATGTTTGTCTCTGATTACTTCACCTGGGCAGTTTCACTCCCCTTTGTATTTGGACATGCATGCAGCTTGAGTTGTTAAAAGAATTATCTCAAGCCCATTAGTGTTGGGTTTGCGCGCTTAATCTTTCTTGAACTTATGACCTTGCATTGTCTGAGGTCATCCTGACTTGGCAACCTTTTTCCAGCCAGTGCACTTTCAAACATGTTTTTCAGCAATGAATATCCAAACTATATAAAAATGATATTCCCCACAAATCTTACTCGCCTGCAGGATGGGGGATATAGGCTGCAGTAACATGCTTCTCACATTATTTATATAGTTTATATCCTGATCTGTAAATGGAAAGGCTCTCAATCGTAGGATTTTCTTGGCAAGATTTATTCAGATGAGGATTTGCCATTGCTTTTCTTTTGGGATTAGAAAGTGTGACCTGCCCAAGGCCACCTAATGGATTTCCATGACTGAGCAGGGATTCAAGCCCTGGTCTCCCAGAATCCTAGCCCAGCACTCAAACAACTACATCATGCAGTTGTAAAAGGAGTGCTCATATTACTAAAAATAACCCTCCAAAAGATTTCAGACTGCTTCCATCCTGAGGCTTGCAATTTAAGGAGATAGCACAAACGGAAAAGGGGATGAGGAGGGGAAAGGAGGAAAAAAGCTTTGAGATAAGGACTTTTGCAGATGATTTCTGCAGTTCAAAGTGCTGTTGAAAGAGGAGAGGTGGACCTTTTATTTGTGGACCCCCCATGTGGGATATCTACTTATCACCTCTTCTAGGTGAGACTCTGCCTAGAATTCCACCTCTGCTCTCCACTTATGGGGTAGCTTTACAAGCTGCTTGCACCGACTTCTGCCAACTTCTGTGAAGATCCAGCTTAACTGGTTGCTGCCACCTTCTGCAAAAATCACCACTGTGACCCTTATTGTGTGGACTCCTTGAAAAAAACCCATCACCAGTCACCAAAGACAGCAACCCTAACTGCATTTTCCCTCTCTTAAAATAAATGAGCTTCAATTCAGGATGAAAACGAAGCTTACATCCTAGCACACCAGCTTAATTGGTCTTTGATCATAGTCTTAATTTGGCAGTTTACAAGGTCTACTTTTGTTGCTACTGCATATACTGATGTACCTGGCCTTATCACCAAGTAGCAATCTGATAAAAGCATAGCATCCCAAGGGGTTTATTGCAAAAGAATTTCTTTAACAGAAGTTTACCAAACAGTGCATTGTTCTAACTTAGATGAGACAGTTACTTTGTTATTCCAAATGTCCTATCACAATCACACAACACAGACTACATTGACTGCACTGACTAAATAGAATAGACTATACTTTATATTCTCTGCTCTCTTTGTTTTAACTCAACTAACTCTAAACTATTTTAACACCTCACTCAATTGACTAACTCCTCACTCACTTCAACTAACTCCTCACGCAGGTCTTCAACTCACTCATCGTTCAAATAACTCCTCACTCAACTGATTAACCCCTCACTCAACTAACTGTCCTAACTCACAAGCACTTTCAACCCCCTTTTCAAGCTCCCAGCCAATCATCATTCACATCAACATTCTGTGCTCTTGGTTCTTGTGGGTTTTTCGGGCTTTGAGACCATGTTCTGATTGTATTTTCTCCTGACGTTTTGCCTACATCTATGGCTGGCATCTTCAGAGGAATGAAGATGCCAGCCACAGATGCAGGTGAAACATCAGGAGAAAATACAGCCAGAACATGATCTCAAAGCCCGAAAAGCCCACAAGAACCAAGAATTCTGGCCGTGAAAACCTTCAACTCTACATTCTATGCTCTCCCTCTCAACAGACCTTTTGCCTTATTCTATCTACTATGCAATAGCTTATTACATAATACAGTTATGTTGGCACAGACATTGCATCCCATGAAGTCTGAGCAGCCTGGTGAGCTGAGACAAGCAAGAAGCCAGGGGATAGGACAATAGCTAGAACCAAAGAGTAATTTGGAGGCCATTTCTGCACTACACTATTTATAGTGCTATTATTCCACTTTCAACATCCAGTAGAATCCTGGGGTTTGCAGTTCAGGGAGGGGCCTTCTAGAATTCTCAGCCAGAGATCTCTTTGGCCTCAGTAAACTACAAACCCCAAAATTCTACAGGATGTTGAAAGTGGAATAATAGCACTGTAACAATGTAGTGTGGAAAGGCCTGGAGTCAAAGGATGAGCCAATTAGCTGGGCTGGGAAGCAAGCCTGGAGTCAGAACAGAAGACTAGCCAATAAGATAGAAGCACACCTAAACTAAGGAAGACTTTGTTGATTCAAAGAGGTTCAAAAAGGTTCAGCTGGAACAGTAAGCTCTTCATACTGCTTCTAGCCTCAGAGGATCCAATGGGTAGCCTAGGTTGGTGGGGTTAATCCAGGGTCACAAAGACCTTGCTGAGAAACTTTCTAAACAGTTCATCACTTGAGGCACTGCACAGAAATTAACAACTTGGATGGGGAGGAATAAATATTTGGCAGCCTTGTTTCTCCATTCTTCCCAACCCTGGCCCATTAAAAATATTAAGGATGGGCCAACCGAATCCTCGAATCCTTGAATCCTGGGTAAGGATTCGAGATTCCCAATCGAATCACTGTGCCAAAATAGGCAAACTGAATCTTTAAAATCCACCAACCAAATAGATTGTTGGATGCCTGAAAACCAGGGAGATCGGGACACTTGAAAATCTGGGAGACCGGGACTCCTGAAAACCTGGGAGGCCAGACATCCAAAGGAAGACAGTAAGTAGGTGAGTTTTTCCTTGGAGTAATAATGTCTTTTGCTAACAATTTCAAAAATTACAGCTGGGGTTGTATTCTAAGATATTTAAATTGAACATTTAATGTTTAAGTTCAGTACTTGACTGGAAGGTACAGGCTTGAGATTTCAAGGACAGCTGAAACATTCCTTTGCAGAGCTCCCTTGCAAACCTCTTTCAGACACAATTGGGGGGTTTGGAGTTTTACAAGGTGTCACAGCCTTCTCTGCCAATGTGTGCTGGTGCATCATCAAACTACAAACCCCAGGATGCCAGAAGGAGCTATGCAAAGAAAATCCAGTTTTGACCTGGATTATCTCTGTACTCTAGTATCTGGCCCTGTTTACACAGGCAGGAAAATGTGGGATTAAGCCACATTTTCCTGCCTGTGTAGAAAAAGGCCTTCATGTCATTTTCAATCTGGGGAGATCCTGAGGCAAAACTAGGGCAATTGTCTTGGCCAGATTTCTTCAGAGGGAGGTTTGCCTTTGCCTAGGCTTTTGCTAAGTCTGAGAGAGTATGTCTTGCCCAAGATTATCCTTCTTTCCCTTGCTTTTTAAACTCTTTTTAAAAAGAGGATTTGAAACATTTGAGATTCATGAGATTCATGGATTCCCAGAACCTTTTAAGGATTCAGATCTGGATTCGGAAAATTCTGGATTCGTCTCATCCCTACTTTCCAAATAGTTCATCACTTGAGGCACTGCACAGAGATCAACAACTTGGATGGGGAGGAATAAATATTTGGCAGCCTTGTTTCTCCATTCTTCTCAACCCTGGCACATTAAAAATGGGAAAATATACAGGGGGAGAGGAGAGGTTAAAATTAAGATTTAGATGGAGATTGGGAGAGGAGCGTTTTTCTTTTTGCTGTCCTCTCAATTGCTGACATATTATGGTTGCCGTGGTCCAGGGTAGGTTTAGTCTACAGATGGCCATTTGCCATTCGCCAAACCTTAAACCTAAAGTAGAGTCAATGAGGCCCTCCCACAGCCATTCCATGCCAGGTAAGAACGGTGGGAGATTGGAGAAGCATCTGGCTGTGTCCTGTACCCAGATGGAAAATGATTATATCCTCCACTCGTGGGGTCATCTAAGTGGATGATGCAATTGTCTGACTTTTGGGGACATAGCAGGACTCATCTCCAACCCCCACCAGTCTTATTAGGCAGAGGGGCTTAGCTGGTGCGGAGGAAGAAAGGGAATATCGACCTCCACATCGAGCAAAAAGAAAAATCTACAGACATTTGTTGTTGTGTGCCTTCAAGTTGTTTCTGACATGTGGTGCTCCTAAAAGGACGCTAACATGTAGGTTTTTGGCAGGATTCATTCAGAAGGTCCTGCCCCAACATTGTCTTTTTCTGAGTCTGGGAGAGTAGGGCTTGCCCAAAATGGGTTTCTACAGTCTCCCAGAGCCCTAGTATAAAACTTAAACCTACACCACACTGGCTCATGCCTTTTGATTGCATATGCCACTAACAGGGTGTCAGCCAAGATTATGACTGAATCAAAAGTGTATTTATTTTCTTAATACGTGTCTGAATTCTCCTTCCACTCAGTGAATTCTCCATGTGATTTATGATCAAAGAAAACTGTAAACACAGTAAAGTCCAGCAAATCCAAACCAAAAAACTAATACAAAAACTGATAAAAGTCATAATATTATAAGAAAAGGAAAATGATTTACTTTTTAAAAATGATTTGTGGTAAACCCATTTTAAGATTGGCAGGATGATGTAGTTTTTACTGGCTGTCTAAAGGCCATAACAAGTAAGCTGACCTAACCTCCCTAGGAAATGTGTTCTGGTTACTGCACTTGAAAAATGATGCCATACAGCTGGAAAAGGTACAGAAAGAGGCGTTGGTAAACCTTGAATTGCTTAGGGCTGTTAAGCTTAGGCAAAAGCAAAGAAGTAAAGGGCAAAAGCAATATACTTTACTAAGTGTAGAAAATTATGTACAGTGTGGTGAAAGCTCTCCCTCCCTTGTAAGACTAGTAGTTGAAGGGGTCATCCACTGAAGGGTACACCAAAGGATATATTTCTTCACACAGATCATCAACTGTGGATTTCCTTACCACAAGACATAGTGATGTCTTCCAGTTTGGGCAGCTGCCACGTGGGTTTAATGTATCTCATAGTGTTATCTGCTAGAAATCCTTTTGGTATCTTATACTTGATTACCTTTCCCTGCAGAAATGGTTGAGCATTTTTGTCTGAGACGCTATGGACCCTTCAACACTGCAGAATTATAGCACTGTGAAGTCACTTTGACTCTCATGGGTGCATCCTGTGGCATCCCAGTATTGGTAGTTTGGTGTGGCACTAGAGCTCTCTGGCTGAGAATTCTAAATGGCCCCTCTCCTAAAGTGAAAATCCCAGGATTCCATGGGATGTGATCATAGCAGTTAAAGTGCAATCATAACACTGTAATTGTCTAATGTGAAAGGACCCAATGTCCATGTTCAGCTCAAAGTCATGGAAGCAGAGTTGTACATAGGTCACTGTTGTGTGTGAGCATGTGCACTCCCCTGCCAATGAATATTCATCTGTCTTAGCTCAAATTGTCAGTACAGTGGGCCCTCTGCTTTCATGGGGGTTAGGGGAGCAGAACCCCTACTGAAGAATTGTGAATCTCATAAGGCCTCTGAGGTGTATTTAATACACACACACACACATACACACACAGAGAGTACCTGTACTGGTAGGATGGCTGAACCTAGTCATGCATGCATTCCCTTGATCACTCACTTATGGGGGCAGGAGGAAGGAATAGGATGAGAGGGGAAAGCAGAAGGAATGAAAAAGAGAGACCTGTCCATCCTCTTCCCACCTGCAGAAGTGAGTGAGTGAATGCATGTGTCTTCCCTCTCTCCTCCATCCCCTCTCCCTCAGTAATCCGTTAATAATCAAAATCACAGAAGTCAAACCCACAAATGTGGCAGGACTGTTGTTACCCCACTTGAAAACCCTGCCCGGGGTCTACAATTTTGATATTAAAATATGATTCAATGTGCCTGAGAGGTCATTCGGATGGGCACGTAGGCAGCAATGGTTGAAGGATCGAAAACCAGCTCAGGCCAGTAAAATCCCCCGTCACATAGCCCCAGGAAATCTCAAACTGTGCAAACCCACAGTAAACAAAGGGTCCTCAGCTACTGAGGAGCCAGCTTAAGGGGATTAGCATCTTTTTCCCAAGTTGAGCACCGATAGCAATAAAATCCTATGAGGCACGGACCATCTACATAAATTCACACCACAACCCAATGTAACTGAAGATGCTGAAACTTTGGCAACACCTTGTGATCTCATCATGCAAAAGGAGTTGCCATCGTGGAGCTTCTTTTCCAATGCAACACCCATTGTTCTCCCTGGGAAAGGATTAGCCCTCCAGGTACCTTCCCCCCTCCCAGTTTTTGAGAGTTTCTTTGGATCACTCCCAGTCATCCCAGCAGACCGTTTCTCCATCCATTGAGTAATCCCCTCAGCCCTCTCTGTGCTGAGCTCTACTTCTTCACTGTCTTTCCCCGACCAAGGGCTTCAGGAAAAGGTGCAGTATTACCCCAGTTACAACTCCTTCAATATTCCCCCTATCCAGTTCCCTCTCTTTTGCTTCTTAATAGGTCTTGAGTGAGTGTGTGAGTGATTGCATTGGTGCGTGAGACTTCCATTCAATAAAACCATTTTATTGGATATCTACGTTTGGTTTTTGGCTTGGCCTGACCCCGTAAAAACTGGGTAAAAAGACCCCACTAGGTTACCCTGCCTCTCACATTGTTATTGCTCATGCTCTGGCTAGTATCCATTCCCCATCACATGGAGCACATTGAGGTGTCCCCCCAAGGGACCCCAGAAATCAGGGTAACACTGTGGTAGTATTCCTTCAGTTTGGCACTCAATTGTGCAATGTTGCTATTCAACAGAAAAGTCTAGTAGCATAATCAACATGCAGTTCTCATAAGATCTCAGCCATAGTGTAATAGGCATATAAGAATCTAAAGAATTTTTTTCAGGATGAGTCAAATACAACAATCATAGGAATGCTAATGGCCTGAGATGCTGTGTTGTGATGGTGTTCTGGGGGTGTGGCTGGCTGAGTGCCAGAGTAGCCTAGCTACAGGTTGCCAGGCAACCAGAATACCTCTTTAGGAGAGACCCAGCCCATAGTGTGAGGCAAACACTGATTATCATATGGCAGGCCTTCAGCCAGAAAGAGAATCTCTGGAATAGAATCTCTCAGTCAGCCAGGGAGGTTGTCTGAATGGGAGGGGCTTAATTCCCAGGGAAAGCCTAGAGAGAGAGGTAGAAGAGTAATTAAACCATTATAGAATCTGGTCAGAAAGTGTGACTTAGAGTGGGGGTTGAGCCATTGGTGAGAGCATAGCCAAAGGGCTGTTTATGATACTTGTCCTTGTATGAGAGTTTAAAAATATAAGGAAAAAAATAGTCTAAAGAGCTGTATTAAGTTTGACCTGCAAATGAACTCTAATACTTTGTTCTGTGTGTTATTTTAATGAGTATTACGGTTTGTTTTTATAATTACTGACTTGGCTAAGTAGAATACAGTATTTAAAGACACACAGAAAACATGCTACCTTAGAACTATTAAGGGGTTTTAAATAATCTTTGAAAGGCCTCACCCTTTACACCAATGTGATGTTATACAGGGGAAGGAAGGCAGGCCTGTATGGAAGTGACAGGGCACCTTATCAGGTTGGGGTGTTGCCATACCAATCTAAGAGAGAAAGAAGTAGCCCCTGTGTTATCACCGTGAACTGGCCTGGCTTTGGAAGATATTAGATATCGTTTGATATCACAATTCCGTCTCATTTTGCCACCCTCGGCCAAGTGTTTGTGAGGCCCCCGAACAAGCACGGAGCTAGGCATGGCTATTAATTGCCGTACATTCCCTTCTCCACCTAGGCAAGCCAGACTCAGCCAGATCTTGCTTTAGGAGACCTCCCTAGACAAACATCTCATTAAGGATGCACGCTAATACAAAGAGCCCCCTGCTCCAAGCTGGTAACTTGCCGAGCTAGACGCTTGACTGCCAAGTACGCTGCATCTGCATACTGGCCATTCCTTTGTCGATTTGGACTTAATCCCATCATGTTAAATTCTGACCTTTCGGAGACATTGTCTCGCGTCCAAACCTCATTGTTCTTCCCAAAGTACAGACTAGCCTACGGTCACATTCTCCCTATAAAAACCCCTAGTTCCGAGAGCTTCCTCGGATCGCTCTGAACTACCACCCAGGCTTGCTGCTGCTGCTGCTGCGTCCAGCGAGCTTTCCCCTCGGTCTCCATCTGAGACCATGCATCTACAGACTTCTTCATTGATCTACGCCGGGCTTCGGACAGGTGTAGTATCTCCCACTTCAACAATCCCTCTCAAAATCCCTCTATACCGCTAACACCTTTATTTTCTATAGTTACTTGTGTGAGTGTGTTGCATATATTGGTTGCCTATATTTAATAAAACCACTGTTATTATTTCACATTTGGTGTGCCTCTTGACTTGACCTGACCCCGTAGACATTGGGTTACAAGATCCCCGCTAAGTTACCCTGCCTCTCGTTAGCTTAAAGCGAGTGCTCCAGTTAATTTCTCCATCTTGTGTTCTTGTGTTTTGGTTCTTTGGGCGCCCCTGCCGGGACCCCCAGTTAACAGGGTAACACCTGTCACATATATGATCAAGCGTATTAGAAGATTTCCACATGGCAACTCTGACAGAATTCCCAGACTCACTACTGTGCTGTGATATCCCCCTTCCACGGCCATTCTGTTGCTGGTGGAGAATGGAGGGGAATGGAGAAGCATCGGCTGTGTCTCTGCAGCCAGGCCAGCCAAAGGACTGTGATGTCATGGGTTTGTATATAAAAATGTTGATTTATTACATGAGTGTGAGGTAAGTTGCTGTTGGGAGAAAATGGAGTGTTGAGGTGGATGCTGATGGGTGGAATGTTTGAGAAGATTTGCATGGGACAATTGGTAAATGGCAGTTAAGAGTGCGAGTTCTGAGGTGGTTAGTCTAGAATTTGAGGTGAATACAGCTGGAAGAAGGAGTTTGAGTTAGACAAGGGGTGGAGTGAGGGAAAGGAGTATGAATTGATTGATTGGTAAAGGTCTGATTTTAGTTTGAGAGAAATGAGAGTGGTGTTTTCATGTAATACATAAATCATCTGCTGTATTATGTTTTATTTCTATAAATCAAACTTAGTTTTCTTTATATATATTTTTGGCTTCTGGAACTGTTCTCCTTCTGAGAGTGTTGTTTCAGAGAAGGTGTCTGTAGTGGCAGCACTGAAGTGGAAGGGTGGTGTGCAGTGGGGAAAATAGTAGTATACATCCTCATAGGAAGTTTGGGGGCATTTAGACTGATCTCATGGCTGGTGTCACACAAGAGGACAGGAGAGAGTCCTTATGTGTAGCAGATGTGGGGATCAGGGAAAGCCCTCACACTGAGTGTTTGCAGAGAGGTCTGTGAAGTCTTCACGTTTGGTGGGTTAGGAGTAAAGAGCCCCATATTAAGCCACAGTAGTTGGATTGCTTGAGAGAAACTTATGTGGGTGAGGGATATTCAATGCCATAGTGAGACCAGGCTGGTGGTAGCTTTGGATATTGCAGGGGAAGGCATAGAATACCCACCTTTGCAATGAATGAAAAAATACAGATGGATTATACTTATGTATGTCATTTACAGGATACAAGTCATGGAGTGAAAACTGAGACTTGATTCAGTCATAAACCAACACATTGCACCACACGTGGCATTGCCAGAAACTTGTGTCTGTGGTGTGGGAGTGGGCAACAGATGGATTCATTAAAAACATGAAAAGATTCACTTATGGCTGCTTCAGTTTCTAGAAGGAATTGAGAAACTTTGAAACCACATTATTCCAGTTCTATTCCTGTTTTTGCAAACTTTGGTGGCAAAAAGCAAGTTTGGGAGAAATACCATGCCCTGTTGTCTTATCCTGGACACTGCAACATCTGAGACCCAGTCCATCCATCCATTCCTTCTTATCTCTTGTACTGTTAAATAAGAGTACATATTGTGATATTGCTAGTTCAGTCCTGAAATAGTGATTATTCTCTTTTGATCTGAGGAATTACTATGCATCTTTTCGATTTGTTGTTCATGTAAAATGATGAAAAAAGTCAATTTCTAATTAAAAGTGAGAAAACAACCAGATCAATAAATGTTCCAATGGATTAGTTTAGGTCATGCTCAGTCCCAACATCAGTGTTGCAGATTGACTCCTAAATGGGTGCCATGCTGGTATGAACTGAGCATTCATTAAGCACTAATTCAGTCTAATGAGTTGAGTAATTCAGGCAAGAGGGAAGTGATCCACCAGCCGAATGAGGAAGCATTTCAAATTGGCATGAGAACTGTTTACAAGTCCATGATGCATAACAATGCTTCGACAGCAAGTCAGAAGAAGAAATATATTCAGAAAGTTAAGGAGAAAACGGGAAATGGTTAAAAGAAAATTTTAAAACAAAGCTAACTCTCACAGATCATGTATCTATGCCTAAGGCTCCAGATCAGTGGTACTCAAACGTTTGTGGACTGGTGCCAGTCCATGAACCATTTGCTGCCAGTCCATGGTGAGTTTCAAGAAAACTAGGCAGATACAATAACAATACAGCACAAGTATGATTTCAGATTAGTACATTAGGGGAAAAATGTTTCTAGTCTGATAGCTTGGAAGGAACTGCTCTAGAAGATAGGAGTAACTTCCGTGGCACTGGTGCAGAAAATCACTTCTAGGTTTTAGCCCAGACTTTATTTTGGTGTTGAACCCTGGCCCATTCCTTATTTTTATTCACACTTTTCCCACTTCTGCAGGGGTCCTGCAATCCTAACCTCAGCGAAGGTAGAGGGATGACTGTATATCAACTGAGTCCCTGGATATATCAAGACTTTCCAGCTCTTTTTGTTTTGATTTTACTTGCATATTCATAGTTTTACATCCAAACTCTTTCTTGAACTATCCTGAATTTCCCTCATGCTCCCCTCCCTTGTGTTCTTCCTCCTCTGCCTGCCACTGATCACATGTCACATCTGGATGCAGGAATATTTCAGAAATGGACTTTCTCTAATTTTCGCTGAGCCCTTTAATTTATTATTCAGTAGTTAAAGTTTTAAAGTTCTTCAGCAATATTATCCTAGTTAAGCATTTTCTTTTATTGCTACCATTCCTCTTCCCCTCACTTTATCTCAGTTGAATCTGCTGTCTTGGGAAACATCACTGTGGCCTTTTCCACGTGATGCACCCAACTTCCCATGGGGATTAGAGAAGGATGGGGCTAGGACAAGGCTTATGTACAGCATTATCCTGGACCAGTTCTTCTCCCATCCCCAGGTGGCACAATTGTGCCACAAACCATTGATGGGTTTTTTCTGTCCATGATTGGCGATCACACTGCCCTTCCACCGTGCCCTCACTTACCTTGCTTGTGGAGGGTCTAGAAGTTCAGTGGCTGCACTTCCTGCCCCAGCGTGCCTGGGACAGTACCCGGCTGCACTGCAGCAGGAAGAGGCATGACCATTGCATTTCGTGGATCCCACAGGCAGCTGGTGCTCCATTGCGCTCCCCTCCTGGGAGAGCCACTGCCACCATCATCACTGGATACCACTGGGACAGAAGTAAGTTGCAGAAAGGGTCAGAGTTTTTTGATGTTGGCCGTCTTAGCTAATTCTGGGATAATGCAGTCAGCTTGCCATGGGGAGTTACATTTCATTTTGAGAAATACCAGATTAAGTTGACCTGGGGAGCAGCAATAAAAAGTCCTTGTAAGTGCTGGAAGTTTCTCTGGGAATATTTCAGGATGGACAAAATGTCATGTAGATCTCCAAAAACACAACACAATGCATTACCCAGGAAAGGACAGGAACAAAACCAGGGAATTTCTGTTTTTTCCAGCCCATCTGGATGAGGCCTGAGATAGCCAGAAGGAAGAGGAACATTGCAAGATTTATATTCCATTCTCTTTGAATACTGCGGATTGAGGTTTTGAATGGTTTCATAGAAGGAACAATTGCATGAAAATATATGTTGTAAGAAAAGACAACAGTGGCTGCTGTCAGAGAACATGGGAAATGGGAAGTCCACTGTATGTGCCTGAAGCTGGATCCAGACCAAGAGAAGCCATGCTGGATCAGATCAAAGACCTGTGTAGTGTAGCATCCTGTTGAGAATCAGGATAGCTAATCAGATGCCTCTGGGAAGCCCGCAAGCAGGGCCTGAAGGGAATAGAGCCCATCCTCTGTTCTAGCTTCTGCAGAAATTGGTATTAGAAGCCTTTCTGAAAATGGAAGGAAGGATGTGACTCTTTGGTATGCTAGACTTAAAAAACACTACAAGAATTTCTTTGAATTTCTGCCAGTTTTATATGGAAGGCAAGCAGTAATGGAGATTCAGAAATAGGATCATAGGATATAGGGATACTTCCTGTTTTTTTAAACTGTATTAGTGAACTGTAGCCATGTTGAGTGTAGCTTTTCCTATTGCCCACACAGATTACTTGGACTATTAATTTCTATCCAACTCTTCCCTGAGGAGGTAGGATTGAATCCTCATCCCATTTTTATCCTTACAGAAACCTTGCAAGAGGATTAAGTTAAGAGACAGGGACTGGCTCAGGGACTGTTACCCTGTGTGCTGGGGGTCCCGGGAGGAGCACCCAGATAACCAAACAACAATAACAAACAGTGGGGAAATTAGCTGGAGCACTCACTTAAGCTAGTGAGGGGCAGGTTAACTTTGCGGAGATCTTTTATCCTATGTATACAGTGTCGGGTCAGAAGAGCAGCCAGACAAGTTTGAAGGTAACAACAATGGCTAGTTTTATTAACAGGCAAACAACAAATAGGACAACACATGCACACAGCTAACTAAGGAATAGGAAATGAGAGTTTTGGGGGAAAATGGGTGATACGACACCTTTCTTGTAGTCCTGAAGAGATTGAAGATGGAAGTGAAGAAACTCAGTGTGGTGGCTGAGGGGAGCTCACCAGACGAAGCGGCAGTAAGGCTGGATTGCAATCCAACGGTCGGTCCGAGAAACTCTCGGAACTGGGGGTTTTTATTAGGGAAAGTATGACCGTGGGCTAGTCTGTACTTGGGTGAGAGCAATGAGTTTTGGGCGAGAGACAATGTTTCTGAAAGGTCAGAATTTTACATGATTGAGTTAGGTTCGAACTGACATTAGGATGGCCGGTATGCAGATGCAGCTCGCTTGGGTAGTTGAGTGTCCAGCTCGCCAGGGTGCCTGCTCGGGGCAGGGGTCTCTTTGTGTTAGCATGCATCTTTAATTAAGGTGTTTGTTTCGGGAGGTCTCCTAAGCAGATCTGGCAGTTTCTGGCTTGCCTTGGTGTAAACAAAGACGAGTCAGTATTTAATAGCCATGCCTAGCTCGGTGCTTGTTCGGGGGCCTCACAAACACTTGGCTGGTGGCAAAACAGGACCGAATTATGATATCAAAATGACATCTGATGTCTACCGAAGCCAGGCCAGTTCACGGTGATAACAGAACATGGAGTTAGATTCACAGCCAAGTAGGAGTTTGAACCCAGTTCTTTCTGGTATAAAAATGCTAAGCAGTATGGCACACAGTTATGCAACTGGTTACACCTTGCTTTGTGTTTCCTGAAATTTGCAATTTTTTTTGCACATAAAAACAAAAGCAAAAGCATTTTCTGAACAGAAAATATTTCTGTGGAAGAGTCACAAAAATCAGTTATTTCCTGTGCAGAAAATACTTTAGTTAGGCATTTACTTGACACAAAATTTGAAGGTGGTTGTTTTGCATAGCAAAAAAGAGCGTCTTCTGGCCTGGAGATAGTGTTTCCTGTGCAGAAAATGCTGTTTTCTACACAACCTCCTCAATGTGTGAATTTTGCACAGAATAAATGCCAAACTAGGAGGATTCTCATCAGTCCAGGATCATCTTCTTCAGGGTTTCCTGATGCTCAAAAAACACAGGTATGATCATTTTCAACCTGTTTTATTAATTTTTAATTCTAATTTAATTTTCATTTTCATTTTCATTTTTTCCCATCATAAAATCACAATCTTACAGCATTGGATTTCAAGTGAGAATAAAAGCCCACCGATCCTGACATTTGAAAAGAATATCACGGTTGTGATTTATTCTGCTAGTTTGACATTACTTGTGATTTACGTGATGCTGGTGGATTTTCAGGTTGATTTGATTAGCATTCAAAATGTTTGCCTGCTGATGGAGAGGCTCATTAATTTCAACAGTAACAAGTCTGTCTTGCATGTCTCCTCGATCTGTTTTGCCACCAAGTATTTCAGTGCCCTTCAGAGTCCAGGGCATATGGAATCCCACTGCTTTCTCACTTATTTCTCCATTCATGAATGCTCATTTTGGTGATCCTCTTTCTTTATCTTTGGATCCCTCAAGTCATCCCTTTTCAGATTTCCTAGTGTAGGAAATGCCCATTCCCTTAAAATAATCAGTGTCCTTCATGGTATACTTCCCCCATTTTCCACAGATTCTAAGCTTCATCAGAAGTTATTTGTAGGAATATCAATGTGTGGAAGGAAGGGAGTAAGGTCATAACTACTGGAGCCTCTCCTTCTGTACATGTATTCAGTCAAAGATATGAACAGAGCATCTTTGTTTATTTGCCTTTGCAGCTTCAGAATAAAGAAGTGGATTAGTGATATTCTGTTCTTCTTGGCATGAGGCTTATAGGAAAAATGACAGCAGACTTAGGTGAAGTCATATCAGGTCAAGTGTCTCCTGATAAGGTCACGTCAGCTGAAGTCTCAGTAAGCAAGGTCATATCAGGTGAAGTTGCAGTAGACGGGGTCTCATCAGGTAAATCCAGTTCAGAACACAGAGTTTAATCTAGTAAACTGAACTCTGAATCAGGTAGGAGCCCCTATTTTGGATAACAGAAAGATGCTGGCTCAGCAAAGCACTTCCATCTGTGCACGATGGCTTCCGACTGTAAAGTGTCTTTGTGGGAGAGTTTTGCTGCTGTTACACTGGCTGTAAGACCCTTCAAATGAGTCCTTATTTTACCACACCTTACACACCTATCAAGTGGCACAGCATGAAAGGGAAAGGGAAGGAGGGGGGTGAAGTCTTACTCTTCCCAATAGGCTCAGGTCAAAGCAAACTGCCACAGCCTCTCTTAGGTTGTGTGAGGGTGACGCAATTATAGATTTGTTTGAAATCTTCCTGTGCTTCCTGAGCCAGAGCTATCAAACAAGCAAAAGCTCTTTGCTTGAATTTTCCAGCAAATGGGTGTCAGCTTAAGTTGGTAGCCAGTTTTATGGCTTTGTCCTCCATAGGATACGCAAACCACAGGCGGTTACTTGCTCTTCTTGTGATGCCTTTTCTTCTCCTTGCAAGAGCCATTCTCAGCCATGCTTGGGGCACCTCTGACCTTTTTCCCCCCAGTCAGTTCCTTTTCCACATGGTCTTTTCCAGTTATTGTTATATGATTTCTATTTTATGCCAATTAAACATATTTGCCAATAAATATATCTTGCCAATTAGACTGTAAGAGCAGTGGAGTTACATCCTGATGGTCAGAGCTGTTCGGCAGTAGAATCTGCTGCCTCAGTGTTACCCCACTGGAAAACCCTGTGCCAGGGTCTACAATTTTGATAAAATATGATTCAATGTGCCTGAGAGGTCACCCGGATGGGCATGTAGGCAGCAATGGTCGAAGGATCAAAAACCAGGTCAGGCCAGTAAAATCCCCCATCATGTAGCCCCAGGAGACCTCAAGCTGTGCAAACCCACAGTAAACAAAGGGTTCTCAGCCCCTGAGAAGCTGACTTGAGGGGATTAGCGTGTTTGCCCCAAGTTGAGCAAATATCCTATCAAGCGAAGACCATTTACATAGTCACACCACAACCCAATGCAGCTGAAGATCCTGAGACTTTGGCAACACCTTGTAATCTAATCACGCAAAGGAAGGTACCATTGTGGAGCTTCTATCTTGTTGCAACACCCATTGTTCTCCCTGGGAAAGGATTACCCCTCCAGGTACTTTTGCCCCTACAAATAGTCCCAGTTTTTGAGAGTTTCTTTGGATCACTTCCGGTCATCCCAGCAGACTGTTTCTCTGTCCGTTGAGTAGTCCCCTCAGCCCTCTCTGTGCTGAGCCCCACTTCTTTGCTGTTTTTCTTGGACTATGGACTTCAGGAAAAGGTGCAGTATTACCCCAGCTACAACCCCTTCAATATTCCCTTATCAAATTTCCTCTCTTTTGCTTCTTAATAGTTCTTGAGTGAGTGTGTGAGTGACTGCACTGGTGCGTGAGACTTTCATTCAATAAAACCATTTTATTGGACATCTTCATTTGATTTTTGGCTTGGTCTGACCCTGTAAAAACTGGGTAAAAAGACCCTGCTAGGTTACCCTGCCTCTCGCATTGCTATTGCTTGTGCTGTGGCTAGTTTCCATTCCCCATCACGTGGAGCACATTGAGGTGTCTCCCAAGGGACCCCAGAAATCAAGGTAACATCAAAATGTGGTGGAGTCTCCTTCTTTGGAGGTCTTTAACCAGAGGCTGGATGGCCATCTGTTGGGAATGCTTTGATTTGAATTCCTGGATAGCTGGAGGTTGGACTGGATGGCGCTTGTGGTCTTTTTCAACTCTGTGATTCTATCATTCTATGAACAATAAGTAGTGTATCAGCCTACTCTGTATTTAAAACCATAATGCCAGAGGTAGAGATACGCATGCACCACCACTACAAAAAGAAAGCAAACCCTACACTAAAATACTTATTTTTGGAAGCTGCCTTGGATCCCACTCTGGGAGAAAAGGTGGCACATAAATATAATGAATGAACGAATGAATGAACGAATGAACAAACAAACAAACAAACAAATCTATCTTTCTTCATGAGGGACAATGAGTCAGAAGAGCCATTGGTCCTAACTAAGGTACAGCTTGGACAAAGACAAAGATTAGGCAAAGATTAATTCTAGAGTTAAGAGCCAATCTTCAGATGCTATTTAACAGAGTTAGATGAACAAAGACAGCTTAAGTGGGTGAAGCTCACTTTTTCTTTTTAAAGGAACCTCTGATGTGGGGAGGGAGTATTTCACATTCCAAAGCTGTACTTCAGAGTTCAGCATCTTTTCTGAAGATCTTCTCTCCCTTCCCCAGGGTTATCACATTCTGATGCCAGCAGATTATCTCCTTGAGGTGTTTCTTTCCTCATCACATCACAGCCTAGGATCAGATCAAAGTAAAAAGACAAGTGGGAGTGGGGAAGGAAGTCCAACTATGACATTACTTGTCTTGGAATGGAAGAGAAAAAAAATCTGAAGAAAGTTGTATCATCTGTGTAGTGAAGAATGGTAGCTTAAGTTTGCTCAGAATGAAATTTCAGGGCAATCTTTGGAGCTTCTTCTATGTCAGTGGTGGGTGGAAGTGAACCCAGTCTGTGTTTTGGCTTTCTGATGTTAAAAAGAGATATCCCATGAGACAGATCTGTTTGAGGAATCAGGTTCAGCACCTTGGATAGCTCCTTTAAAGTTTGGGCTAAAGCCCAGAATGGATTCATTGCACCATAATCATGGAAGTCATGAGCCACCACTGAGACTAGGGATGAGCAAACTCTGAAGTTATTGTTGCTGTTGTATGCCTTCAAGTCATTTCTGAATTATGGCAATCCTATGGTGACCCTATCACAGGGTTTTCTGGGGGCTGAGAGTATGTGACACACCCAAGGTCATCCAATGGGTTTTCATGGCCAAGCAGGGAATCGAATCCTGGTCTCCAGGGTCATAGCCAAATGCTCAAACCACTACATGATGCTGGCTCTCATGCTTTGAAATAGGAGACCAATTTTGTCCTCTGGGGACCAGCCAGGGTTCATAGCCCCTCCCCCAATGCAATGATTTGACTTGTTTTCAAACCCAAAGATAGCCAAAACATTATGGAAACAAAAACAGGTCCTGAACTTTGTTTGAAAGGAGACTTTCCACCAGAAGAAGCAATTCTTCATTTCTGAATTAGTTTCCTCTTCTGCAGGGCTGTCTTGGAGGGCAGAGGCTGCATAAATGACATGGTGTATATGTTTGTTTGTGCTGCATATGTCTCATGGGGTGGTGGCACATGAATCCCACCTCAGATTTAGACAATGTGCAGCTAGATGAATTATCTGGCTCAGTATAAAGCGGGTCTTTCTATAATTTTCTAATGCCCTACACATACCCGCTGCAATAGTATAAATTAGAAATAATAACATTAATCTTGACATTGAGAGATTTCCTGTCACATCAAGGCTGCAGCTAGATTGAAAGTTTACACAAAATGCAAAACTGGAAAGAAGAACGGGCCTTGCACAAAAAATCCACAGCTGACGCTTGCGGTTGTTTTGTGAGAGAACTCGATGTTCAAGGTTAATGATCCAGCAAGGCGGGCAGAGAATGAAGTGGATGTTTGACTATCAAAAAGGTGATACATCATGGGAGGGGGAGGAGAAGCAGATAACCCAGTTATGCGTGGTAATCGTGACAAACAGGGATGGAAAAGCAAAGATTTTCCTTCCTACCAAAGAGACAAATCTTTTTAAAGAGCTAATAAATACATGACAAGGGTAGCTCTCTTGGCATTGATAAATGGTGACAAGTCCATCTGGATACATGAGAGAGCTGTCCAACATACAGAATTAGAGTTGTGACGTTCAGCGCATGTAACCTGACTGTGAACAATAAAGAGGAAGCTAAGATTAAGTGGGGAATGAGGCCTCTGAATGTCATTCACAGGGAGGTCAGGCTACCCTGTGGCTATATTTTTAAAAAATGTTATTGATTTGCTAGGGAAAAGAAAATAACTCCAGTTTAACTAAGAAGGAGTATTAAAAATGGGGGAAAAGTATACACAATTGAGGAGTGAGGGAAATGCTCTTTTACAAGCCATTCTGTTTAGGGGAGAAATCATTAAAGCCACTTTTAAAACACCTAGATTCTTGTAAGCTTCATTGATGTTTGGTTTAGAAGAATATGAGGTGGAGAACAAAGGAAAGCAGGAATCTGAAATTTGACATAGCACAATGAGAGGAAAAGTGGGAAAAGTGATATAATACAGTGATAGAAAAAGAGAGTCTTAGATCATTCAAAGTATAATAGATGAGAAGCATAGGTTGGTGTGAATAAATACAAAGCAATTGTTTAATCTCTTCTGCACTCACTGGCATGTGTGTGGGTGAAAATTGTTGAAAGGTCTAGTGAAGTTGAAAAAAGTGGATTTAAATGAGGAGAGAGGAGGAACAACTCTGTTTGATTCTCATTTTTAAGGAAGCTGTCCTAACATTACAACTTTCATGTGCAGACCAGAACAGCTATTTTAGACTCTGCATCTTTTGAATTTTTACAATGTAGTTCTTCACTCAAAAATGGCAGATCAGAGGACAGGGTTGTGCTCCTGATCCAGGTTACAAAATGAATCAGGCTGATTCAGAGTGATGTGGACGAGATACAGATTGGAATAGACTGGTCTGATTCTGTTTTGGAGAGAATGAACATGGTCTGGAGTGATTTGCACTAATGGGGATTTGTATATCAAAAATAGATATATTGATTTACATATCAAAATTGATTTGTATACTGAAATTGTTTTGTAAATCAACAATAGGCCAGACAAAGGAGAAAGTGAATCTCCAACATGACCAGATGAAGTAAATGCTAAAATAGTGTCATGTGGAGGTGGTGGACAGGAAGTAGACTTGCTCATTGACAATTTTCGTATGCAATCTCATGTACAAGAATCTCAGCAGAACTCATCAGTCCCAACGCTTAAAGGGAGAGACTGTGTGTGGTCACTGAAAGAGATTCCTACATCTCTATCTTCATTTGCTAGATTTAGGTGTTAGAAGGAGATCACTAAAAGAACTTTAGTGATGGTTTGGATGGGTATCGATTTTTTTGAGCTTGGTCCTTCATGTGTGTCTTTTTGTTTCCCAACATTTTCTTTGACAATAAGTGTAGCCTTGCTTAGTCTGCAGTTTGCTTTTCTCATTAATTTATTAATTTGAGTAATAATCTATTTAATGTATCTCCCTATGTATTTCTTGTTGTGTGCCCTCAAGTCTTTTTCTGATTTATGGTGACTGTAAAGTGAACCTATTATGGGGTTTTTAAAATGGCCGCTGAAACATGGCTGCATACATCATTTCAACCATAGTGTTCAAAATGTAGGGATCATAACAGCCATTCTCCTACTCATTCTTTTTGATCTGTGAAAAATATATTATGGCGTCCAACATTTAAACTATAAAAACCCAGTAAATTTCCCTTGACAAGAATATTTTGATTTTTATGAACCTTTTCTTCATAGCTCTCCCCAATTTCCACCCCACTTTTTTTTTTGCAGATACATGAGTTGAACCTGCCTAAATAGGTTTGTTCTGCCAAGGTGTACACAGAGAGCCAAGCCTGCCATGATGTGTAAGAACAATCCACTTCTCATCCAAAAGAGACATCTGACTCAATGAGGTGATGGGAAAGAAGTTTTCATAAAATAAGGAACAAGTAGCATTGTCATGGGAGATAGCATCCCCATGGTAGGAACTTGCCAAAAGTTACTAGGCCATTTATGCTGATAGCTAAAGTTATTACTGCTCTGTCCTCTGGCCATGAGAAGAATGGCAGATCCTGTGGCATGTATACATTGGATTGATTAGAACAACTTTGTGCAGGAACCATAGAATTATGGATTTAATCGACATAGTGGAGGTTGGTTATCTAGTCCAATCCCTTGCTCTATGCAGGGTCTGAAATGTAGATGCAATTAAAACAGGGGTGTGGAAAGTGTGACCAGAACCCTACTTTTTTTTGCCAGCATCTGCATTGAGAGGATGATGACAGAGGGCTGGAGAAACACAGATTTGATATCAGAATGTGATTCTTCTCTGTCCAATCCTACTATAGTTATGTGTGTATGCCTACAACAGGCGAGGTAAACAGCAACTTAATCTAGAATCTCTTACAGAGCGTGAATGAATGGCAAAACAGAAATGAAAGAGGCAAGGAGATAAAACTGTGTCACCAGCTAACCTCAGCTTGTTAAAAAAGTGTTGATTGATAAGTTTGACCAGCAAAGTGGAAATCATAAGAAAAGTGGTGTTAGTAGGCTATACATCCCCATGTTTTAATATGATTTAATTGGCAAAATATATTAATTGGCACAAATATAAATTATACCCTGCTATGGCTGCATGGCCATGCTGCCTAAGATGAAAAGCTGGCTGCACACGTATGATTGCAAAATAAGGTCAGAAGAAACCTCAAAGTGTAGCCAGGTCATAGTCAAGAAATCACCAGGAATCTCCAGTGATAATGGACTGACCATTAGCCTCTGAAGACTCAATCTTTAAGAGACAATAGTGTCTGAGATGTTCCCACAGGATGGCTGATTGTCTTAACTCTTCTCCCTCTGACCAAACAAACTTCCCTTTTGTCCCCACACCTGTCCAACAATTAAAGAGCTATCAGCACTATCATTAGACCTTTCTCATCTAATGCTAAGGCCATTAGCTCATTCCAGACCTTATTATTCACTCTACGGACTTCATTGTTTACTCTGCCAGAGAGCCATTAACACTCTTGCCTTCCGGGCAGAAAAAGACTATTTAAACCCCAATTTTTGGCCAGCCAGCTCCCAGTACATTGATTGTTGGTTGCCACTCTGCCACTCTGATTCCCATTTGTTTACTATCCTTAGATTTGTGTCTAATCCACATCACTTCTTCACTGCTGTCCTAGAATGGTGAATATCGCCCACTTTGCCCCAGAATCTCACTATCCAAAACTTTCCTCCCTTTTACTTCAGTTAGCCTTGTGTGATTGCATGACTGCTTGGGTCTTGTGTGTGTGTGCAATTCCCCCAATAAAACAAATTAGCTGTCTTTTGGATCTCCAGCTGGTTCTTCCCTACACTAGTACCAGTAGACATAGGTGTAAAAGATCTCATAAGGTTACCTCCTTTTTACAGGCCCCCTCTTTGAGCTAAAATTCCCCACCATTTCACAGAGGTACTGGCATTGTGAGTGGACCCCTAAGTTACCCACTTGTGGAGTAACAGTGGAGACTGGTGAAAGAAAAAAAAATCTCATCCCTGAATACATTTTGGAAGATGGTTTCAAGTGGTCTGTAGAAGGTTCAAGCTCTCCTAGTTGCTCCATTTTACATGCTGAACCATGTTTTTTACAATGTGGGAACCTGTTTCTGTTCTTTCCACATTCTTTGTGCCTCTAGTACCAGTTTTTCTATTAAAGAATTAATGCTCAGGAACATGTCTATTTCATTAACTGAGGAAGATGTATATCTGCATTGGTTTGAGAAAGGAGGGTTTGTGGAACCACAGAGAAGTCTTTGGGAGGCTGCATGCAACCTGTGGGCCACACAGTTGCTACCCTTGGGCTTATTCATGGGCTCAGAGTTATGTAGTCTTTGATAAATAGAGAAGAGATTGTTTAACTCATCCCATTTCCCTCACAGTAGGAAAACTCTGACTGTCAGCTGTGAAGTGGGAGCTACTGGAGACAGGGGTTCTGTTATATTACATTTCCATGTTAGAGATATATAACTGTATTATAGTTACATAATTGTAATACATTTCCCTATGACAGTAACTCCATTCTCTCTGGCCTCTAGTGAAGACTTAGGAATCAGCGTGATCCCAATTCTGCCCTTCTCAACTGGCTGGAAAGTCATCCTCTCCCAGCAAAACTGGAGGACTATGCTGTGAACAGGAAATGAACCTCATAGACTAATTAGCTGTCATGAGAAAAAATTTCCAAAATACCTGGAAATACTAGTTAAGGGCTATTAAGTGTGTAGTATAAACAAATTTAATTAGATGTTCCCAGGTGCATGTGTGTGTGAGGCTTTTATGTATGCATTTAAAATAAATTATGCATGGAAACAACTTGGACATCTCTGATAAGCATTCTATAAATGCCCAACTGAACTGAGATAGCCCTTTTACTTTATCTTATTTTGCCACCTTCTCTACTTTTTGTCTTTCTGTTCCTGGGTATCCTTTAATCATCTCAGGGAAATGGTAAAGCAGAGTGACTTCACCTACAAGGGACAATGGAATGTCTTCTGGGATTGCGCAGAGCAGTAAAACCTTTCTGCCAGGTAACCAATAATGTACTTTGAAGAGTGGATAAAGTCCAAATTCTGTCTGACTTCACCCTCTGAACTGCCAGATTCTACCTGGCTGTAAGCATAATCCATCAAATTCCAGCCTGGCTTCACCATTGTCTTATCAGAATCCATCCCAGTGCCACTCCTAAGCTGCCAGATTCAATAGAAGCTCATCTCAAGCGCATCCACTTTTGCTTTAGATATCAATATACAATGTTGTCTTATTACCGAGTTAATCTGTAAGTGCATTTAACCCTGTACTGTAAGGTTTCAGGCAGTATTCTTTCCTAGTCATGCCTGGAAGACCCTAGTGTTCCTTGACGGTCTTCCATCCAAGTCCCCATCTAGCTCAACTCTGTGTAGCTTCCAAAATCAGATCAGACTGGCTTTCCTTATAGTCGTATGGTGGTATCACGATTGTATGGTGGTATTTTGCTCTGCCTTCTATATCTTCACATCCAACTGTCAACCCTGCATTTTAACATTGCTATAGCTTCAATCCTATACTGATTTACTCAGGAGAAAATGCTACTGAACTGTAGGACTTCCTTCTGAGTGGGGAATGGATAAGGGCAAGTGCCTATTTCACGTGGAATATTCAGAATTCAGTGTCTCACATTCTTTCTTTCATGAATCTCCCTGCACCCAATGTGAAGAATTCCTTGGAGTCTAAGGGTTACTTTACAGTTGGCCCTTCATATGTATGGGTTTTACTTTCATGGATTTAATTATTTGTGAATTTCTCCAAACCCAGTCCCCCACCTCAGGTGCTTCTTTTCTAGGGGACCCTTCTCTCTCAGCAGCTCCCCTTTAAAAACTCACCTCTGGTCCTCTTCCTCCTCCACCAGCCACTGCCTGGCCAGCTAAGGATGGTACGCAACCTGATTTCTCACTGCCACAAGCCCTCTCCTGCTGCCCCCGACACCCAAGGAAGAAGATGTACAAGAGAGAGGAAGTATATGGCCATTATGCTGACCCATCCCCTTCCCTTTCCTTTCCCTGACCTGGTTTGGACCCTGGGTCCCCCTCTCCCCACCATGCCTCAACCTCCTTTCCACAGACCCACAGACACACATTTTGATATTTGTGATTTTTCCACTTTTGTGAGGGTCCTACATTGCTAACCCTAACAAATGTGGAGAGCCAACTGTATATGATTAGGTTTGCATGTTTTTAGAAAAAAGTGCTTCCACAAGTGGTAAAAATGCATGGGGAAAGCATATGCTTTTCCTAATTAATGCATCTTGTATTGGGTGTCCTTTGTTTTGTCATTGGCTGTTAGAAGCGAAACACAACCTAAATATGAAAGACTGAGTGCTAAGGCATATATCTGTGAGGAAATCCAGTTGTTATTTCCTCTTAATGTCTAGTTTGACCTCCAGCTATGTGAAGGGGTCTCATTTTGAGGGGATGGTGAGCAATGAGGAATATCATGATGATACTTTCAAATTTTCCTGGGTCTCCATTTGCCAGCAAAAAAGCTGATAGGAAGAAAATCTTATCCTATTTCCTTCAAAATGTGGTACTGGAGGAAAGTTCTATATATATCCCGGACTGCTAAAAAGACAAATAAATGGGTCCCAGACCAAATCAAGCCTGAACTCTCCCTAGAAGTCAAGATGATTAAACTGAGGCTGTTGTACTTTGGCCATATCATGAGAAGCTGTGGCTCACTAGGAAAGAGAATAATGTTTGGTAAGGTAGAAGGCAGTAAGAAAAAAGAGGAATGAAGCATTACAGATAGATAGACTCAACCAATGAAGACATGTCCCTCAATCTGCAAGACCTGAGCAGGGCAGGTGAGGGCAGGATGACTTGGAGATCTGTGGAAGTCAAAGTTAACTTGATGGCAGTTAACAACAACAACAACAACAACAACAACAACAACTTATTTATCATCTGTCTGTCTGTCTATCTTTCTGTTTATCATCTATCTACATTATACTTCATAAAATACACTTTCATTCTTCTAGCTTGCTTGGTCTTCTAGTATCAAATATTCAAAGTCATCTAGATTAAGAACAAATCTATTCCCCAGCCTGAGAACCCCATGAGGTTTTCTGTGAGGCTGAGCTTCACACAGCCCTTCTTATCTTGGAATCTCCAAGGCTGCTTCCGAATGCATCCTATCTAAGCCCCCTAAGTCCTCATGAATTTAAAACAGAGCAGTGATTATATTTCTTCTGGAGGCACAGTCCTCTTGTGTTTTGATGTGGCAATCCACTGGAATGACTAGCACATTTACGCACCATGGAAGCCAGCTCCCAGATCCTTTCACAATGAATGACATTTTACAGAGCCAGCCGATGATTAAATAAGTGCAGCTATGATATTTATACTGAAATTGCCACAAGAGAATTCTGTTTCAGAGTATTTTTTTTTAATATTATACTTTTAATTAATAGGCTACTATGTTGTGGTGGAGTATTCTGAGAGATGGATGAAAAAAGTGCAGATTTAGAAAGAATATCAAAAGTCATCTGGTCTAATACTATATAGTTTCAAATTAGTTGTCATCTATCCTTTGCTCAGCTCTAACTCTCTGAGGAAAAAGAGTCCATCTGGGGAAACTACACCTTTGTTGAACAACAACAACTACTACCCCTTCTCCTTCTTGTTACGTGCCTTCAAGTAATTTCCAAGTTATGGTGACCCCAAGGCAAAGTTTTCACAGGGTTTTCCAGGGCTGAGTGTGTGTAACACACCCCAGTGTCGCCCAGTGGGTTTCCATGTCTGAGTGGGGAATTGAATCCTGGTCTCCAGGGTGGTAGTTCAATGCTCAGACCATTACGTCAGACTGGTCATACCATCAGGAAATTCATCTTCATGTTTAGTTGAAATACCGTTGTGACAGGTGCTTACTTTTCCCAGATTGGTGTGGCAGTTTCCAGTCTGATAAGATGCCTTGTCCTTACCACACAGCTCTGCCTCCCACTCCATAAGGCCACCTTTGTGTAAAGGGTGAGGGTTTTCAAAGTTTATTTAGAACCACATAATACTTTTATGGTAGCATGTTTTCTGTGTTGCCTTGTATGCTGTATATAACTCACCTGAGTCAGTACTTACAAAAATAAACTGCAACATTTATTAAGATAACAATAAGAATAAAATAGCATTTTCTATAGCATAGGTCAAGGTTGATATATTTCTTCAGTACACATTTTAGACAGTTCAGTTATCTTTAGACCTTCATATAAAACACAAGTATCATATAACAACATTTTGGTTAAACTCCCACCAAAGGATCAATCCCCAATCTAGGTCACACTCAGATTCTATTAAGGTTCAATTACTCTTCTGCCTCTCACTAGCTTTCCACTCAGGGCCTTTCCGCACTACGCTGTTGCAGTGCTATTATTTCATTTTCAATATCATATGGAATCCTGGGGTTTGCAGTTTAGAGAGGAGCATTTAGAATTGTCAACCAGAGAGCTCTTTGGCCTCAGTAAACTACAAACCCCAGAATTCCACAGGATGTTGAAAGTGGAATAATAGCACTAGAACAGTGTAGTGTGGAAAGGACATGAGAATTATATTTCCCAACACAGCCAAACTTTCTGGCTGACTGAGAGACTCTACTCCCTAGCTCTTTGCTAGGTTCTCAGTGAAGGAATGAATTCCCACAGGTACTAGGCTTTAGATAACTTTCCTCTCAGCCATAAGCCCCTCCCGCACACCACTGGGCAGGATTTCTCTCCTGAGGTGCTATTCTGGTTGCCTACAAAGCTGCTTCCAGGCTGACTTTGCACTTCAGATAGCCACATCCCCAGAACGTCATCACAACTCTTCTATGCAACTTGAAACCATTGCTTCAGATTTTCTCTTAATTGTAATACATTAATTGAAGCAAGTAGCTATATATATATATATAAATAAATAAATAAATCTTTGGTAGTCTCAAGAATAAGTATCTGCTGTAGCACTTTGGGCACACCTTTCTCTTCCCACCTTTTTGTATTTTCAGATGTAGCTAAAATGGCAGTCACCATTTTATGGTGACACAGACCCTTTCTTTGCATAATCGGTTTGCTGAATGCCACTTTGTCAGAGTAACTTCATTTGTTACAGTAATACCTCTCTAAAGATGGGAAAATTACATGGGGGCAACTCCTCTCTTTTTTACAAAAATTATCTTTAAGTATAATTACATACCCATATCAATAGAAACTTCAGTCAAGCAGTCAGGCTACTGCTAACTTTCTTTCCTATAACCTTCTCCTCAAGAGAATAGGGAGTGAAAAAATGACCAGAAATAGCTGTCTTCATGTCAGAAACTTTAATTACTCTGGAAATAAGTGTGTAATGCGAGAAGCAGATAGAATGCCTTTAAGGTAATTGCACACCTTTTGTACTGTAGTTATATTCAATGCCTTAAAGTTTTGATGTAAAGTTAGTCATTCTACCTTGGAATATGATTAAATTGTGTTTCAGATGGTAACACACACATACACACTTACACACAAAAGTGGAGGCATCACTGCAGCTTTAGAGGAAAAGTTTGAAAAGGGTGAGAATTTTCTTTATGTTAGTTGCTTGCATATTTTTGATCTTTTGGAATCCTTGTCACATCCACCCATGCACAAATATAGGGTAAGAGACACGTGGCTGGATAACAGTATATGTGAAAGGGATCTAGGAGTCTTGGTAGATCACAAACTGAACATGAGTCAGCAGTGTGATGCAGCAATCAAGAAAGCCAACACGATTCTTGGTTGCATCAATAGGAGTATGGTGTCTAGACTGAGGGAGGTAATGGTACCACTCTATTCTGCATTGGTTAGACCTCATTTGAAATACTGTGTCCAGTTCTGGGCACCCCAGTTCAAGAAGGATATTGACAAGCTGGAGCATGCCCAGAAGAGGGCAACCAAAATGGTGAAGGGTCTGGAAGCTATGAGGAGTGGCTTAGGGAGCTGGGAATGTTTAGTCTGCAGAAGAGAAGGTTAAGAGGGGACATGATAGCCATGTTTAAATATTTGAAGGGATGTCATATTGAGGAGCGAGCAGGCTTGTCTTCTGCTACTCCAAGACTAGAACAAGGAGCAATGGATTCAAGCTGCAGGAAAGGAGATTCCACCTGAACCTCAGGAACAACTTCCTGATGGTCAGAGCTGTCCAGCAGTGGAATCTGCTGCCTCTGAGTGTGGTGGAGTCTCCTTCTTTGGAGGTTTTTAAGCAGAGGCTGGATGGCCATCTGTTGGGAATGCTTTGATGTGTGTTCCTGCATAGCAGTGGGTTCGACTGGATGGCCCCTATGGTCTACACTTCAGTGTTCTATGATTCAATTTGTCTATTGAGGAATTCTTGACTCTTGCAGATCCTGGGAGAAGTTTCACAGGGCCAGCCTTACCGATAGGAAGAGTGACAGTGTTGCTGCAAAGTATCATAGGCTGGGAGACAGCATCATCAAGATGTTGGAAGAGAAAGCTCTGTACCATACTGTCATACTAGAATGGGGATTCCAGCGTCAAACTGGGGTTCATACCAGCCCCCCAAGGTTGACTCTCATCCTTGGCAAAGCTGGCAATTCCCTCAGCGTTATTAATTCTTGCTGCCACCACCCACTGAATTATGAATTAACTGAACAGCACAGTGGGAGACTGTTCAGTAGATTACCAGCCCCTGTGTTTAAGGACCTTCCCCCCTCTTCTGAGTGAGAGAAGTCCTAGCTAGCGTGTACCAAAGACTGACGTGGGAATGGAGAGAAACAGAGGTTTTACAGAAAGTATTTAATCAAGGCATGCAAATAAAGAAGACAATATCACACTTGAGAGGCTCCCCCCTCCCAGGCACGCTTAAGTTACAAGTAGTTACAAAAACAGATATAAAAGCACAGATACATTCTTAAGAACAGCCAGTCTCCAAAATAATAAACAACCCTAACACGGCTAACTACTTTATTCTAGTACTCACAGATGTTCTTAGAAGAAAGAAGCCAGGAGGCAAGGCATGCCTGCCTGCCTACGACTGGCACAGATCTCATCTCTCTTCTTTGTTCCTCTCTCTCTCTCTCTCTGGCCACATGGCCTCCCAGAAGTTTTTATATTTACTCCTTGGAAGCATCTCGAAGCATCTCCAAGATGCCCACCTCTTCCTTTGTGGTTGGTCAGTTCTCACCCTGTGACCTATGATGCTGACCCACCTAAAATGTAATCTAATCCCAAGACCTCATTAACCCTTGGTTTATCTGAAGAGGGAAGTATCTCTCTTTGCTAAGCCTAAATAATGGAAAGCCCCATTATCACATATACAGACTGACCTGTCTCTCTAAGATACACTGTAGTTTTCAGGTTGTGTTGGGTGATTTTTGTCCCATTTCCAGTGTTAAAGAATGACTTAGCATCTTCTTATCTAGTTGTCTTTCACTGGTTTCTTTTTAAATTGGCTTTTGGCAAGACTTGATGTTCTGTATCTGCTCAGGGTGTCCTTAGGGCAGGGGAACTGGTGGCTCCCCTGTAAACGAATTGTAGGGATGTAAAGAATATTCAAAAATAGTAAAAAAAAAATAAATAAAAAAAGGCAAAAAACATGTTTTTCAAGTCTTGAGCAACCCTGATGTAAAGAATCCTAGGCTGACAGCAATCTTTACAGTCCAGGGCTGCACAAAATTCTACACCAAATTTGCATGTGTTCATTTTGCACACTAGACAGCATTTTCTGCACAGCATTTTCTGAACAGAAACTATTTCTATGCAAAAATTGATTGCTTGTGTAGAAAATGCTGCAGTCGGGGATTTAGTCTGTCCAAAATTCATACAATGGCGATTTGCATAGAAAACAGCACTTTCTGTGCAGGAAACAGCTCTTTCAGTGCAGAAAATAATGTTTTGATGCAGGAATACTATTTCATGCATGGACCTGATGACTCTATCATAGACAAGATTTGTTCATAAGAGGTTTGCCACTGGCTTCTTCTTGCACTGAGAGCACGTGTGACTTGTCCAAGGTGACTGTTTCCATGACTGAGTGGTGTTTTAAACCCTGATCTCTAAAAGTCCTAATCCAACACTCAAACACAATGATGGCTCCATTTTCTTGGCAAAGTTTCTTGGTCTCAAAGAAACTTTTGTTGTTAAGTGCCTTCTAGTCAATTCCATTTTTTGACAACCATATTACAGGGTTTTCTTGTTGAGTTTTATGCAATGGAGGTTTATCATTGACTTACTCTGAAGCTGAGAGAGTGTGACTTGTTGGAGGTCACTCTGACAGAGTCGGGGGAGTGGCTATCCTAAGTGGCAGAGGAAGCCCTAGCAACAGGTTGCTAGGCAACCAGAATAGCCACTCAAGGGAGAAACCCAGCCCATAAGTGTGAAGAAGGGGTTGGAGGTATGGGAGGGAAATGTATATGTAGAAAGCACACTGAATTGGTTTTGTCAGACTTCAAGGAGGAAGGACTAAGAGTCATTCCTTAGCCAGAGAGGTTCTTAGTCAACCAGAGTGGGTTAAATGAGAGGTGTATTTTTCTCAGAGAAGGCCTAGAGAGAGAGAGACACAGAAGAGAAATCAAGCTGCTTTTGAATCTGGTCAGAAAGTGTGACCTAGATTTGGGAATGGAGACTTTGGGCAAAAGGGTAACCAAAGGGCTGTGTGTGAGAGACCTGTGCCTTTATGCTGACGTAGGCCCTTTCCACAGGGGGAAAAACACGGGGTAACACGGGGTAGGACGACCTCACCTGGAGGTCGTCCACACTGTGGAGTGCGCTAGGGCAGTTAGAAATGTGGAGGTTTCACACCTCAACCACCCTCACGCAGCTGCGGGGGTGGCGCTGCGTGTTTTATAAAGACCATATTTCATGTGGTCTTTATGAAACACGCGCGCACTAGCCCGTCGCAGTGCCCCATGTGGAATTGCAGGGGCGCCCAAGCGCATCCCTGCAGAGCTGCCCGGGGGCGGGCTTCCCACTGGCACGCTTCTCTGATTGGTGGAGAGCCACCGGAAGCCGCCAGCCGCCATTTTGGGTGCTGCCAGGTGCTGCCGGGCGGCCGCTGGCAGCCGCTGCCATGTAGAGCGGCGAACGCGTGCTGCTCACTGCGGGGACGGATCAAGGTAAGCTCCGTTTCCATGTGCGCCGCCCCGTTTCCCCGCGTTTCACGCTCCCCCCTGTGGAAAGGGCCGTAAAGATGTAAGGAAACTATCTAAATGCATTCTGAAAATTCGTTTAAGCTTGGACATACATATGAAAACCAATATTTTATTCTGTTTGTTATTTCAATGAAGATTATAATATATTTTTATAAATTTTGACTCAGCTAAACGATTTCCAGTAAAACCATGCTACCATTGATTATTAAAGGGCTTCTAAATAACAACTGAAAGGCTTTACTCTTTTTACACAAAGGTGGTGTTTTAAAGGGAAAGGCAGAACTGAATGAGGTGACAGGGCACTTTAGCAGTGCCCTGGGGGAAGCTGTGATACCAGTCTGTGTGGAGAAAAGCAGGCCTTGCAGTAGGTTTCAGTGGTTATGTGGGGATTTGAAGACTCATCTCCTGGAGCCTTAGTCAAACACTCACAACATCATGCTGGCTCTCCTAGTCCCCGTTATGGCTGGGTAAAACATCAGCAAGGTTGACAACAAAACCTGCCTTCTTTTACCATTACAGAAAAGGTAACTCAACTTGTTTTTTAATGATTTCTTTTACTTTCAATATATATAGCCCAGTTTTTTAATTAGGCAAGCACACCTGCTCAGAGGGGATTTGAAACTGAGTAATGCTGAGATCATTATTAAAAAGTGTAGATGGTGGAGCTGCTCGATTAGGCCTTAACTTGTTGTGAAGGGAGCATGGGGATGTGTTGCTTTCATTGAAAGCTTCATTAAATAATCAGAAGTTGTTTTTATGGTGTTTCAGGTGCCCTCTCCCACATTCCCTGGTCTGCTTACCACAGCAGTGTTTTACAACTTGAGAGCACACAAGGAAACTGGGTTAATCCATGACTTCAATGCAGGAAGATAGAACTGAATATTTCAGTTCCTCAGACAGGAAAAAGAATGTATATTTTATGGGGAGCGGAAATTAACTACACGTAGGACCTAATGCGGGGTGGAGGGGGAGGTGTTGGAATGTGAAAGCAAGATGCAGTAGAGACTGACCACTAAAAAAAAAGAAAGAAAGAAAATATCCAGCCTTTTCTGTGCTCTGCTACTGTCAATAATTCGGCTATTTGAACCTGGTGGCTTCTCATGTGACTTTGACTGCCAGAAGTTTACAATAGTAGTCCAAGCCAAGAGCTGAACTATAACAGGAATGTGCCTTCTATTCAGTTGGAAAATCTAGTTTAGTCTTATCTGCATCATAGTTAGGCAGATTTCATTTCCTTGATGTAGCAATCAGCCTGGGATGATGGGACTGGGATAATGATCTAGGCAAAAAAAATGAAATTCACAAATATAGGATGGAAGTACATGCAAAAAGGATCTAGGAGTCTTAGTAGACCATGAGCTAAACACAAGTCAAACATGTGACATGGCACCCATAAAAACCAATGCAATTCTAGGCTGCATCAATAGGAGCATAGTGTTTAGATCAAGAGAAATAGTAGTGCCACTCTATATTGCTTTGGTTAGACCTCACTTGGAATACTTTGTCCAGTTCTAGACATACCAGTTCAAGAAAGATATGGACAGGATGGAACATGTCCAGAGAAGGGCAACCAAGATGATCAAAGCCAGGTCCTTATGATTTAGGAAGTTGTGTGTGTTTAGCCTGAGAAAGAGAAGATTTAAAAAGTGACATGATAGCCCTCTTTAAATATCTGAAGAGATGTCATGCAGATGATGGAGCAAGCTTATTTTTTCTGCTCCCAAGAGCAGAACTTGAACCAATGGATTAAAATTAGATGAAAGGAGGTTCCATCTAAATATTAGGAAGACAGAGAGGAATTAATGAGCTCAAAATTAGGAGGCCTATGAGAGGTGGGTAACCTAATGAGATCTTTCCACCAATGTTTACAAGGTCCTTGCTGGAAAAAAACAGCCAGATATTCAAAAGTAAACTAAAATGTGTTTTATTGAAGGGAATTCATGCATGCATGCACACAAGATACAAACAGTTACACATTCACATGAGAGCTAACTGAAGAATAAAGGGAGGAAAAATTGTGGATAGCAAGACTGACTTTTTTGGTTAAAATTACCATTCCAGAGGAATAGTGAAGAAGCAGTGAAATGGCTTAGACTTGTGTGTCTAAGGGCAATACACAACCGAGAATCAGAGTGACAGCATGGCCTCCTGTGATAGATGAGGGGTCAGAGGACAAAGAGCAGTTTATTTTGTTGGAAACAGAGACCTTATAGCCAGTGCCTGCGATAGGGCAATCTAGCTTGCCAGTGCCTCCACCATTTGAAAGACAAGCTAAAATGGAGACTTTACAGCTGATGCTGGAGGGAGAAGGAGTCAGTGATAATTTCAGGGAATTAGATTTGCTTTTGCCTCCCAGCCCTCAGACATGGAGGAAGCAAAAAAGGGTGGTTCAGAAGGAAATCGTTTTGCTGAGGTTGAGAAGACAGGACACTGATTAAGAACACCTGTTCTCCCTGCTATTTAAGTCTGTCAGCATGGCTTGCCTTTTGCTTGTAGCAAATTGCTATCTAAGCTCCCTTGACCCTTGCATTCCTGCTCTGTGTCTTTGTGAACTTCGGCATTCCTGACTTTTTGGACAGGCTTTGAATTCAGTTTTTGGCTTAGTGTTCTACTGGATTGATAGCTCTGGACACTCCCTGCTACCTCTGTTACGCTGTTTGCTGGGGGTCCCAGGAGGGGCACCCAAATAACCAGAACACAAATAATGCAACGATGGGGAAATTAACTGGAGCACTCACTTAAGCTAGCGAGAGGCAGGGTAACTTAGTAGGATCTTGCAACCCAATGTCTACGGGGTCAGGCCGAGCCAAGAAGCACACCAATTGTGAAATAATAACTTGGAATTTTATGAAATACAGGCAAATGGTGTATGCAACACATTCACACAAGTAACTATAGAAAATAAAGATGTTAGCGGTATAGAGGGGTTTTGAGAGGGATTGTTGAAGTGGGAGATACTACACCTGTCCAAAGCCTGGGGTAGATCAATGAAGAGGTCTGTAGATGCACAGTCTCAGACGGAGACCGTGGGGAAAGCTCAGCGGACACAGCAACAGCAAGGAGGGGTGGAAGTTCAGAGCGATCCGAGGAAGCTCTCGGAACTGGGGGTTTTTATAGGGAAAATATGCCCGTAGGCTAGTCTGTACTTTGGGAAGAACAATGAGTTTTGGGTGTGAGACAATGTCTCCGAAAGGTCAGAATTTAGCATGATTTAGTTAAGTCCGAATTGACAAAGGAATGACCAGTATGCAGATGCAGCTCGCTTGGTCGGTTAAGCATTTAGCTCATCAAGTTACCTGCTCGGGGCAGAGGGTTCTTTGTAGTAGCGTGCATCTTTAATGAGGTGTTTGTCTAGGGAGGTCTCGTAAAGCAAGATCTGGCTGAGTTTGGCTTGCCTAGGTGGAGAAAGGAATGTTCAGCAATTAAGGGCCATGCCTAGCTCTGTGCTTGTTCAGGGGCCTCACAAATACTTGGCCAAGGGTGGCAAAATGAAACCGGATTATGATATCAAGCGATATCTAATATCTTCCGAAGTAAGGCTAGTAAATGGTGATAACACCTCCATGTCTTTGGCAAGTACTGTCACATTCCTTCCCTTGCTGGCTGATAAGCATGGGCTGAGACTTAAATTCTGACAGCCACCAGCAAGTGAAGTTCTGCATCTGACTGCTCAAAACCAAGGGTTTATATACTCTATTCCCTCCCTGAAAGAGTATGAGTTAATTGCTTTCTGGCAGAGTAAACAAAAGGGGTCTGGAATGGACTGATTGTTTCAATGTCTTGGTTGGGTAATGTTACTGTGGTCCATAGTCCTATTCCGGGGTCTACTAAATATAATTTGATATAAAAAGATTGGACATTCAAACTATTTCCCTCCACATGCTTGGGAGGCCTGCAAATAAGCACGCACACGGACATGTCCGAATGGCTGAAAAATACAAGAAAAATCCTAAGTCAGGCCAGTAATTTTCCGGCATGCAGCTTCAGGAGACCTCCAGGCAAGTACACCTTGAAACTAAATTAAGTATGCACCAAGCATACAAAAGATTCTCAGCCCCGACCCACCAGCTTGATAAGATTAGCGCTTCTGAATACCCAGTGGTCAGGCGTTCCCCATTTGCATACTGTCTGCGCTATAGACAACTACATCCAAATCCAATCATTGTAAGTGATGACCTTTTGGAGGCTTTGTCTCTGATCTGAAACCCATTGTTCTCCCCGGGAATGGACTAGCCTACAAGCACATTTTCCCCTATAAGAACCCCTGATTTTGAGTGCTTTTTCGGATCGCTCATGGTTGTCATCCTGCCTTGCTGCCGCTCCATTTGCCGAGCCTTCCTGCTACTCTGTTTTCCGAACCTTCCCCTCAGCTTCCATGTGCTGAGAATCTCTGCTCCAGACTTACTGACTTTCTTCTGGCTACCCGGGCTGCAGGATCAGGCGTAGTATTTCCCCCGAAAATCCTTCTTAAAATCCCCTATCTAATCCCCCCCTTTATTTTCTTAGGTCTGTGTGAGTAAGTACATAAGTGTGCAGTGACTGTCTTTTAAATAAAGAACACAATTATAACCTAATTTTGCTTGGTTTTTGACTCGGCCTGACCCCGTAAAGCTGGATTTATGATCTCGCTAGGTTACCCTGCCTCTTGCAGTGCTACAGCTTGTGCTCTGGCTAATTCCCATTCCCCATTATTTGGAACACATTGAGGTGTCCCCCGGGACCCCAGAAATCAGGGTAACAGTAAGTGACTGGGGAAGGTTTTGGTAGGAAATACACACAGGAGGGGTGCTTGCTGGCTGCACCTGGGCTTGACTGTTGTATTCTGTGGGTAGATGAGAGGATTAGTTTAGGGCCATTAAGTCAGGCTTTCCCAGGTAATCCACAATGAACTTATGACCTTGCCATGCTGAGGTCACTTCTGACCTACTCTTGCACATCTTCCCAGCCAGCGTCCCTTCTCCACATGGACTTTCAGCCATAAGTGTATATAACTTAATTTTATGTCAATTAATATTTTCCGATTAGGCCATATCAATGTGTGGAGTGTATGACTGCTAACAATAGACAAGGGAGACAAGGGACTCTCTCTTTTACAACAGGATTACTCAAGTGGTGTTGTTGTCAGTGGGATGGTGAACCTGCTTTTGCTTTTACTCTGAACTTTAATGGAATCATTTAGTGCATTCTGAAATAGGTGTGCAGATCCTACAGAGACCTTGCCTATTCACTTTACTTTACCAAAACATTGAGACTGTCATGACTCCCACCAGTGCTTTGTCACCTAAAGTCAAGACCATCAGCCCATTCTGGACCCCTTAGTTTGCTCTGCCAGAAAGCAATTAACACACACCCCTTCAGGGTAGGAAATAGGGTATAAAACCCCCAGCTCCAGCCCAGGCAATTTGCTAGCATGTTGGACACCATGCTACACCCCAGAGTCCTGTTCCCCTGTGGTGCCCTCAGGCTCTTTGATCTTCTGCTTCAGGACTGGTAAATGTCACCCCTCCCACCTAATTTCTCTTTATCCAACCTTTCTTGCTTTTTTCTTCAATAGCCTTGTGTGGTTTGTGAGGTTGCTTGATTTCTTGTGTGTGTCTATTAATTTCCAAAGAAAGTACTCTGTTTAACTTCTAACTGGAGCCCCCTCTACAGTTAGTACTGGTAAACATGGGGTGAGGCCTCTCACAGGCCTCCTTTTGAGCTAATAATTCCCCAAATCCTAAAGAGACACTGGCACTTCTGGTGGATCTCAAGGTCCCCCACCTTTCAGGGAAACATAATGGTATCCATAGAGCTCTCCTCCAGCACGATATTTCCAATGAGTTGATCTTCCTTCTGTCAGCTTTCACAACTGTGCATAGAAACTGGAACTACTATGACATGCCTCATTCAACTTCAACATTTAATGACACAACTTTACATTCTCTAGTTGTGTAAAGATGAACAAGTCAAACAGTTTTAGCTTCCTTTAGTTCCTCCTTCTTAAATTAAAGTACCTCAATCCAGTTTCGGAAAAAAAAAGTCTGCATGGGAAATCTTCCTCCTCCTCTTCTTCCCCTCTCTCTCAATTACTGCACTCTTTCCCACATCTAATAATATCTTGGAGCATCAAACAACAACAAAATAAAATAAAAACTCATCAGAAGAATAAAATTAATGTGGAAATTTTTCAATATGGCATTAGGACAATACTAAAATTTTTTAAAATCAACTCCAAACATGATTCTCAGACTGGATGACAGTTTGGAAATGTCTGGGTACAGAGGTGAGCCTGAAACAGCTGGTTCAAGCAAGCCACAGCTGGTGCCTTTCAGGTACCAAGGAAGGACCTTCCAAAAGAAGACCTGCTTCCACTTATAGCCAGATGGCCTCCTCTGATCACCTTGGTGATCTGAGGCCTGTCATTGGAAAAGGCAATCTGTCAAGCAGTCCAGTTTCAAGTTGTTTGTGGCTTTGTATGTAAGCAACATGACCTTGAACTTGGCTTGGAAGCTATTAGGAACAAGAAAATTATAAGACCTGACTCAAAATAAATAACTGAAACCCTATGAAGTCAGGATTGTCCTTCTTTTACTCCTCCAACTCCTTCTCACTAATTTTTTACCTATCATTGTGAGAGCTGGATAGTGAAGAAAGTTGATAGGAAGAAAATAATGAAATGTGATGTTGGAGGAAAGTGCTATGCATACAATGGATGACCAAAAAGAGAAGTAAAGGAGTGTGAGAGCAAATTAAGCCTGAATCCTCTTTAGAGGCCAAATTGATTAAACGGAGGCTATTGTATTGTGGACATATGATAAGATGATGTAACTTATTGGAAAATAATACTTGGAAAGGTTGCAAGAAGTAGGAAAAGAGGGAAACTGAACCACAGGTAGATTGATGCAATCAGGCAAGCCATGGCTGCCCAGATGTTTCAAGACCTGAGCAGGGCAGTTGATGACCAGGGCTCTTAGAGGTCTTTCTTTCATAAGATTACCATAGGTTGAAGTCAACTTGACAGCAAATAACAACTGCAACAAATGTGATGGAAATGATTCTGAAGTTTCTTCCTTAGCCAGTTCTTTTGGCCTTGAGATCTGCCCATCAGCATCAGAAAGGTTCAGAAAATGAACATAAAATGGCAAATTTCAGGACAAGAATGATGAAGATGAGGATGCTATTTAACCATGTACCAACAGCACTTGGAGCTAGTATTCAGACTTACAAATAAGTGACAGGAATTTCTGCCATTTTGATCTCCAAAACTCCACTTTTACAATTTCAGGCAAGAAGCAAAAATATATTGAGGCCTTGGTAGGTTTATTGCGGAAGGTTTGCTGAATCCTTCTTAGCCTACCATCCATGATTGAAACCAACAAAAGCCTCCAAAAATAGTAGCACAATAATAAAATTGCCGATTTTATGTTTTAAGAGCTTGGCCAAGAGTTATGGGCAACTATGTGGAGCCTAGGAGCCAGTTTTCCACTCACTAAACCACAACCATGGGCCACTCCCTGCCCAAGTGTGCCAAAATATCTCCTTTCTTCTCCAATCCTTTTCCAACATAGTGATTGCAAGTGATGCTACGTCACTTCCTGTCACCATTTTGAGGAGAAACAGAGGGAAAATTGTCCTTTTTTTCAAGGCAGGAAACACCCAAGTGTGTATACCTCCCATCCACAGAGGCTGACCAGGGAAAAACCAGTCTACTCTCAAAGTGATATTAGTGTCCATAGGAGCAGAGAAGTAATGGATGGTCAAATTAAACAATCAGTCTTGATCCAAGTCCACAACTGAGAAGGGAGTTCCCAGAGAGATTAGTTCAAATTCAAGCCAAAAGTGAGAGCTACACAAAGCAGAGGATCTCATACAAGGTTATCAGGAAGAATTGGATCTACCGTCTACAGCACCAGAATGGCCTTGGTTGAGCAAATTTATAGCTGGCAGTAAATGAGCCCAACTGGCTTCATTAACTCAGCATAGTTTACTTAAGGCAAAGAAGAGTGTCTCTGGCATTTCTGTTCCTTTCATTTGAGGCATGTTGAGGCATGACAGGGTACAGAATCTCAGTCTCCTCCTCCAAATCTGCAGGCTTTGTCTAGGATGGACTGGGCTCTGCTTCTGTCACAACAGGGCTGTCAGCCTGCTGCAGCTCTGGCTGGGGATCATCCTGCTGGAATTACTGCTCTCTTTCTTCATCCTAAGAGGCCTCCTGACAAAAATAATATATTTGAGAGGTAGAATTCTGGGGGGGTTTGGAGCATTGAGTTTTGCACATTTGTATGTGTGGTGGAAGGGCAACTTTGGACATCATTTTCAGGAAATTTTTGCCTGAAAATTGTGCCAAAAAGTTAAATTTATGTTAGAGATTTGGAGGACTTTTGAAGACGGGAGCTACATGTGGAGTACGTGTGTGTGTGTGTGTGTGCGTGCACATGGGCCACATAAGGCCCATGGGTTGGCATCTTCTCACTCTTCTCATTCCATTCCATACCATGTTTTCATGGTATAAAAATACACCTACATAGTTATGTGGCAGTTGCACTACTCTACTCCACCCTTCTGCTGAATAGTAACTTTTACGTTCAGTTGTGTATCTTCCTGTGTGCCTTGTGTACCTCTTTCAGGATTCTATGGTGCCAACTATAAATGAATATTGCAAAGACAGTTGCAATCAGCTGTTGAATGGTGAATTAATATATATTCATATCCATTTGGTTCAATGGCTCTGTTCTGGTGGTACTAATGAAAAGATTTAGATCCACGTGATATGCAGAACTCTGCTTCTGCAAACATGAACTGAATGCATCTGTAGCGCATAGCCAAAAATGTACAACCACAAGTATAAGTTCTTGGCACCAGCAGGATTCCAACCATAATGTGACTAGCAATACACTGTGGAGTTTTATTCTTCAGATAAATATTACATCCTGTATGGTAAAGTGGCTGTTAAAGAATCAAGAGAGTTTGTATTTTTAAAATACTCCTTTCTAAAGTGTTCACTAAAGGAAAACAAAACAAAACAAAACAAAAACAAAAGCATCAAAATTGATCTTTGTTTCAGTAAGAGGAATGAATTATCTTGTGATTTTTCCCGCTCATTGTCAAAATTCATTTCTCTTTTTATTTCCTCAAAAACTATCTAAGCAACTTCATGTTCTTTGTGAAGGGCTTATTGCTATGGATCCAGCTGCATATTACAGGAAGCCCTCCCACCAAAAAAAAAAAAAATCAAGCCTCTGACGTCCCTGTTAAATATTCCTTTTTAAACTGCTTGCTGTCTGTTTCTTTAGAGAACCTAAGACATAATGTAGAGTATCGATTTTGAAATTAGAAGGATGTATTTGCCCTTTCAGGAAAGGGTTCTTGGTGTGTAAGGAGTTCTTTCTTGAGTTAATGTGGCATTTCAGACAATTTAATTAAATGGCAAAACTTTTAGTCTGCTTTTACAATGTTCCATGATCACTGCCAGCAAATTAAGCTGGAGTTCTTTTCCCATCTTTGTTTGAAGTATTTTGTCACTCCTCCTGTCTTTCTGAATAGTCATACAGATTTAAAAAAGCTTAAGAAGCATGGGTTGGTATTGGCATCATTCTCCCTGCATTGGTTCTCTGCCTGTTCCTGGGTCCCCCACAAGATCTTTGTCCTGACCTCCAAATTCTTATGACTCTTTTTTGCTCTCCTCCTAAGTCACAATACAACCCTACTCATGGCTTTGGCTATGAGAGCTCTCAGGGGTGGGTGGCAGCTTCTGTGTTAGTGGGAGAGTGAATTCACCTTGAATTCACATTTGCAGGTTTCACTTTAAACAATTAGTTTATTTGTAAATTTCTCTAACCCCTGCCGCCCTCCCTCAAGTGCTTCTTTTTTGGGGGAGTCTTTCCTGTTTGCAGCTCTGATGAGGCCACACAGTCCTTTATATATAAACACTCACCTCTGGTCCTCCTTTTACTTCCAGATCCGCTCCTAATGCCCTTCACACATTCAAGGAAAGAAGTAGGCAAGAGAGAGGAAGTATAGGGCCAGTGTGCCAACCCACCCCCTTTCCATGACCTGGTTTGGATCCTGGGTGCCTGCTTTCCCCACTATGTCTTGGTCCCCTTCCCACACATACACACACACACACACACGCATTCTGATGTTTGTGGTTATTCCATTTTTGTGGGGCTCTTGTGCCCTAACCCTAGTGAATGTGAAGGGCCAATTGCAAGTTGGCCTTTCAAGGAGTTATCCAAAATGCTAAACCTATTTTAGTGATAGTGTTCAGCATTTGGATAGCTAATTTAAAGTTCAGACTAAAACCTAGAGTGGATTCACTACATGGAAGCCATTAGCTAACAGCTCTATCATCTTCAGCCATCCAAAGGTTTCCTTCTCCCTGGAAGCCTGTGAAAACACTCACTAATACAGTTAGCTGCACATAAGACAAGCTATTGCCTTAACTTTCCTAACTCTTTCTAAATGGTGGAATAGAAAGGGTAATTTCATAAAGCGGGATAAATTACTGTAACTTCAGCACATAAGAGAATGGATGCTTTTATGAGTTGCTTTTGTGAAGTTTGGATTTATATTTGCTGAATGATATATGAGGCTTTGGCTTGTTAGAAGACAGAACTCTTGTCCGTGTTCTCTCCTGCAGTGTAGTTTTTAAGTATGTCTAAAATTCCATCCCTTGAGTTAATAACCCAGAGAAAAATGCATAAATGGCTTGCAAGGGATCATAAACTTCTCAGACAATTTATCAGGCTGGTCCATCCTCTGGCCTTATTAACAGGGAAATATTTTAAAGCATACCTCACAAAAAATGATGGCACAGTGCACACTATTACTTATTTGGTCTTATTCCTTAGTAAAATTGGAAGACAGCGCTTGCTTCTGATGACTGCATTTCCTTCTTTAAAAGCATGAATATTAAAAAATAATAATAACAATAACCTCCCACCTAAGTCTTCTGAAGTGGCATAACCTAGGAAGGACTGTACCATATGCTATTAATTCTCATCCATGTAGAAACTGCTAGGAGAAACTGACCTTGAATTGCTTTGTTGATATTGAGAAGAATCTGTTCTTTTGAATTGCTGGGTAACAGTAGACAGCTCACGAAAAATGACAACCTAGTGGGGTGCCACTAAGGAAATCTGTGGATATTAGGAATCATTAAATATGGAAAAGGGTAATCAAAATGATAGAAAAATGGTAAAATGTCTGAGATTCACTGGTTGAGGGAAAAAAGATGACCTAGGGGAGGATGTGATAAGAATTTATTTGTCGTTGCTAATTGCCATCAAGGTAACTTCAACTTATGGTAATCTAACAAATCAGAGGCCTCCAACCACATGCTGAGATCTTTCAGACTCGGGGCTGTGACTTCCCTGGTGAAGTTGATCCAATTCTAATGTGGTCCTCCTCTTTTCCTACTGAAGTCTTCTAATCCTTCTACCTGTCCCTTGGATCCTATTCCTTCCCAATTCTTAATTACTATTTCCCCTGCCATTCTTCCTTTTCTGTGTCATGTTGTTAATTTGTCTCTTTCTTCTGGTTCATTTCCCTCTGCTTTCAAACATGCCACTGTTTCCCCAGTTCTTAAGAAGTCTACAATTGATTCTTCTTCTCTTAACAACTATCGCCCTATTTCTTTCCTGCCTTTCCTCTCTAAAGTGTTAGAACGTGTTGTCCATACACGTTGTCTTTCCTTTTGTCTTAGGCCGCTATACTTGATCCTTTTCAATCTGCATATCGTCCTTTACACTCCATGGAGACAGCTTTTACCAAAATAACTAATGATCTTCTCATAGCTAAGTCTCAGGGCCTATATTCTATTCTTATTCTTCTCAATCTTTCAGCTGCCTTTGATATGGTTGATCATGCTCTCTTGTTAGATTCGCTTCATGCCTTAGGATTCACTGGGTCTATCCTTAGTTGGTTTTCATCCTATCTTTCTGGCCGCTCATTTAACGTGAAAATTGGCAATCACAAATCCACTTCCTTTCCTCTTTCTGCGGGGGTCCCTCAAAGCTCTATTCTGGGCCCTCTCTTATTTTCTCTTTATACTCTTTCCCTAGGTAATCTTATTAGTTCATTTGGGTTTCAATATCACCTTTATGCTGATGATATTGTATTTTATTGGCCTTATAGTAATGTTTTTGTTGCCATTATAGTGATGTTATGTTGTACTGTTGTAATTCCATATACCCTGGACCCTTTTCGTTGTATATCTTCATTTTATTATGTATTTATTTAGGGTAATTTTAAATATTTTAAATTTGTAAAGCACCATGTACATGGATGGCACTATATACATAAAGGATAATAATAATAATAATAATAATAATAATAATAATATTATAATATCTTGCCAAGCATCATTGTCTTTTTTAGTGAGTCATGTCTTCTCATGTTATGTCTAAGATTTGCAGTCTCAGTAAAGTTATCTTGGCTTCTAGGGAGAGACGAAGATTGGTTTGCTCTGGGATCCATTTATTTGTCTTTTTGGCAGTCTATGGAATCTGTAGAACTTGTCAGCAACAAATTTTGAGTGTCAGTTCAAGGGAGTATCCAGCAGTGTAGTCAGCACATGAAGCAAGGCCAAGGTTTTCCAGGAACACAAGTCAAGGATCCAAACAAAGACTGCGCTGCTTCCACTGGAAATACCGGTGGTTTCCAACAGACTTCTCTCCACCCCATTCCTTATATGATTTATTTATCGTATTTATTAGCCAGCAGCTTCCCCCAGTTGTTTGCCTAATTAATGCATCTTCTCTGTATCAGTGCTCTCAGTCTTGGGGGCTCTCCTTTTCTCATCTACGCTGGGCTGCAGTAAGTATTGTCCCGTTCATGTCATTGTGTTGTGGCTGTTGAGGAGGATCTTGTCTGAATTTGCACCTGAGTCCTGGACATGACAGGTAATCTTTTTTTTTTTTTTTACAGTAACCTCTCCCCCAGGAGCAGCATGGTCATTGGAATTCTGGAAAAGCAATCTTTCTGAGCTGAGGTTGCCTGGAAACCCTTCTGAATCATAGAATCATAGAAATATAGAGTTGGAAGAGACCACAATGGCCATCAAGTCCAATCCTCTCCCATGCAGGAACAAACACTCAAAGCACCCCCAGCAAATGGTCATCTGGAATCTGCTTAAAAACCTCCAAAGGAGGTGACTCCACCATACCCCAGGGCAGCATATTCTACTGTCAAACAGTTCTGACTGTTGTGAAGTTCTTCCTGATGTTTAGGTGAAACCTCTTTTCCTGTAGTTTGAATCCTTTGCTCTGTGTGCTAGTCCTTGGAGCAGCAGAAAACAAGTTTGCTCCATCTTCAATATGACATCTCTTCAAATATTTAAACATGGCTATCACGTCTCTTTTAAACTTTCTTTTTGTCAGCTAAACATAACTAGCTCCCTAAGCCTCTCCTCATAGGATATGGTTTCCAGATCCTTCACCATTTGGTCACCCTCCTCTGGACACGTTCCAGTTGTCAATATCTTTCTTGAATTGTGGTACCCAGAACTGGATACAGGATTCCAAGTGAGGTCTAACCAAAGCAGAATAAAGTGGTATTATTGCTTCCCTTGATCTTGACACTATACTTCTGTTGATGCAGCCCAGAATTGTGTTGGCTTTTTTAGCTGCTGCATCACACTGTGGACTCATGTTCAGCTTGCATAAAGCAAGAAGTACTTGCTTCTCTCCATATCCTGTTGTCCTTAGCCTGATGCAGAGCAACAGTCAAGCTGCCTATGCTTTTCATTGGCCCAAATGATCATTTTAAATCCTCTTCTTGCAACCAGGTAACCAAATACCTAAGTGGTTGTTGTTGTGTGCTTTCAAGTTATTTCCTGGGATCCATTTATTTGTCTTTTCGGCAGTCTATGGATAGGGCAAACCTATCACATGGTTTCTTGGCATGATTTCTTTAGAGGGGGTTTGTCTTTGCCTTTTTCTGAGACTGACAGAGTGAGTTTCCATGGCCAAGCAGGGGTTCAAGCCCTTGTTTCCTGGAATATTGGGCCATTTCCACACCATGCTGTTATAGAGATATTATTCCATTTTCAACATCCGATGGCACCCGAGGTTTGCAGGTTTGCAGAGGCATTTAGAATTCTCAGCCAAAGAGCTCTTTGGCCTCAGTAAACTGCAAACTCCAGAATGCCACAGAATGCTGAAAGTGGAAAAAGCACTATAACAGTGCAGTGCAGATGTTACCCTGTTTTCTGGGGGTCCTGGGAGGGACACCTAAATACGCTCTCAATTATACAAGTCGGGGAAATTAGCCAAGAGCACAAACTAGCAATATGAGAGGCACGGCAACGGAGCGAGACCTTTCACTAATGTCTATGGGGTCAAACTGAGTCAAGGAGCAAACAGATGTGGAATTAACAATGGTGATCTTTATTAAAAATACAAACAAACGATGTATGCAACACACTCACACAGATAACTATCGAAATAAAGGTTGGAGTGGGACAGAGGGAGTTTCAAGAGGGATAGTTGATTTAGGTGATACTACACCTGTCCTGAAGCCCGGTTATATCACTGCAAAAGTTCAAAGGTGCGTAGTCTCACTATGTGGAAGGCTCACCAAACACAGTGGCAGCAAGGTGGGATAGAAGTTCAGAGCGATCCAAGGAAGCTCATAAAATCAGGGGTTTTTGTAAAGGAAAATGTAGCCACAGGCTAGTCCGTGCTTGGGGAAAACAATGAGTTTTGGGCTGGAGACGAAGCCTCCGAAGGGTCAGAATTTAGCATGATTGAGTTATGTCCGAATTTACAATAGAGTAGACAGTATGCAAACGCAGAGTGCTTGACAGGTGAGGATTCTTCTAATCAAGCTGCCTGCTCGTGGCAGGGAGTTCTTTGTATGTGGCGTGCATACATAATGAGGGTACTTGCCTTGAGGTCTCCTGAAGTGGCAGTTTGGCTATTTCTGGCCAGCCTGTATTTGTTTTGAAATATTACGGCAATTAGCGACCGAGCCTCTTTGCGTGCTTGTCCGGGGGCCTCGCAAGCACATGGAGAGGGATGGTAGAAGAGAGCTGAATTATTGATATCAAAATGATATCTAATGCCACCTCAAGCATGGCCCAAGAACTGCAGTAACACAGAAATGGTCTTAGTCCAATACTCAGACCACTACACCATGCTGGCCCTCTCCACCAAAGTGGACAAAGAGGATTTCTAGACCAACTGAGGCCAACAACCTAATTCTAGAGCTGCAATGGGTTAAGTATGACATAAAAGCCCCCAGTGCCCACACTGTGATCCCCAGAATGCCCTTTGACACTGCAACTTCTCCATCCTTCTGCAGTACCAAATCATACCTCTGGAAATCTCTAAACAGCATTATTTGCCATTTACATATACTTTGGCCTCCTTGAATATAGTTTAGGGGGGAAAAAGGCCCAGAGAGTGCAAAAATATGGCAAAATGTTCCTAGGGGATACTGGGGGCATATAGAATCATAGAATCATAAAGTTGGAAGAGACCACAAGGACCATCAAGTCCAATCCCATTCTGCCATGCAGGAATACCCAATCAAAGCACTCCAACAGATTGCCATCCAGTCTCTGTTTAAAAACCTCCAAAGAAAAGGACTCCACCACATTCCAAGGCAGTGTATTCTACTGTCAAACTGCTCTCACCATCAGGAAAGTTCTTCCTAATGTTTAGGTGGAATTTCTTTTCCTGCTTGAATCCATTGCTCCATGTCCTAGTCTCTGGAGCAGCAAAAAACAAACTTGCCCCGTCTTCCATATGACATCCCTTCAAATATTTAAACATGGCTATCATGTCTCCTCTTAACCTTCTCTTCTCCAGGCTAAACATATCCAGCTCCCTAAGTTGCTATTTTTCAGGAGGTTCAGTGTGGAGTACACCCCTCCAAGATTCTTTGAGGGACCAATGTGATCCCCTAGCCCTTAACAATTACCCATACCTGTCTCAAACTTTTTAGCATCTTGTGAGACCATTCACCTTGGTTTCCTTCATAGATGAGTTGGATTTGGTTTTTGTGGGCATGCCATTACAGCTAGGGTTACTGGTGAAATAAGAGACAAGGCTCTTGTCATAAGCTGCACTTGCTGACATTCCCTCTTCTACAGAACCATTAAAGTTAAAGGAGCCCTGTCTCTTATTTCACCTGGCAACTCTAGCTACAGCAGCTTCAGTCCCATTTGGCAGAAGAAAGGGCTGGCAGAAGGTCGTCAGCTTTGGCCCATGAAATACCAGGTCTCATCTCCTCCTTCTCCATGTTAGACAACACATAAATGCAACTCCTGGCAGAAGTTGTTTGGAGGTTTGGGCTACAGCCTGCAGTATTAAAAAAACATTTTGAGAAAGAGAAGAAAAAAAAAATCAAATCAGATGTCAAGTGCATTAACCCATGCTGATTTGGCTGCCTTGAAATGTTCATTGTCAAATCGCTTTTGAGGAATTAAAAACAAGAGATGCCTGTGATGTGTCTTGCTTTTAAATTGGCTGGATTTAGTTTGGTATCCTTCCCCCTACCTCTGCCACCAACCGGCAAAACCATATATTAATTTGCAAGTCTCAGATGTGTTCAACAGTACATTCCTTGGAGGAAACTCCTTTATTAGACAACGCAAGCTGTCATTGCACATAAGAATTGCTCAGTGCATCTTATTAGTAAAGGAAAATGGCAAACATGAGGACGTTTCAGTTCGAAGCCACAAAACGCAGTGTGGTGAATGTTGGCACATTTATATTTAGCTCACCTCCCCCTCCTTGTTCCCTTTGCAGCAAACTTATTTTCAGCTTTTTAACATTCCCCGCCCATTTTCTACTCCAGGATGATATTCTTTCAGTGACTGCTTTGTTATAATTCCTGCTCAGTGGGAGATGTCAGCAGGGATTACACTTTCAAAAACCAACAGAACAAAATGACAATAAGATCTTATAAACAATTGCTGAGACAATTGTCTGGAGCTCTCCTACATCAGAGTGCCTTGTTTGGGATGTGTACAATAGCATCAGACTGCCGTATGTTAAAATAAGAAAGAAAAAAAAAGAGACACAGAGAAATATGTGGCAGGAAAACAAAATGGCTGTTTCAGGCTTGGAAACTCCACTTTTGAAAGGTCACAAATTCAAGGCTGTGTATTGATGTCAATTTTGGGGATGTCCATCCACATGAGTGCAGGATGTGAGGTTTCTGTAGAGAAGAGACAGCACAGATGAGAAGACTGCTGGAGGACTGGGATACAGAAGGTAGCAAAGTGGCAGTTTCAGAGGAACTGACCAAGAAAATATGGTTCTGAGGACCCAGCTTGTCAGAGTTAGCAGCTATCTAAGTCCAGAAAGAACTACATCGGATCTTCACATACCTTGATCTCTGTTGATCTCTGTTGAACTGGTGCTATAGGACCAGTCTCTGAGAATCATCTCAGTAGTAGCACTGTGATGCAGCCAAGACTGATCCAGAAGCATTTTTCTTATATAGCTTTTAAGTCCCAGGATGAGGTCTTGTTCCAGGGCCCTTCACATCACACAATCATAGTACCATGGGTCCACTTTAACTTCCATGGTTCCATTGTAGGGAGTCTTGGGAGTGGCAGTTTAGGAAGGGATATTTAGAATTCTCAGCAAAAGAGCTTTAGTGTCTCCCCAAACTACAGATCCAAGGATTCCATAGGGTGCAACCATGACAGCTAAAGTGGAATCAGAGTGCGATAAGGGTGTAATGTGGAAGGGCCTACAATCTATTTTAACTGGAAATGATGGGAATTAAATCTTGGTGTACTATGCTACTGAATTATGACCCCCTTTTTTGATGCCACCAAGTTCTCAGAACAGACACCTCTTTAATTCATGTTAATGGAATGCAACTCCTATTAGCCCTAGCTGGCATCACCAGTGGAGAGGGGTGATGGATATGGCAGTTCAGCAAGACCTGGCAGTCCACATGTTCCCCATCCTTTAATCTGAGCAATATGTTTCTGTAGCAAGGAATAAGCAGCTTCTGTCTGATCTATGACTGGCCTTCCTTTTGGTTCACTTAGTTGGTTGCCAACACTACTAAGAGTCTGTCTGTTCCTCTGAATTTGATCTTCTGCCCACTTTTCAATATCACAAGGTATTGAACTGGGGAAATAACTCATACTTTGGTAATAGACCTGGGCAAGTCTCATCTGTAGTTGGAAGCTTAGAGAGAAGCGATAATTCATTGGTGAAACACAATTGGAGGGAAGAAGTGTTATTGATAGAAACATTGAGATGGAAAGGATTTTACAGAGGGTTGGCTCTAGTATTAGGCAAAGTGATGTGGTATGAAGGAGGTAGTACAGAAGCCCTCTGTCCACTCTCCTTGCTGAAGGTCAGCCTATTTTATACTCCTGTCCTGCACATCCTACCCAAGACTCCTGTCCACATCTGTAGCATAAATGCTGAACAGTTCACCAATGTTAAGTAAATTCTCAGTGGACTCAATATATGTGAGTGGAATGGGAAGGAGTGCATCATCTTGTCTTGGACCGGCCATGATCTTGGAAAGCAACTAATCCAACCTCATCACCCAATGCATTCATTACAGACTCTTTTAGCTTGCACAATTATAGTGCTATGATTACATTTCAACTGCCATGGTTCCATCCTATGGAATCATGGGATTTGCAGTTTAGGGAGGAATGGTTAGCATGGTCCGCCAGAGAGATCATCAAGTGACTAACCCCAGAATTCCATAAGAATCAGTTATGACAGTGTAAATGGTATCATAGTGCTATAATCGTATAGTGTGAAAGGGCCCCAGGAGAGCACCTGATTGGAATTATGTCATTCTCTTCCTTCTACCAGTTTGTATTTTCATTTAAACTTCACCCAATTTGCACTTCCTACCTCAATATGGGAATCAGAACACAGTTATTCCTTGGCATTTGGTGCATTGAGAATTCTGAGATATGATTGTTCAGCCAACCAACTCGCCCAACATAACATGTTTTAGGGGAAAGTGTGCACAAAACTGCATTCCAAAGAACATGCTATAGCAAAATAAAAACTATTGGTGAAAAAATATGTATTTTAGGCAAAAGCAGTTACAAAAAAAGAACATTGGAGAAATGTGCAGGAAGATTCATATGAATTCCAGAAGCAGAGACACTGATACAACTGTGGAGAAAACAAAGTTTCATCCATTCTCAGAGTATTAGAACCTGCAGTTATTCAGTAAAGATGAAGGGCTTGGGTGAATGCCATCCCTCGGTGCTAGTCAGGATGACTATAAATCATTTCCAGTAACATAGGCAGTGAGACCCAGCATGGTATAGTTCTGGGCATTGGCCTATGGCCCTGGAAACAAAGGTTCAATTCACTGCTCAGCCATGGAAATTCACTGAGTGAGCTTGGGTGCATAACACACATTCAACCCCAGAAAACCCTGTGATAGGTTCCTCTTAGGGTCACCATAAGTTGGAAATGACTTGAACAACAGAGAACAACAACATAGACAGTATGCCTTTTATATCACTTGCTGAAGAACATGAGATAGAAGATGCAGATATGCTCATATCTTGCTGGTGGACTTCCCATTGGCAATGTACTGGACACTGTGTGAACAGAATGTTGGATTATATGAGCTTTTGCTCTGATCCTCCATTGTGCTTCTTGTGCTATTATATTCTTTTTAGACAACAAAGTAAGCACTGGGAAGATGAGGAATTGAAAGAAGTTGAAATGGACAGAATCATCCATCTTTTCTCAGAAGATGTCAGAGGCTGAAGAGAGTGGAAATCTCATGCTCTCCCAGTGAATTGCAGCTTCTTCCTTAAAGGGACCACTGAGTTGTTTTTAAAAATTCAAGTTGGAGTATGCACCCCCATTTCTTCATTCGCCCTACATTTGGTGGTCCCATACTAAAGTAATACATAATGGCATTATACTATTTGAAACCAAATTATATTGCACCACTTCTTTGTCCTTGTAAGTAGTTGCTTGGTAATCTAGAGTTTTCCATTTGCCCTCATTTTAGGTTTAATATTAAGTTGTTTCCTCTTTCACAGAGGGTCAAAGTAGACAGAAAACCAGCATATTGTAGAGATTTGAGTGTTGTACTATGACCCTGGAGACCAGGGTTTGATTTCTCACTCAGCCATGGAAACCCATGGGTGTGTCACACATTCTCAGCCCCCCAAAACCTGTGATAGGTTCACCTTAGGGTCACCATAAGTTAGAAATGACTTGAAGGCACACACCACCACCACCACCACCACCACCACCACTAACAACAACAACAACAACAACATAAATAATATGCTTAGCATGCCATTGTTGTTTGTTGTTTGTTGTTGTTGTTATATTATTTATACCCTGCCTTTTCCCCCAGTCTGGGACTCAAGGTGGCTTATGAAAGTTAAAACAGAGGCCCTTTCCGCATGGGGGGGGACGCCCGAAAACGGAGCTTACTGGCATTGTTTTCCAGCCGGGCAAGTCCGTTGCTACGAGGAGTAGCGCGAGTTCGCTGTTCCGCAGTCCTCCGGAGTCCCAAATGGTGGCTTCCGGTTGGTGGAGGCTCTCCACCAATTGGAGAAGCTCACCAGCCAAAAGCCCGCCCCCGGAAGATCTGCAGGCACGCACTTGCGCGCGCCTGCAAATCTGCTTCGGAGCTATGGAGCAGCACGGGGCTGCGCGCTCCGTGCTTTTTAAAAACCTCTAAAAACCTCTAAAAAAAAAATCAAGCCACATGGCTAGTTCTGGTTGCTCCTGCGTAGATTGAGGTGTGGAACTACAAAAAGTAGTCCACCCCAGTCCACTCTATGCTGCAGAAGACCTCCGTTGGAGGTCGCTCTGCACCATTTTAAATTCCCAGTGTGGAAATGGCCAGATACAGTTAAAGATCTTCTTTTCTGATGCCACCGAGTTCCCAGAACAGGCACCTCTTTAATTCATGTATAGATGTTAATGGAATGCAACTTCTATCATTATTATAAGAACATTTATAATATAAGAATAATTATAAGAGCATAATTAAACTACTAGTAGAATTAAAACAGTAGAAGTATGACCATTAACTATAAACAAAAATTAATAACAAATATAACCAACAAATACTTTAAAAATTTATGAAACAAGCATTCCCTTTGAGCAGTCAGCCCTGAAATGGTTGCTGAACCAAAAAATTCTTCACTTCCCTATGGGAGGATAGTAGGGAGACTGCCAATCTAGCCTCTCTAGAAAGGAAGTTCCAGACTCTAGGAACAACCACTGAGAAGGCCCTCTCTCATGTACCTACCCCGTATCTGCAAGGATGGTACTACTGCCCTGGCCTTAGTGGGAGAGAAGAAGAGGCAGCCACAGCTCCATCATGTCTTGGCCACTGGGGAGAGAAGAAGAGACAGTCACAGTTCCATCATGCATAGACTCAGAAGGAGATGAAAGGCCTCACCTCCGTCCCAACTACCACAGCCCTGGCCTCAGAGGGAAAGCAGAACAGACAAGCACAGCTCCATCATGCTTAGGCCCAGAAGCAGATGAAAGGCCATCCTCCATGTTCCAACTGCTGCTGCCCTGGCCTCGGAGGAAGAGAAGAGGAGGCAGTATCTGCTGAACTTAATCCCCTTCCACACTACCACCTGCTTTTCCTTTTGTGTCATATCTTAATTAGATTGTAAGCCTGGTCTTTTACTTGTAAAATGCCATGTAAAGTGGTGGCACTATATAAATAACTATATAAATAACTGATGGTGATGTGGTACTAGTGGTGGTGGTGGTGATGATGACGATGATGATAACAACAACAACAACAATAATAGCCAGGTCATAACCATCACATTGAATTGTGCCTGGAAACAGACCAGCAAACATGGAGTTGTTGCAACAAGTGAGTTGTGTGTTCCCTGCTGCCTTTTAGAAGAGGTGTTCTCTCAGATGGTGGAAGACATCTGTTTGTCACAGCATGTAATTCCCCCCCTTATCTATCTTCCATTTAGAATGCTTTGTTTTGTGATTGGACATTGGGAGGACTAAGGCCCTTTCCACAGGATGGTGCCCTCCCAGCATGGGGACACTAGAGGAATGAGACCACCACAATGCTTCCGTATGATGTCAGCACAGTCTCACCCTTCTTTTGTCCCCAGCCCACATGATCATGGGGTACATCATTTATGAAAAAACTCCATCAATGATCCTCGCTCACACAAGGCTTCCGTTGCACTTCCTTCCCCACTGCAGCATGAGAAGGAGGCTGGCTGCAATGCAGAAGGAAGGAGTGTGTCCCTCACACTCCCTTCCACAGGCAGCCAGGGGGCTGTGGAAAGGAATGTTGAGGGCATGCTCCCAGCCCTGCAGAGGCACTGCCAGGATTGCAACAGGATGATGCAGGAGAGCGTTGTCCTTTGGAAAGGACCTTAGTTTGCCTGATTGTTGCAGCATATATCTTTGAGGAGTTCCCATTGTTGGGATGAAGCTAGATTAATGTTTGGAGACATTCACTCTTTGAAATGTCTAGTTTGACACTGAGTATGCACTCTTTGGTGGCCCATTTCCTCTACTGCATCCCCTTGACAGCCGTACATCCCTGCAGTTTCCTGTTAGGAGTAATTGCTAGTAGAATATTCCTGTGGTCTAATTTCTGACTTGTGACTAGTAGTAATACCTTAACAAAATTCTACCACATGGATTTTGCAAAAGACCAGGGCTGCTGGATCATTTTTTTTCCTTGTCGCATACAAAGAGCCCTATCCATTGTACATCATCCCAGCAGAATTTATCACATCGGATAAAATCTCTACACAGGGAGCTTTTATAGGTTAAATGTGCAAATTTTGGGTTAGATTGTGATCGAAAGAAATTGAGCTATATCTTAAACGCTTGTCCCAGCCTCCCAAGTGATGCTTAAACAGTGGATATACGGCTCAGGAAATTGGGTTCACTCTGTGTATGTATTGGCACATAAAAATGCAATTTGGGGGTCACTTTTCTCCATTGGCAGCCTAATGCATCTCTGATTTTTATCAGGGAAACCATGCATGATAGCTAGCATCCCAAAGACAGCAATCTTGAGCCACTGACATTTCCAACAGTCCAGATGCTTTCAGTTTTTTTCCTCTCTTTTCCTCTTTTTAACATAACTCTCAAGTGAAACGCTTTAAGTTTGGTTCGTGGGGTTATTAATCACAATAAACCAAAAAAGCTAGGAAAAGAAACCTTGAGTTAATGTCCTACCTCCTCAGAATAGGAAAAGATGCTGGATTCGTAAGTCATGATTTTCTGGATTCTGGAAATGCATTGGTGTGAGATTACCTAAAGGCCTTTTGCCAGAAATGTGGGATGGAGGTAATAGTGACTTTTGGTTCCCATGTCAGTGGGGCAGTGAATCCATTCTGGGTTTTAGCCCAAACATTAAAGGAGTTATCCACAGCACTGACCTATTTTGGAGATGTAGTTCAGAACCTTGGATAGCTCATTTAATTTCTGAGCCAAAATGTGGATTAGATTCACTGCCCCTCCCTGGCTGCCACTGATGAGGAAATTTTGGAGGCTGACAGAGGTAAGATAGAAAAACACCAGTTGTTGTTAATTGCCATCAAGTCAACTTTGACTTATGCTGACTCTATGAATGTCCCAAGTCACGCTATTATCAACAATCCTGCTCAGATCTTGCAATCTCAGGACCATGGCTTCCTTATTGAATCTATCCATCTGTAATGAGGTCTTTCTCTTTTCCTACTACCTTCTTCCTTACCAAGCATTATTGTCTTTTATAAAATTCAAAGTCACAGCTGTGTTAGCTGTGCATCTGATGAGACAGACTTATAACTATGAAAGCTTACATTACCAACTTCTTTCTCTCAGTCTCAAAGGTGCTACAAGATCCCTTTGCATGTTGTCTTTTCAAGTGAGTCATTTCTTCTCATGATATGTCCAAAGTATGACAGTCTTGGTTTAATCATCTTGGCTTCTAGAGAGAGTCCAGGCTTGATTTGTTCTAGGACCCATTTCTTTGTCATTTTAGCAGTCCACAGTATATGTAGAACTCTTCTCCTGCACCACATTTCAAATTGATTTTTTTCCAATGAGTTTTCTTCACTGTTCAGTTTTCACAACCATATAGAAACTGGAAATACAATGGCATGGACAATCCAGACTTTAGTATTCAATGATATATCTTTACATTTGAGGATCTTGTTTCTTCCTACATGTCTTCTTATTTCTTGACTGCAAGTCTCAATTCTGATTAGTGACTGAGCCAAGGTATGGAAAATCTCAAACTATTTCAATGTCTTCACCATCCATTTAAAAGCCTGTAAATCATCTGTGGTCATTATTTTTGTTTTCTTGATATCCAGTGGTAACCCTGCCTTTGCACTTTTTCCACTGGCTTTCTTCAATAGTCATTCCACATCTTTATTATCTTCTGCTAGGAGTACGGTGTCAAAGAAGAGCATCCAGAACTTAAATACAATATTCAGAGCCTTTGTGTTTGTGTCTAGCCTTCTTGTACAGTGAGCCACAGAACTGCCACTTGTGGTGTCTGCCTAGGTATCTGGGCCTGTTGTGGGGATGAGTTAATCACTTTGGGTAGAGCATTTAAATTTGACCTAAAACCTAAGGTGGATTCACCGCTTCACTAACATCGAAACCCCAGACACCACTGCATGTCTGATGAACTGAAGGGAGTGGCAGGGTACCTGCTGCCTCTGTCTCCCCGAACACCAACTTAGTTTGTCCAGAGGAACATTTACTGTGAAGGGGGTGATTTGCAAGTGCATGGGGAACCAACAAACATGCCACCAGACATCACATCTAGAGCTGTGTGGCTGGATGATGTCAGCTGAAATGGTGATGGGAAATAGAGCCAAGAGAGGTGGCAGGGGATTCAAAAGGGAGAAAGAATGAGTGATGGTGGAGGAGAGGTTGGAACAGAAGAGACACTGAGAGAGGGTAGTGAACGGTATGGAGGAAAAGTTGAGGGTGAAGCACACAGAGTGAGAGTAAGATGAGAGCACAGAAAAGGAATATGAGAGGAAGATGCAGAAAAGGAGAGGATAGGACCCAGTAGAGTGGAGGATGCAGAGGGAAGGAAGTTTGGAGGCAGGGTGGGGTTTAGAAGAGACTGAGGGAGAAGAGTCAGGATGGAAAGGAATGGAGGAGCAGTGATAGTAGGGATAGGGAGCAGAGGAAAACTGAAGGAAAAACAGGCAGAGGAGAACAGAAGACCTAAAAGGAGAAAAGCTAAGAAGGTGCAAAGTGGAGGAAGAAAGGGTGGAGATCAAGAAGAACCTAGGAGGCTCAGGGGGAATAGAGGGGCGTGACAGAACCAGATATGGGTTTGTACAGTTTGTTTCTGGGGGCTTTCAGTTGGAGGGAGAGAACAAATGTGTCCTTCTTGTAGACTGTAATTCCCTAAAGGAATAAAACTTAACTGCTTAATCCAATGACTCCAGGTATGTTCAGCCACATGGATCCCCAAGCCCAGACAGGCCCTGGCCCTGCTACAGGAGGGAGCAGGACCACCGTGTAGAACAGGAAATGCCATGTACTCTAACCTCTACATGCTTCATGTCTGTTTGAAGATCCTTTCCTCTTATCACCAAAATAAGATTCAGTTGCCAACCCTGTTGGCTTGTCCATGTGGGCAACATCTTGTCATCTTCTCAAGGAACAACAGTGTCTTGGGCCTGCATTGTGTGAAGTATTCTTATCCCAAGTTTTACAGGGCTCTAAAAGTAAATGCTCTGAAAGCCAGTGGAGCTCTTTAGGTGGTGGGGAGATGATTTCTCAAGGTTGGTTTTAGTTAGTTGCATAGCGGTGGTGCTTTTAACTAAGAGTAGCTTCTGGGCAGTCTTGAAAGGCAGTCCAATGTACAGTGCATTTCAATAGTCTATTCTGGAAGATACCTCAAGCATATTATCTAACATGTGAATAGAATGCAATACGACTTTGAAAAAACTAAAAAGGTGGTATATAGGTATATATCCCTTAGCTTGTTACCTTTGCACTAACTGGGAGCAATTGTGTATGTGTTTGTGAGAGAGAGAGAGAGAGAGAGTGAGAGAGCGAGAGAGCGAGCATGGCTCATTTTATATAATGGAAGCTGAAAACCATAGAAGAGAATATCCTAGAGAAGGGCCTGTTCCAGCAGCCCGCCCACCCCCCGCTCCATGCTTACTGCCTTAGCACTGATAAACAGATACTCAAGGCGTTGGCTGTCTCTACCATGCCCTGCTTAGGGTCTCTTAGGTTCACCATCTGGTTGAAGCTGAAGATTGGACTAGGAAAATAGGAAATTGCCTCACACCGTGGAAGAACATTTATTTTTTCAGTCCGATAGGTTCTACCCTGACAATGGCTCTCTAGTGCTGAGGAAGAGATCTTTCATATCAACTGCTACATGATTCTTTTGAAGTGGAGATGCCTGGGACTTAGTGGAACTTTCTCTATCCACTATACATTCCTCTGTAGGGTGGAGGGGAGGTTGGACAAAAGGACCTCCAACATCTTTTGCAATCTGTTGATTCTGTGATTTATAGTCTTTCTGGCAACTGATGACCTTGTCTTTTTTTTGTTAGCCTCTATCAGGGATGGGAACTGTGTGGTTTTCCAGATGCAGGACTGCAGCTCTTAGAATTTCTCACCACTGTTTAGGACTGCTGGAGGTTGAAGTCCAAGGACATATGGAGCACAGCATGATTCTCACTCCAGTCATTTGTTGATGCTTGGACTCGTTGAAGAACAACTGTCTTCTCAGTTTTATGAGAATGAATTACACATTTAGAAGAGAGCACTAGATTCTACTGCTCCCAGCAAAGGGAGACAACATTTCAGGGGGAGGCACTGTGCTGCTGATGCTGCAGGCCACGCCTGAGAGAGGAAAGGACAGGATCTTCTATCATTAGCTAAATGGCAGAGAGAGAGAGAGGAGGGGTGGAGGAGATGGTGTATGGGAGAAAGTGAAGTCTAGAGTGAGAATTATTAAGTGTAAGGGTAAAGAAAGAACAAAACAGAAAATTCAATAAGAGAACAGACCATTTTTCTCTGTTCCCCTTGGAAGCTCATAGCAGATGGTTAGAAAATTTACTTACAAAAAACAAAATGTTATGGGTCCCTAGATAGTCACCATTATAGTTACAATTTTTGAAATGACACTATTGCTTTTCAAAAACAGTCAAATGTATACCACTTCCAGTTACTTTAAGAAACGTCTCAATGTGACAAGCTGCTGAACTTCAGTGTAAAACTCTGCTCCTGTCTGCTGATAGAATCATAGAGTTGGAGGGATCTCCATAGACCACCAAGTCCACCACCCCTTCAATGTGGGGACTCCGGCTAAAGCATCTCCATCAGGTAGCCGCTCAGCCTCTTTTTGAAGACATTCAGATGTCCTCAGTGTTGCTTCAGAGCATGACGCAGCAGCACCAGTCACAGCATGATCCAGAACTTGAACCATGTGATATTCCTCCTCGCACCTTCTGACTTTAAAAGCAACTAATAGTTATATTTACATTACAAAAGGAATGAAAGTATTTATTTATTTATTTATTTTAAAAATTAAAATATTTACATTCTGCTCTTTGTCACAGCAGCTCAGGTGGCATGCAAGCCAAACAATATGCATTATTTAAAGTAATTCCAGATTAAAAGAATACAAGAATGTAAATGAGACTGAAATGTATTAAAACAGTTTAAGAGGCCTATAGCAATATAAAACCATGTGCATATATACATTTAAAAGTAATGGATTCCTACAGTTTAATCAAAAAAAAGTAATGGATTCCTACAGTTTAAAGTTGGATTCCTACAGTTTAATCAAAAGCCATTTTGGCTTTGGCATTGGAATGAAGCCAATGTTGGATCTCCAAAGAGAGGGCATTCCAGAACTGAGGTTTTCAATGCCCTCCCACATCATACTGCTTCTACTGGTGGAACACAGAGGGGGCTCTAGGGAGATATATCTAGGTATACCTTGTTAAGTTACAATTGTGATACCATGCAGTGGCAAGCTTGGAGTGTGTGAAGGGGGGCTGGGAAGTGAGTGGGGCTTTGGCATGAGGCGTGTGACCGCTGTGTGTGGGGCATGGCTGTGGTGCGAGGGGGTGTGGCCAGGGGGCATGGGAGCATGGCTATGGGCCGGGATGCACCAAAAACATTGCTGCCTGGGGTGATCCCCCCCATCCCTATTTGACTGATGCTGTGCACCTATCTTTATTTATTAGGAAAAGAAACTGATTATAACCATTTAATTATTTTGCAATCAGTTACTTCCAGGTTATGACCCACAGTAACTTATGTAAGCATGGTTGAACACTTCTCATCTTCCAACACTCTTCTGCCACAGAGACAAGGAAGCATGCCTGTTCTCTGCTGCTCAAGAGGGTAAGATCTGGTCTAATGGTTTGACATTACAGGAGGATAGATTTCGATTCAATAGTAGAAGGAATATCTTGACAGTGAGAATGGTTCTGTAATGAAGGTGCTGGAGACGCCTTCTCTGGATGTCTTCAGAAAGAGGCTACCTGCTGGGGATGCTTTAGCTGGAGACTGTGCATTGAGCAAGATGTTGGACTCAATGGCCCATGAGACCCCTTCCACTATAATTCTATGATTTTATTCCATAAGACTCTTCTTGTGACAGCAAGTAATATACTTAAGAGAAACTGATAGTGGCTACTAGACTTGTTTGAAACATTTGCAGAAGTTATCTTTAAAAGCCCACTTAAATGCATTTTAATTTTTTTTTCTAAATGCATGCATTTAATTACCTAGAATGACAGGAGAAGCTCCCAAATTTGCACAGTAAATGGTGCTATCCAGATGCTCAGTGCCTCAAGAATGGTCATAAATATGAGGCTTCTCAAGGGGAAAAATGATCCATGCTCTTGTTTAGATTGTTCAGTTAAGGTAGTCATTAAAGAGAAGGAAAGAAGAGGGAAATATACACACACTCAGACACAGATACACAGAGCAAATCTCCTATTTATATGCATGTTACAGCGAGAGACATTCAGCCTTCGCTGAAGTGTGACCTCCACCCGCTTCTGTTAGTGTCATATTTCTTCCTGCATAGCTAGAACTGTAAAAATATTTCTCGTCATAGCTTATTAAAGTAATCATTCAGTCTGGAAGAACAGATGTTCTGGGGGAAGAAAGGCCTTGCTTGGATAATGGTCACTGGGATAGATGACTGAAGTTAATTAACATTTATTGCAAACTTGAAATTTCTGTTGCAGAATCCCACAAAACTTTTGGTAGAATCCAAAGAGTTGCAGGGAGTACTACTGGAACGCTTACAGGTGGGATGTTCCACCTGCATTCCAGATCTTTTGAGCTCTGTTTTCTGCTTTAACCATACCTTGCCCACTTAAAAACAAAAAGAAATTAAAAGGATCACTTTTGATAGTTAGGAACTATTGGGAGTTAGAGTTTCCCAGAGTGTTAGCCCTTTGGGGAAATTCTATGAAAGCTAAAGCTGTTAGGAATTAGCCTTCTTTTAGCAGAGTTGCAGAAAAAGCATGTCTCAATCTCTATGTGGCTTCTCTGAAAGGAGACTGACTTGGGAAGCAAAACAAGGCAGGCAGTTTCAGGTTCCAAACTGAAAAGATTTACTAATAAACTTTACTATTATATATGCATTGGAGAAACTGGATCCTCACTGACTAACAAAAGGATTAGGGAAGATAGTAGCTTCATTCTTAATTCACCAACTTCTTGGTGGAGAGGCTAGCATAGCAGAGAGCAGGTGCTAGAAGCAAAATTGCAAAAGGGAAAAAAGAGAGAGAGGCGTGGTCTTCTATGTAAGGCCAGTGACTGACTCCTGGGTGTATCCTGGGTCACATTGTCTGGATATCATAGCCAATCGTTTTAAATAACACAGAGCAACAGTTGAGACTTTAGGTGAGAGGCCAGAAGGCTTTTACATGCAAAGGAAAATTAACCGTATGCCAGCTAAACCCCATTTATCCTAGAACAAGGGGTGAGGGAGAGAATGCTAGAATCTTCCAACAGGAACTGAACTTAGAAATATTACCTAAAATGGCTATTGTATTAGTTTTAGTAATTACTTCCACATTTTATAACACTTTGGCCAAGATCTTGCATCAGAAGCTATGATGCATAACTTTAGGATAATAAAGCTATGTTGATGACATGATATGCAATCATTCTAGTGAGTGGTGATGATGCACAATGGGGAAATGTGAAAGATGACTCTGTTGTGCAAAGGAACTCCCATTCCACAATGTGCCTTGATGTGCAATGTGTCTTGATGTGCAACATGTCCCACTGTGCCTTGGGACACGTTGTGTATCAGGACACATTGTACATCAGGCCCACTGTGCAATGACCACACTGCTGGCACTGTTTGCACAGTGGTCTCAGACAGAGCTACTTTTCTGTTTCCTGCCTGACAATAAGAACATTGCACTGCACCGTAGTTCCCCTCTACATGATTGTAAGTCGGGTTTACAATGATGTAAATCTCTAACAGTATGCCAATCTTTAATATCAGTGCAGATTTTGGCATATTTTATTAGTAATAATGCCTGACACATAATTTTTAAAAGGGTAATAGATTAATTTTAAAAAAAAATGAAAAAAAGGCCCTCAATAGACAATGCCTCCAAAATGACTCCAGTGGGGAACTTGTGGCCCTCCAGATGTTGTCAGAAAAGTGTACCGTCAATCTTCTCCTGTTCATTTTGATCTCTTTCATGTGTACAGGAAGCACTGCTGTTTTTGGCCATTGTTCACATTATAAGACATCACCTGGATGTTCTGAGCTATCAGCATTCCATTGTCAAGACTATGACATTGATCTGGTATTGCCTTAAGACAAACCCATATCAGTTGGCTTATTCACGCTAATCCGATTGGTAATCCATAACAATATATTTTCATGAAAGGTTCTGAAGGACCGCATAGATCTGTTCAGGCATTTGAATGAATTTACCAGTGGTACAAGTGCATAGAAGAATGTGGTCATGAATATTAGTTTCACACTCTGTGCTTATGTCTGCTCCTTGCACGCTTGCTCTGCTTCCTCAGTGCCCAACCTACTTGCACTGAGGGAGGAATTCTGAAGGAACACTCTATTCACATCCACTTGAAATCATGGAGGATATTCCATAGGACTGATGACCCTACTCGACATGCCATTGAGTGTGTCCACCCCATATACTATTTTCATACAATTTTAACTGCTTGGCTTCATCCCATAGAATTCTGGGATCAGTAGTTTGTTGAGGTACTTGGCATTCTCTGCTAGAGAACTCTAGTCCTATAGTTCAAGGGAGTGGATTGGAGCTCTTTAGCAAAGAATTCCAAGTATCTCACCAAACTATAACTCCCCATGTCTGTAGGGTGGAGGCATGACAGCTAAAATCAAACCTCTGTAACTGTGCAGTGGAGACTCCAAGTTTAGGGAGGGGGGATGGAGTGTGTGTTCATGCATGTGTGAGGAAGTAAGGTGTGGATCTCATGTATTTGGACTCATCCTTGTACATGCCTATGTTCCTCATAGGTTCAAACACACTCTGGAATGACATTTATGTCAGCTAATTTATTGAAAAAAAACTGGCTGAGATCCTACACTGAGATTGTGATAGAAATTTTTGCACGTGGAGTTATGCACTGGTTGTACCACTCAATGGCAACATTGCAAAACTGAAGCAAGACACCAAAGGGACAACTGAATGCATGATCAAATATGCACACACACCTATGTGCAATGTGCAATGCAACCCATGCGCAGTGCTCATCCATGTACAAAGTCCTTCTGAATGCACAATGGCAGTGCATGCCCAACTCTAATTTTGCAGTATTGAAATGAAAGCAGATGTTCCACACAAGGAAAAAGAAAAATTCAACTTCTTTCATAGTAGAATTTCTTCATGCTTAAAACACCATTACAATTTTGACCTATGTTTCCTTCAGCAATGTTGCAATGAGTGTGTGACAGTGAAGAAACTACACTCTTTCATGTATAAAGATAAGCAAATTGAAAGAAGTATCTGGATTTTATATATATATTTATATATATGTATATGTATATGTGTATATATATATTTGGTATATTCCCAAAATAAGCACATTCTCAAATTAGAACAGCAAAGCCCAGAGACTGATGGCAGTGATTGGACAGGGTATCAAATAATCTTGATGTAATTGTCATTTAATTGCCAGGCACATACTCATGCTGCCATGTATTGACGAAATGAGAGCTGCTTTCTCATATTTGGTATGTTAATTTTATTCATTGTCTTTTAAAAATGGGGGGGCTGAAATACATGAGAAGGATGAGTAAGTGCATGGGTAAAGAACACTATAGGTATACTGTTTGACATGGTAACCAACCTATGTTCTTCTGCCTTTGAAAGAAGAGGAGGAGAAAAAGAAGGAGGAAGAGGAGAAACAATAGGTACTCAAAAAGGACAGGGGAAGTGAAGCCAATTATACTGGTCAGATGCTGGGATAAGAACTGCTAGGATCATGAGCATGATTTTTTTATGACATAGCATTAACCACAACCATCCCTCCTCCCCCTCCCCCTCCTCCTCGAGGGACTTCATACCACACAATTATAGTGTTATTATTCCACTTTAAGTGCCATGGCATACTCCTAGGAAATCCAGGCATTTACAGTTTAGGGGGGGGGGGTTTCAGACTTCTCAGCCAGAGGGTTCAAACTGCAAATCCCAGGATTCCATAGATTTTGCCATGGCAGTTAAATGGAATAATAACACTATGATTATGTAGTATGAATCCACCAAGAGGCTTTAGGACAAATTCCAAATGGACTGACAAAAAATCTGAATGAACTCCTCATGTTTAGGAACACAATAGCACCTTGTGGTGTATTGGTCTGAGTGTTGGAATATGACTCTGGAGACCAGGGTTCAAATTTCTGCTCAGCTATGGAAAGCCATTGGGTGACCTTGGGCAAGTCAGAAGAAGGCAGAGATAGCCACCCTCTGAAGAAATCTTGCCATGAAAGCCCTGTGATAGGTTTGCCTTAGAGCCACCATAAGCCACAAACAACTTGAAGGCACACACAGAACAACAACAACAACAAAAACGGCAGCAAAGCACAATTGCCAAAAGGTGTCACAACTTGGAACATGCCACTTATATGATGATCCCTCAGTGATTCTTAGATTCTTGGATAGAATTGAAATAATTGATGGTCCACTGATTGTTACTTCAGCTGATAACACCTGTGAGATAATAGTTATCAATTATCATGGTGTCATCATCATCATCATCATCATCATCATCATCATCATTTTGAAAGAAGACTGTAGGTGTCTTATAAAATCATCTTGTGGGGTTATATTAATTGAACTGCTTTTTCTTATGTTTATTTCTTACTTTAGAGTATTTACACCTTACCCTTCTGCCACAACGGCTCTCAGAGTGGCTTACAAATTGTTAATTTGACATTTCCCTGCCCTTCAGGCTTACAATCTAAATAAGACATAGCATACAAGGAAATGGGAATGGCAGTGAGAGAGAGGCTTAAGTCCAGCAGATAATGGCCCTTTCCACACGGGGTAAAAAACGGCTTAGAGCGACCTCACCCGGAGGTCGTCCACACCGTGGGTTGCGCTAGGGCGGTTTGAAAAGTGGAGGTTCCACACCTCAAACCGCCCTTGTGCGGCCGCAAGGGGTGGCGCGGCATATTTTTTAAAAACCACATTTCATGTGGTTTTTAAAAATGTGAGCGCGCTAACCCGTTGCAGTGCCCCATTTGAAACTGCAGGGACGCGCTAGCGCATCCCTGCAGAGCTGTGCAGGGGCGGGCTTCTGGCTGGCGCGCTGCCCTGATTGAGCGGAGTGCCGCCGGAAGTCACCAGCCGCCATTTGGGGTGCTGCCGTACGCCGCCGAAATTCGCCAGCGTGTGGAGCAGCAAACGCGCGCTCCCCGCAGGGACGGAGCAACCTGCCTCCAGGTAAGCTCCGCCCTTGTGTGCGTTGCCCTGTTTCCCCGTCCCCCGTGTGGAAAGGGCCAATGCCTCATCTTTTCTCCCTCTGAGACCAGGGCAGTTGCAGTTGGGATGAAGGCCGAGCCTTTCATCTGCTTCTAGAGCTAGGCATGTCATATTGGGGTTTATTTCCAGTCCCTTCAAGTTGACTCCCACCCTTGCAAGACTGGAAATTCTTCCAGCATTTTACTGGGTTCATAACAGCCTCCAAGGTTGACTCTCCTCCTTGGCAAAGGCTGGCAATTCCTTCAGCATTATTAAACCTTGCTGTCACCACCCACTGAATTCTGAATTAACCAAACAGCACAGTGGGATGCTGTTCAGTATATTATCAATCTCTATGTGTTTAAGGACCTCCCCCCCTTTCTGAGTGAGAGGAGTCCTAGCTAGCGTGTGCCAAAGGCTGACGTGGGAATGGAGAGAAACAGAGGTTTTACAGAAAGTATTTAATCAGGCATGTAAATAAACAAGATAGTAATAAACATGAGAGGCTCCCCCCCCAGGTACGCTTAGTTACAAGAAGTTACAAAAACAGATATAAAAGCACAGATACATTCTTAAGATCAGCCAGTCTCCAAAATAATAAAAAGCCCTAACGCGACTAACTATCTTATTCCTGGTTACTCACAAGTAGGTTATAGGCTTCGATGGTCTAAAGAAGACAGGAGGGGCCTGGAGACGAAGCATGGGGCCTCCAGTCTGCCACTGGCCCAGATCCCATGTCTCTGGTTCTTCTCTCTCTCTCTGGCCACATGGCCTCTCAGAAGATTTATATTTCCTCCTTGGAAGGATCTGGAAGCCTCTCCAAGATGTCCACCTCCTTCTTTGTGGTTGGTCAGTTCTCACCCTTGACCTGTGATGTATTCCCAACACCTCATTAACCCTTGGTTTACCTGAAGAGGGAAGTATCTCCCTTTGCTAAGCCTAGATAATGGGAAACCCCATTATCACAAGGCAAGGTGGAACTGTGCCTGCCTCTTCTTTTCTCCCTCTGAGGCCAAAGCAATGGCAGTTGCATATTGTGTAAATAGGTACCCAATAGTTCCATATGGAACAGTTTATTTCGGAAGTGCAGAGGCTACTGGACCATATCTGGGTACTGCTCCATTCTCCTGACAAAAATCGCCACTGATAGGCCATGAAATTGCACTGGGAAAGCTACTCACCCACCTTTGTTCTCCCTCTGGACCTCTGTGACCTGGACCTCAGAGAACACTGAATTTCTCAAGAAGTCACAGTACTGTCACTTCTAGAAAATTAAGTTCAAACTTGCCAGTTGTAGTCCAAATGAAAGAATTATACCTCTTAAAAGAGTTAAAATTCTGAAAGAATTAAATCCTAGTCCATTAGCTCCCTCTTGGCAAAGGTGAATCTAGGGTGGGGCAACTGGGAGATGTGCCCTGGGTGCCATTGTCAGGCGGGTGCAAAAGAGGAATTCCCCCACCTGCTCCTCACTACCACTTGCCTGGCCCGCCTCTGCCCACCATTCCCCCCCCACCGCTTGCTCTACCCACTTCTGCCCGCCGTTTACCCCGCCCATCTCCACTTGTGCCGCCCCTGCCACTTGCCCCGCACCCTTGCCCTGGGTGCTGTTAAGCCTCGGTATGCCACTGCTTCTTGGTAAAGTTTCCCCTGTTGCAGCCTAAGAAAGTGAAAGTTAGCTTCATGTGGGACAGAGAAGTTACTTTTCTGTTGCTAAAGGAGTTAACATTTTATTACCTATCTTTTCTTGCCCTTTGTTCCTGATCCCCACATCACCAAGAAGGGGAACAGCCTCTGCCTGCATTGATAATGCCTCTAAACCATCTCAACTGACAACAGAAGTAACATTGATACAAAATGTAGACTTGTCACTCTGACACTGTTCCTTATATTTCCCTCCTGTATGATTTTAAGTTCCTTTTGCTGGATGAAGAAGCCAGTGAAGCTTTGAAAGCTTACATGGCGTATTTTGTGCAATTTTTTTTTGATGGGGGTACAATTAAGGTATCGCTCTTTTGTGGGTTTTGGATTTTGTTGTATAGTAGAACGTACAGTGAATGGTTACTTTTAAAATGAATCCATGGGGGAAGGTTAGAAATGTAAAGCAAAGCAATGCTGGTGCATCTGAAGCCATTCCTATAGTAGAGTCCCCCAACATTTTGTTTATACACCCAGTGGGGTGGAACCATGGGGAGAAGGAATATCCAATAAAAAACTACAGCATACCTTCAGCTAAACTGTACTCCTACACTGAGTAGCTGTTACTCACATCATCATGTTTTGGTGTGTGTGTGTGTGTGTATGTGTGTGTAAGATGTGGTTCACTAGTTACTTTCTGTTCCCCTTAATCCTATATCCTGCAGAATGTAGCCCTTCTCACATGTTGCATTTGCCAAACTGACCGTGTAGCCGTCACATCTCCAGTCTGGGAATAAAAGTTTTCTTTTGCAAAAGCAGTGGAGGTAAGCCAAGACACTAGAATTCCTTCTCTCACACTTTAGTAGTAAAAAAACCAAGAATCTAGTATGTGTGTGAGAGTGTGTGGGGAACAACCTGTATGCTGCCTTGTTGTTTATTTCTGTGGTTAGAAGCTGAGATAATGGATTTCAGAATCAAATCTCTGAAATAAAGACGATTTCCGTACTATACTGTTATAGTGCTATTGTTCCACTTTCAACATCCTGTGGAATTCTGGGGTTTGTAGTTTACTGAGATCAAAGAGCTCTCTGGCTGAGAATTCTAAGGCCCCCTCCCTAAACTGCAAACCCCAGAATTCCACAGCATATTGAAAGTGGAATAATAGTACTATAACAGTGTAGTGCGGAAATGGCAAAGTGTGAGAAATGCAAAATGCATAGTTGGGGAGGAAGAATATGCTTTTATAATTGGACGACTTTCACCACTTGAATGGCCACTGTTTTTTAAATACTGTTTCAGTGACTGGTCTGCTTTGACTCTGAATCCAAAACATAGCCTTAAAGTTAAGCACAATTAAAGAATTTCTAGTGAAATCCGAGGCAGGCCTACTGGGATGAAAGTTCCACTGTGTTTGGTAAGGCTGATGGTGACCCTATGGTGAGGTTTTGGGGGTTTTGGGGTGCTGAGAATGTGTGATGCACCCAAGGTCACCCAGTAGGCTTCCATGGCTGAATGGAAAATCAAACTCTGGTCTCTAGGGTCGTAGTCCAATGTTCAGACCACTGCATTCAGGTCAATGGTTATAGGAGTACAGCCTTAGACACTTAGGCCATTTAATAATTCGTACCTGCTAAAGATAACAGTGAGTGAAAATTTCCCATGAACATGCACTTACCCGCCTAACACTTTGTTAAAAAAACAATATTTTAGTTCAAATTGGTGTGCAAATGGAACATGACAGACTGGCTGAAACAGACTGGCACAACATGACATTGACCTAGGGCCATCTCCTGTTCCTCTTCTGCTTACGATCCAGCAAGATAGTGACTGAATGGTACATTCTGACCTTTTATACGTTCAAAGACAGGAGGAGCGGCAAGGCATTAATAATTCATTTTATGTGTTATTTTTAAAAATTAAACCCAGTCTTTCTTTTACAAATGCACTTGCTGGCTTGCAGGCAAATAAGACTCCACCAAGTGAACAGCAATAAAAGAAAAGAAAACAACAATAACAACAGCCAGCCACACTACCCAATACAGCAGCTGAAAAAAAGGGAGGAAAGAGTCATAGCTAGCAATGCAGAATAAAGGTTTTGTGCACAGAAAACAGCCTGAGAATTCAAACCAAAGTATAACTAGAAGTAAGTTCCACTGAGATCACACATAAGTAGGTATAGGCACCACTATATAAGATTACACCCGCAAGTAGGAAAAGTACATTCCTATTAGATACCAGAAAGCATATAATGTGAAGGCTAAACATCCCAGAACTTACATGGTTGAATGTGACCGAAATACCAGTCCACCCTTGTTTCCTAGGTAGAATCAGAGAGCTGAAATTGGGTTCTGAATCAGGTTAGGAAGGAGTCACATACACAATTACTCTTGGCCAAGAGGGAACATGTTGTCAGCTTGGCTGTAGGCAATAGTCTAAGGAAGATGAACAAAGCTTTATTGAAACATCGAGATTTTTATAGAGCTTCCAAAGAAAGAGAAAACACAGACGAGAGTTGCTTAATATAAACAGGAATAGAAAACAGATCATTCTGTGAACAAATGCATGTTCTCAGTTATCTTATTGACTTTTGGCACAGTTCAAGAAGACAGAATGGCTTGTTTAGAATTGCTTCGGAACTCAGAAACAAAACACTAAATGCTTGGAAAACTTTTTACCTCCAACAACATACAGTACCAAGAGAAGACATTCTGCAGTGCCACTGCCAAAAAGGTTCTGCTCATCTTGGATCTGGTTTGTAGCCAATCCTGAGTAAATATTCAGACATCATGCTTAACAGCGATAACAAAAATAAATCCTAATTGATTGTTATGTTCGCCAAACTTTCTCTCCATTTTAAATCTCCAAACATGTGTTAGTTTTATCTCTTCAACCAAGTCTTCTCTTTCATGTTTTTCATTCAGCACCAGGAAACTGGTGAAAAGAACATCAGGACATTTTTTTTTGTCTCTGAAGAGTGTTATATATAAGAGTGCATGAGGACTCAGGGAAAGAAATTAGTATTCAGGAACCACTTAAAAAAATTGAAGACCTGTGTCATTAAAATCTAAACTACATTAAACTGCTTCACTATAATACCTTCTTTTGAAATATGAATACAGACTGGTTATCTTTTGTTCATATTCAGCCTTTTTATGAAGGTACTTGTTCGGCCAGTGCTGTAAAAGTTGAGAAGAAGTGAATGCTTGAAGAAGATGTGAAGCCCTAGGTATTGCTTCCCATGCACATAACTGATGACTGAATATATTTTAGGAAGATCTCCTTCTATCCACAATCCATTTTAATAAAAAAATGTTTGGATTTAGGACAGATTAATGGCATGACATGATGACGCTGAGCCGAAATAAGTATTTGCAGATCTATCGGGGAAAAAGGAAGCATTTTAAATTTTGCCATTTAAATACTGAATTTGCATTGTAGAGGTGGGATTTTTATCATGCCATTTGAAAATTGAGGGCATTAGGCTTGTTGGCATCTCTTGGCTGATTTGATTTTGGAAGACGTCAATCCGATAAGCTATCCATCCACCACTTTCAAATCCTAAATGCCATGGCTTGACAGCTATCAAATACTGTCAAATGCTAAATATCATTGTATGTCAACTGTCAAATGGAGCCTGATATGAAATACCATTGGTGTTCTAGTGCCAACTATCAAATATTAAACGTCAGATATGTCAGCTATCAAATAGTGTGAAATAGTAAGTGTCAAATATCAGATGTTTGGTTCTTCCATAGCAAAGACGGTGCATCCACTGGGCCTGATATTGCAAAGGAGTTCTAGAAAGTGACAAGATGCAATGTTGTCTCATCTCAGTACATTCACATACACAGTCAATACTCGGTAGAGTCCACCATTTTGTGGCAGCTGGTCTTGGTCTTGCCTTGTAGCATGTAATGTCCAGGAGGGCCTGATCCAATCACTTTCTGGCCAAACTAAGTTCAGGGGTACACTGAAGAAAAATACAGCCACTGATGATCAAACAATAATTTTGCTGATCACAAGTAGATATATAAAGGATGCAACAACAAAAACAGATGCAAAGAAAGTGTTCTCACATCCCTTCAGCCAAACACAGACTTAGGCCACTTCCTCACGGGGTTTTTAACACGGGGCAGAGCATCCTCCAGGGAGGAGATCTACACCTGGGAGCAGACTGGGTCGGACCTACTTAATGTAGATCCGCACCCCAGCCCGCTCTGGAACGACCCCAAGTGGTCGTCCAGCATGCTTTTGAAAGACTGCTAAAAACAGGTCTTTCAAAAGCACAGAGCGCGCCACTGCGAGCCTGCTCCCTTATGCAGATCTGCTGTGGGTGGGCTTTAGGCTGGCGAGCTTCAGCAGTTGGTCGAGACCCTCAACCAACCGGAAGCCACCATTTTCGTCCCTGGAGCAGTGCGGAGTGGCGGCCACGCACTGCTCCGGAGAAGTGTGGACCGGACCGGGGAGCCCAAAAGTCTGGTGAGTGGTGTCATGGGGCGATTCCCTTGCCCCATGTGGAAATGGCCTTAGCTTTATGTCCTGTTGGTGCCTAAATGTGCACAGGCTACCACTGTGCTCATACGGGTCACAGTAATTTCAGACAAGCTGTTGGCATTCACCCTTGTTGAGATGCTTAGGTTAGCTAAGGAGTTAGAAACCTTCAGTGCCACCTGTTCTCAGCTTGACGCACTAACAGACCTGTTGTGATAATACAGTAAGCATGCATAAGGTGCAATATTCAAATCTGGCATATATCTGGCAACAAATCTGGTTGCCAAATCTGGCAACAAAGGCAGGCAACTGTGGAAGATGGGGGGGGGGCAGGGTTGCATTAGTTTTTTAGGAGATCTTGGGGTGCTGCAAAGAAAAAGCTGGGCTTTTTTTTGCCCCCAAATGCCATCTAGGGGACATTTCTGCCATTAGGCCCAGCAGAGGCCTTTTTAAAACAGGAAATGCGTGGGGGGCAAAAAAAGTCCTGTTCACTTCCTTTTTTTAAAAAAAGGTCTCCCCTGGGCCTAAACTGGCTGCTCCCCGCAAAAAGTACAGTGAAAAGAAAAATCCCCAGAGAACCCAGAGGACATTTTGAGCATTTGAAGGCATTTTTAAACGGAACATTGTTTAAGGTTTCTATGATTTTATATGTTTTTAATGTTTTTAAATTGTTTTTAAATGTTCTGCTGTTTTAATTTTGTTGATAGAAGCCACCTTGGGTCCCATGCTGGGAGAAAAGTGGCATACAAATATAATAAATGAATAAATAATTATAGATAGATAGATAGATAGATGATAGATAGATAGACAGATAGATAGATAACCCATGGGGAACTATCAATTGTGGCCACATGTATCAGATTTTTTTTGGAGTGAGTGGGTGAGAACTCCTTTCTTGGTTTTGCACTCTGCTCAGGATTGCTTTTCCCTTTGAACCTTGGACTGCCTGGACCTCACATCTTCTTGTAATCTGGTGTATGTGTGCTCACCTGGGCATTTGATCGCCCGGGTGATCAAGGACAAGGTCATAAACATATATTTAAGTGGTAATCATATTACTACATTCTTCTATTTACGCTGCCATTAATTTTGTGGTGGGAAAAAATATTGTGTGTGTGTGTGTGTGTGTGTGTAGGGATACAAATCAGATAGACGCATTAATGAACGACATATGGAAAACCCATGTCTAAACCAATTTCTTTCCTGGCAATCCTGTACCTATCTTCTCAAAGAAATCCCTGAGCAAAGTAATTTTGCAGAAGAGGTATTAATTATTTCTAATCTCTCTAGTTTTCATCAGAAAGAACTCAATCACTGCACAGCATATCCTCTGCACAGCTTATTTTGGCACTGAAATGTCTTTCCTTTCAGGTAAGAGTCAACGGAGAGAAAGATGAGCAGATTTTCCCCACCCCTGTCTCTGAAAATGCTTTGATCATCCACCGTTCCCTCCCCTCTTGAGTAAGAGAATTGGCTGGTTTCATAGAAAAGGTCGATTGCTCCTGGTATATCAGAAGCATAGCAGGTGAAGAGGATATCAACAAAACACAAAACATGATCAAGCATGTGCTGAGCGAGTGGAATATCTGTTTATGCAGCATGTCAAATAATTCGGTGGGTTTTTCCCTTTCTCTATTATTGCTGTTGACAGTTTGACTTTTTATCACAATTTTGCTATCTAAATAGGTTGCTGGCAAGTCTGCTCATTAATTCCACAAAGCATATGTCAAAATTCTGCTGTCGGCATAGCAGCCATCAGCCTCTCCGCCCCTCCTGGTTTTTCCCTCAAAAAGCAAAACGAACGTGGGACACATGCCGAATAAACCTAATTAAGGATGTGAGCTCTCCCAAAATTTTGCCTACTAGCATTCCAGAACATGAGTTTATCTGCATGTGACAATATTCCAGCACAAACTGTGGGACAATAATGGCTGATTTGTGTGGAAGTTAATTTCCGCTCGACTTTCTAAATTTTTTTCATTATTTAATGACCCAGAAGCAGTATAAAACAGCAACAAAACCTTTCCTCTTTGGACACAGACATGCTGGGCTTGAGTCAACATTGACCATTTCTGCACTACGCTGTTATAGTGCTATTATTCTGCTTTCACCATCCTATGGAAACCTGGGATTTGTAGTTTAGAGAGGGCCATTTCTAATTCTCAGCCAGAGAGCTCTTGGGCTTCAGTAAACTACAAACCCCAGAATTCCACAGGATGTTGGAAGTGGAATAATAGTATTATAATAGTTCAGGGAGGAAATGGCCATTGTTCAGAAGAAATTAAAGAAATACCTCATGTGTTTCTACTCAGAAAGCCTACTATTTCTGCAGCCTGCACAAACTGGGGGAGTTAAGTTCCACTGAATTCAATGGAGTTTGCTTCTAAGTAAGCATACCATGATGATGTGCATCTGTTATTCTTTGTTAATTTTGTTGTGGATGGAAGCAACAGGTAATCTGAGCAATTTGCTTTCTGCTGAGAGAGAGTTTTTGAAAACTAGTTTTTGAAGACTGTTTACAGTTCAGGACTTATTCTCTGCCATATTTGCCTGTGGTATTTTTGCACTGGCAGCAGTATTTTCTGTGCAGGAATCACCCTTTTCTGCACAGGGAAGCATATTTCTGCACAGAAATATTGACAGGAATTCACTATTGCAGTTATGATTGCATACTGTAGAATTATATATTTGTAACAGATTTGTATTTATGTATCTAATAGTGTAGGGAATTGTTACCCTGTTTACTGGGGGTGCCGCGAGGGACTCCAAATGTGCTCAGATATTAGTGGGGAAAATTAGCTCAGAGCACAAGTTAGCAAAATGAGAGGCAGGGCAACGCAGCGGAATCTTTAAATCCAATGTCTATGGGGTCAGGCCAAGTCAAGAAGCACACCAAATATGAAAGAATAACTGTGATTTTATTAAATACAGGCAAACAGTGTATGCAACACGCTCACACAAGTAACTATAGAAAATAAAGGTATTAGCGATATACAGGAATTTTTGAGAGGGATTTCTTGAATTGGGTGATACTACACCTGTCCGAAGCCCGGGGTAGATCACAGCGGAGGTCGTTAATTGCGCAGTCTCGGACGGAGACTGAGGGTAAAGCTCAGAGGACGAAGCGGCAGCAAGGCGGGATGGAAGTTCAGAGCAATCCGAGAAAGGTCTCGGAACTAGGAGTTTTTATAGGGAAAATATGACCCTAGGCTAGTCTGTATTTTGGGAGGGAACAATGAGGTTTGGGCGCGGGACAATGTCTCTGAAAGGTCAGAATTTAGCATGATTGAATTAAGTCCAAATTGACAATGGAATGGCCAGTATGCAGATGCAGCGTGCTTGACAGTTAAGCGTCTAGCTGGTCAAGTTGCCTGCTCGGGGCAGGGAGTTCCTTGTATTAGCATGCATCTTTAATGAGGTGTTCGTCTAGGGAGGTCTCCTAAAGTGAAAATGTGGCTGAATCTGGCCTGCCTGGATGGAAAAAGGAATGTTCAGTAATCAATGGCCATGCCTAGCTCTGTGCTTTTTCCGGGGTGTCACAAACACTTGGCCGAGGGTGGCAAAATGGGGCCGAATTGTGATCTCAAAACAATATCTAATATCTTCCAAAATAAGGCTAGTAAATGGTAATAACAGAATATTTAGGGATTGTAAACTTCCCTGTTACCCCAAAACGTGGGTGATTCAGGGGTCTAGCAGTGATGCCAGTACCTCTGTTCAAAGATGGGGAATTAATTAGTTCAAATTGGGAGGCCTATGAGAAAGGCAGTAACCTAGTGAGATCTTTTGACCAATATTTACAAGGTTCTGTGTAGGAAAGAAGCAGCCAGAGATTCAAAGGGTAAACTAAAATATGCTTTATTAAGGAAATTCAGTCATGCATGCACAAGATCCAAACATTCACACACTTGCAAAAGGCTAACTGAAGGAAAAGGGAGGAATGGTGGATAGCAAAGTTTCAGGGTTTGGGTGAGAATTAGTGATGCAGGTAGCAGCAGAGAAATGGCAATGTGGCTTAGATTCACGTCTAAGGACAGTACTTATTCAGAAATCAGAGTGACAGCATGGCATTCAGCAAGTGAGATACTGTGAGGTAACTGGTCAGAACAGAAGGTTTTTATACCCCAAATATGCCTGGAGGGCAAGGGTGTTAATGGTTCTCCAGCCAAGTAAACAATGGAGGTTGCAGAGTGGACAATGAGGTCTGGACCGTGTTAATGATCTTAGTGTTAGGTGACAAAGAGTTAATGGCTGTTGCGACAGCTCTGTAATGCTGGACAGGTGTTGGGGACAATGGGGAAAATGCACAGGTCAGTGAGAAGAAGTTTTGAAACAATAAGTAGTTTGATGGGAATTCCCCATCGCTTTTATCTGACCATAGAGTTGTTACAACTTAGCTTAAGCCTATTATCTCTGGAGTTACCTGATGACTTCCTGACCATGACTTCGCTAGACCTAGAGGGGATCTCTGACCTAATTTGTAGTGCATGTGTTCAGCCAGTGATTTTCCTCTGCTCAGCTTGGCCTGACAGTCACATCAGGGTCCATTTTATATAAATGCTAATTAAATTATATTTTGTCAGTTAAACCCTATTTCCTTCCCTGAATGAAGGTGTGTGGACAAAGCTGTAATGACTTTCTCATGGGGTTGACAAAAGACTCTCAATTGGACTGATTGTCTAAATGTGACAAGACATTGATGGGAGTCTTGACAGTCTCTTAGGCCATTTCTGCACGACACTCTTATAGTGCGATGATTCTACTTTCAACCTCTTATGGAATCCTGGCGTTTGCAGTTCTGGGAGGGGCCGGCTGGCCCCTCCCAGAACTGCAAACCCCAAGATTCCATAGGAGGTTGAAAGTGGAATCATCACACTATAACAGTGTCATGCGGAAATGTCCTTACTGTTTTGGTCAGGTAGTATGAATAGGGAAGCTCTCCATAAGATGTGCTCATAGTAGGGTTCTTGATTGCTTCTGCTATTGTTTTCGGGAGTGCTCGCAACTTACAGTTTTCAAAAGGATTACTCCAAGCACATTAGCATTGGACTTTCCCTCCTACTCCCCTCTGAATTCATGACCTGATCATATCTGAGATCATCCTGACATGGCATATTCTTACAGCCAGCACACTTTCAAACATGTGCTCCAGACATAGTTATATCCACTTATGAAAATAGCAAATTCTGCAGAATGGGGGGTGTATGGTGTGGTAACGACAACAAAGTCCCTTTGAGGATGAGGCACAGTTGCTTTGTGCTCCATTCAAAACTTTCCATTGCTTGGTAGCTGTCAAGCCCCAAGTGGGGAAGGTAATTCATACCATTACAATCAAGGTGGTCTCAGTTCCTGGAAGAAGGAAAAGGAGGGCCCACCCTCATTTCTTCCCTCTTGACAGAGTGGGTGCTTCTCCCTGATCTGAATTACCTACCCTTCCCTCCTTGCCCCACAAGTAAGCAACAGCAGCAGCCCCTCTACCCCAGACTGACAGCTACTGGGTGATTGGAAAGCTACACATGCATAGCTATGTGCACCTGTAGGATCTCAAGCCATTTTGTGTTGATGTGCAATGCAGAATATGCTTCCATGCACAATGCTCAACATGCAGTGCATATCTAGGCAGAATGTATAGCTGCATGCGTGATGGCCCTCTATGGACAACTGTGTTTCCTCAACCTTGAACTGCATGCGGATATTCCAATGTGGATAAAAAACATTGTATAAAAACTGCTTCTGTAGGGGAACTTACATATGCATTGGATACTGACAGGATTCCAGTCACAATTTTTCTCTTTTTGAAGCGTATGCATGCAAACACACACACACACACAGAGCTAATGCAGAAGGACTGCCTGATTGATGGAAAAGACATAAAGAACTTGTCCCGTGTTTCCAATTTGTAAAAGGCTACACTGCAGGGCAGCAACCACCATTGTTTTCCAGTTTCACCAGTTTCTAATTTTTTCTTCTCTCTCTCTCTCTCTGTGTTTGCTTATTTGTTTGAATGGCAAGCTGTGAGCAGCTCTGGTTGGATAATGGATAATGCTTCATGATTTCAACAGGAGCTCTTCCTAGATCTCAAGTTTTAACCCAGGGACCCAGGTTTTAACCCAGGACCTGGGACAATTCTGAATGGACAACCCTACAAATGGCCCAGAAATCATACCCCATGGTACAATCTTTGCTGTATTATTTTCCATCTTGTCTACCTGAAAAACCTCTGTAATCTATTTTGCATCATGAGTACTGCATCGTCTTCCTCTATTCTCCGTGCATAACCCATGGCACATCTTCCTCTCCTTCTCTTTGCCTTGCTTCTTCAACACACCAGGAAGAATTATGGCCTTTGCTAATGTTGAAAGCCTGTCTGATGGTATCTCAGACCTTTGATGGAATGCTGGTGATTGTTTGGTACTTGCAATGTGTCTTTCCTGAAAAGGGCCTGTTTCCCCAGAAAGCTCTAATGATATAGGGAGGAATAAGTGGAATTTTATTGCTCTCTTCAATCAAAAGTTCTTTCTTTCTCCCTCACTTCTCTCTCTTTCAACATCTAAGAAAGGAAAGAGGTATTGGGAAGCAGTCAGACTGGCACAGTCTGTTTCTTTTTAACCAAACCAATCCAGCTTGTAAAACCACTGGAGAAGCATTCTCATGCAAAAATGAACTGAAATGCTGATGCTGCATAATCTTATATATAAAATTAAAGTTTGTTTGCCTGTGTCAGATGAAGACCTCATATGATTGGCTGCCTAATAACATTCTACGGAATCCTGGGGTTTGCAGTTTAGGGACCGGCTGTAAGGCCCCGCTTTGGAGGTCCCTGATATCAGTATGTTTTCGATGGGCACCATATCTAATTGGCATCATATTTAATTGGCAACACACTTTAACTGGCACTAATATCAAACTCAAGCCTGAGAGGTAACTGAGAGGTCAAACCAAGTGAGGGAAGAAATCTGACTGTAAATGTGAGAAAGAGAGGCTAGTCAACCTAAACACCCTCTAGGTGAGATTAGGTCATTTGCCAGGCAGTAGCTGTTGTTCCTGTGGATGACTGGCTTAAGTAGAAGCTGAATGTCTTTCCAGGGAACACAACTGGGAAAAGCCCACCAGGACACTGATTGACAGATACCCATCCCCAGTGCTCCTGGACTCCTTCCTCTTGCCTCAGAGCACCCACAATAAGAACTATTACAATAGTCATCATCTCTTTGTCATCCAAACACTGCGAACATTAGTGGGTTGGTAGTCCATTGGCTGTGTTGCAACTCCCATTGTTCCACACCTGAAACTGCACAAACCTTCCACTGCTACAGGCTATTTATTTGGGTACAAATACCCCTGATTTCAGAATGACCAGTCTTTCGAAGGCTACCTGTCACTTTGTCTGTCTGGCTCCTGAATGAGAACTGTCCTTAGATCCAGCTAAGCCAAAACACACTTCCCCTCTTCATTACTTTTCTGGACTGGTAATTATAAATTCCTCCAAACCTCTCAGCATCTCTATAAATAATTTTTCCCCTCTCTTTCTCCTTCAGTTAGCTCTTGTGTGAATGTTTGACTGTTTGTATTTTGTGTGCATGCATTAGTGAATTCCCCTCAATGAAAACACATTTTTAGCTTACTTTTGAATTTTTGGCTGGTTCTTTTCCTGCGTGAGTCTGTAAACATTGGTAGAAAGGTCTTGTTAAATTACCTCCCTCTCGCAAGCCTCCTCTTTGAGCTAATTGATTTCCCACTTTTGCAAGAGGTATCTGGCATCAGGGAGTGGTCCTTGTGGCACCTACATTTTGGGGCAACATGGTCTTTAGAATTCTCAGCCAGAGAGCTCTGAATAGGGTGGTTGTTATGGAGACGAGGCCTACCAGCAAGGAGGAGGGTAGTGCATTTCCCTCAGGAACCCAACTTCTGTATGTTAATAACTCTGAATACAGATTGGATTGGGAAATATTGGGAAAAGTTACAACTACTGGAAAAGACAGTTCGGGGAATTAGAGACACAGGATCTCAAATCTTTCTAACAAGTATTACCTTTGAGAAAATAAAATCCTGGGCAATGCTGGGTATATATGCTAGTCATAATATATATATATGGGTACCTGCAACAAAATGGTGGAATGAGGAGTGCTCTTGTTCAGGATTCCTGTTAGGTAGTCAGCCATGCTTTTTCCAGGATATTCCACTTGATTGCTCTTTTTGTTTTTTCTCCCAAGGAACAGGATTCTGTGGCTACTAAACACAACCAGTCCTTGGCCTGTTTTGCCAGTTCCCCTCCTTCCCCTTTCTCTCCCAATGATTTTTTTGTGCTTCTTCAAATGTCAAGATTCCCTAGGTCAGGATTAGGCAGCTGTGTGAGGGCTGGGGACCAATTCCCCTCTGGATTCTTCCCCTCTGATAGGATAGGAAAGTACCCAAGATTGTTCCATACCTTCTAAAATGGTAACAGAATATGATGCAACATGACCATTTTGGCAGGCACACGACCAAAACCTGAGATAGTGGGTGTAGGGAATTTCAAGAGTGTGGAAGGAAGTTTTTAAAATATTTGCTAGGTTTGAATTGCCATTTTTCAAGTAGACATTGCCAGACAAATTGTGCCAAAAACATTAAAAAATGTTGGATGTTGACGGGTTTGGATTTGGAGGACTGGTAGGGAGCTTTAGGATCTGTAAAAGTGGGATCTGGGACCTACCAGTGGCTTATGGGCCACACTTCCTTATCATGCCCCCAGCTTACTCATGCAACTTATACAACAAGTTCTATGTTAGGGTGTATGGCATTGTTCACAGGGAGTCTTCTAGATGGTTGCTCCCTGGCTGTGGAACAATCTTCCAAGGTAGGTTAGGCAGATCTTGTTCCACTGGTAAGGACTTTTTCACTGATTTTTTTGGTTTTTAAAAATCAATTGTAATTTCTTTGCTGTCATAACTATGCTCCATCTCCTGATCTGACCTCTTAAGCCTCTGTAAAAGCAAGTCAGCTGTTCTGAGCAACAAAGTTCTGTGGCACTGGTGAACAGGCTGTTTCAGGATCATGTCACCAGCCCAATCCATCAGTGAGCAGTGGTGCAACGTAGAATTGTGACAAGTTCCTGCTTCTGCTCCATATCCTTCTAACATCAACCTGCTTCCCAGCACCTCAGAAGTCTGTTCCTCAATGCATCTGGCTGGTTTTTAACATGGCTTCATTTACAACTGTGACAATGGTATCACTATGGTAAAAGTGAATAGGAAACAGTTACATAGTTATAAGTCTAAATTATGATTTCATAACAGACTAAGGCCATTTCCTCAAGATGTTGCCGTCCTGCACTGGGGACAGGAAAAGGACAGCACCCGAATGTCAGTTCTGCTTACGTTGTCCAGGTCCCGTCCTTTTCTCGTCCCCAGGTGTGACTGCACCACAAATCATTGATGGTTTTTCATCATGAATGACTGGCAATCACACAGCCCTCCTGCTGCCTGCCCGCACTTACCTGGTGTGTGGAAGTCTTGGGCCATTTCCACACTACACTCTTATAGCGCGATTATTCCACTTTCAACATCCAATGGAATCCTGGGGTTGGTAGTTTCGGGAGGGGCCAGCTGGCCCCTCCCGAAACTACCAACCTCAGGATTCCATAGGATGTGAAAGTGGAATAATCGCGCTATAAGAGTGTAATGCGGAAGTGTCCTTGGAAGTGCAATGGCTGCACTTCCTGCCCCAGTGCAGCCTGGGACAGTACCCAGCTGTACTGTAGAAGGAAGAGGTGGTGCCATTGTGTGCTTCCTCCATTTGTGGAGGCAGCCGGTGCAGTAGGGAGCACTCTTATTTTGCTTCCCTCCCAGCCGAGACAATGTGGAACCCACACCAGATGTCTCCGGAATAAAGTAAGCTGAATAAAGGGCCTAAGAGGATGCCAGCACTTGTTTTGAGCAATCTGGAGTCCAAATTTTGGGGAAAAGTTGGGACAGAAGTTAAATCAAATCAATGAATGAATATATCTTAGAAGATGACATTTTCTTGTAGGAGTTCTGGGTCAGGTATATAGTTATTTCCTCTAACCTATTTTTTATCCCGTTGGCAAGAAATTTTATCCCCTCCACTACCTTGAGGTAGACCTTGTAGTGTTTGATACAAAGTCACACAATTGCAGGAATCCTGTTGGTGCTATACATATGTGTAAGTTCCTTTATATAAGTGGTTATAGTTTTTTGGCCATTATGCAGAGGACATATTCAGTTTGTGGTTTCATATGTGCAACCATAACAGATGGCCCTAAATTCTATTGTTAGTTCCAACTAGAGTATGGAATTGAGTCAAATGTTTTGACTCACAACTCAACAGCGATTGGATGGATCTACTCTGTTTGGGACTAATCAACAGGATTCCAGCCATGTAGCTGCACAGTCTTGGATGGTGCACAAGGTATTTGTCAGTGCCTTCAATGTATCACTTGATTCACTGTGTAGTAACAGCCACTGTGCATTCTCCATTTGTATAATGATACAATAGTCAGGCACACTGGCAGATAACACCATAGCTTGCTTGATGTCAGTATTCCATAGGAAAATGGTGTAGTGCAACCACTGTGCAAATATGTGAATATAGATTTACTCGGTATGTGGTGTAGAATCTCAGGTGACAGGTTTTGTGAACACTTGTTTCCACTGTCCTAGTCCTGTACTTGGGAGAGGTGGAGGTTTCTCTTCGTTATCAGAAATACAGAAATCCTTCAAAATATGTTGCCTACCACACTGAGAGTCTTTGGCCGTAGCTTGTGTTCCTTTTTAAAAAAATTTAGTGCCATAACTGTGCATAATATTCTAAGCGGAACAAGAAAATGGGTATTTGCAGAGCTCATATTTAATGTGATAAGGAGCTCTGGCTTTAAAATTCAGCTCAGGGAAGATAATGGGTGGTGGGGATAAAGATGGAGACAAAGGTAAACAGGGAAATAATATATCTATATTGCAGTTACAGACTTATTTTCTGTAGGCAATAGGGACTACGGGCTTGTTCCAAAGACTTCACAGAAAAGATGGATTTGAACAGGGCTGACTTAAGGTCTTAAGAGGTCCTGGCCAGCTGACTGTGTACATGTATGAAAATATAAGGACCACCCACACAATTTATTCTATGTAACATGGGCCACGTTTATAAATTATTCTAACTATAATAGCAGATAACACTGCCCACTTGTTTCACACAGTCAGATTTACTTTCTAATTGTTAAATACTATAGTTGATCTTAGTGACGTGGGAGGATGTTGTGTTCTGGGTGTTTCTTGGTGTGTTGATCTAATACATCTTCTCACTCTTTTTATTTTTATTTTTTTAAAAAAACGCCCACTGGAAGCAATGGTGGCCCTGGCAAGGAGAGCCTCCCAAGTTTCATCAGGAAACAGTAGGAATGGTTGGTACCAGGGTTAGGATAAGGCTGCTATAGGGTAGCCATCTGGTACCATCGTAGCCTGGAGGTGTGCAGAGAACATAGCAACACAGGGAGCTGCCTTATACTAAGCCAGACTATTGATCTACCAAAACCGGTATTGTTAACTTTGATTGGCCCTGGCTATCCAGGGTTTCCAGGCAGGATACTTATCTAGCCCTACCTGGAGATTCCTAGAATTTCTTGGTGGATCACCTATTCACACATAACCAAACCCAACCCTGCTTACTTTCTGAAATGGGACTAGTGGCCCTTTCACAGTGCATGGTTACAGCATTATGATTCCACGTTAACCCTAGCAATATCCACTTAAACTTCAGGAAGAACTTCCTGATGGTCAGAGCTGTTTGGCAGTGGAATATGCTGCCTTGAAGTGTGGTGGAGTCTCCTTCCTTGGAGGTTTTTAAGCAGAGACTGAGTGGCCATCTGTTGGGAGTGCTTTGATGTGGGTTCCTGCATGGCAGGGGTTGGACTGGATAGCTCCTGTGGTCTATTCCAACTCTATGATTCCATGGAATCTGGGGATTTTCCATTAGAATTCTCAGCCAGAGACCTATAGTGCCTCACCAAACACCCCCCCCCATGTGTAGCCATGGAAGTTCAGATGGAATCATAGTGCTATAACTGGGTAGTGTGAAATGGCCCAAGTTGTGTTTGGGGTGGAGTGGAATATATATGATGTACTGAGTGAATCAACTTCAGTTGCTACTCCAGTGTCTCTAGGCTTGGCACTGCACATGATGTGATGTCCCTGTTGTTAGTGCAAAGCTTGGAAATTTACTTTTAAAAGTAATTGGTTACAACAATATCCAGAAGTCCCTCCCAGTAGATATCGCCAGTTATTTTTTAAATAACTCTTTACTTTCCACACATTCACAAAATTAACTAAAATAGTCACTTATAAAAATGTCTGTGGTACAGGCTGCTGGCCTGTATAGAACAGTTTAATCTCCCAGGACCTGAACTTTTGTTATTTTTTTTCCACTAGTGAGAGCATAATAACAAAAAAACAAAAAAACAAAACAAAACACTATATTTAGTATGAAATTTGCATTTGAAATTCCCACTTGTTTCTTTGCCTTGCCTTGACTTTAAAAACAAAAACATCAGCTGAGGGTCTGTTTCTGAGGACAAAAGTGAGTCTCACAATTCCCTTGCTTGCCTTAGCTTGAGTGATTTCATCCCTATTAAGAGGCCAAAATCTGAGGCAAAAACAAGACAGAACCAAAAGAAAAACAACAACAAAACCCTCTACCTTTTTCTTCTGAGCAAGTCAAGAACATTAAAGTTGCAACTCTTTGCAAATTCTTTAAAGGCAGTTTAGTAGAGTAGTTTTTGCAGGGTCAGCTCAGCTTCTGCTGTCCCTGGAGCATCTCTGTGACACTTTGAGAAATTGTCATGTATATAATGATGTACTGATGGGAATTGTAGCCATTTATGACTTAACAAATAACTCTTCCTGGCTGACTTAGACAGAAATGGCCTTTCTCCCTGTCTCTGCCTCCTGTTTTAGAAGGATCTTGCATCAAAACAAAGAGAACCAAGTAAATCCTTTGCCAACCATAGGAATCTGCGCTTTGGAAATGACCTGCAAAGCTGGTCACGTGACCTAGAGAAAAGTTCAAAGCATAACAATCTTTTGGTATCTCAGTATTTGAAATCCTCAGAAGACCATTTCGGTTCTAAATAAAAATGATTGCTTCTACAGCATCAGAATAATTCATGAATCCTTGTTTTTGTTCTGGTTTGCATTACGTATTTCCAACAAAGCAATCAAAATACAGTTTAAAATAGATGCAATTAGTCACTGTCTTCCAAAGCTGTTTCCAGTATATTCTTCCTGTTTAAACCTACTAGACTCTTAAGATGGCTACAGGATGGCTGTCTCTTGATCCTAAAACTGACACAGTAAAACAGATGTGTTTCACCACCCCCATCTCTTTAGACTGAGGGTTCTTTGCTGTTTGTCAGGTAATCTGTATCTATTTGGAGGTCCTTCTTGTTACTCTCTGGTTGCCTGGGCTCTCATCTTGTGAGGACATGGGACAGAGCCTTTGTTATCAGGTCGTATACCCTCACACCTTGCTATGACTTAATTGGCAAAATATATTAATTGGCTTTAATATAAAATATACCCTGAGGTGACTGTATGGCCATGCTGGGCAAGAGAAAGAAGCTGGCTGAGCACTTGCATTGCAAAATAAGTCAGAAACCCCCTCTAAGTGTAGCCAGGTTGTGGTCAAGAAATCACCAGGTAACTCCAGAAATAATAGGCTTAAGCCAGCCTTAACAACTCTGCCTTTTGGAACAATCGCAACTGAGAGATTCCCACCAAACTGCTGATTCTCTTACCTCCTTTTCCTTCATCCTTCAAACTTCCCTATTATACTCCAACCTGTCTGACAAATAGCGGTCATCAGACAACCACTAGCCTTTTGGTCACCTAATGCTAAGACCATCAGCTCATTCCAGACCCCATTGTTAGCTCTGCAAACTCCATTGTTTACTTGGCCAGAGAGCCATTCAAACCTATGCCCTCCAGGCAGAAATCATGCATTAAAACCCATGGTTTTGGTCAGCTAACTTTCAATACACGGATTGCTGGTTGCTACTCTGCTACTCTGATTTTTTAATTTATATACTGTCCTTAGATGCAAGTCTAAGCCACATCGCTGCTTCTTCACTGCTCTTCAAGACTGATAAATATCACTCACTATGGCCTGAAACCTTGCTATCTAAAAATCATTCCTCCCATTTTCTTTGGTTAGCCTTATGTGGGTTCGTGACTGTTTGGATCTTGTGTGTGTGATCAGTACTTTTGGATCTCTGGCTGGTTCCTCTCTGCACAGACCCTGTAAACATTGGTGTCAAAGATCTCATTAGGTTGCTCCCCTCATGCCAGCCTCCTTATTTGAGCTAATAATTCCCCACCTTTGCACAGAGGTATTGGCATTGTGGGTGGACCCCTGAGTCACCCACATTTTGTTTTTTTTATTTAATTTTTATAAAAACAAGGGAGTTTATATACAATACATATAATTTACCTTATTTCGTGTTATACATCATTCTTACATAAATCCTCTATTAGTTCTTTCCAGACATTGTTATTGAGTATTTCTTATTATTTTATGTATTTCAGTCCCTCTTTTTCTCTCCCTCCCTATCTTCCCCTCCCCTCCCCTCCCCCTTCCCTTCTCTTTGGATAACCATTTCTCTTCTCTCTCAGTCTTCCCCCTTCTCTCCCTCTCCCCTTCTTCCTATCCTTGTTCCTGCTTTTCTCCACTCCAAACTCTTTCTTTTCTTTCTTGTACTAAACCTCCTTCATGTGAAATCTCTTTTTGTTGTTGTATTCTACCTTGATTAATAATTAATTTAATTTTTTTCCCTTCCCTCTAAATCCCTCCTTACTGTAAATGTTACCCTTTGCATTTCTTTCTTCTATTCTTTACCTTCTTCTCATTTCTACTTCACCCATCTAATAATTTCTTTCCACTGCTTTTCAAATTGTTGAGTTGAATTACCTTTCACGTTGCTGGATAGTTTTTCCATTTTGATAATGTCTATCACTTTTATTTTCCATTCTTCTTGGGGGGGGTGTTCTTTTTCTTCTTTCCAGTATTTTGCGTAGTTCAACCTTGCTGCTGCTATTAGATTTAACAATATTTTTCTTTTATTCTTCATTTGACTATTCTCTTCAATCATATTTAATAAATATATCTCTGGAGTCATCTCAAATTTCACCTCTAGCAGCTTGGTTATGCTGTCATGGATCTTTTTCCAATATTTTTTTGCTGTAGGGCATAGCCACCATGTATGGAAATAGGTTCCCCTTGTTTTCCCACATTTCCAGCATTGTCCCTTTCCTTTTCTTGTTATTTTCATTAATTTCTGGGGAGTCATATACCATCAATGCATTTATTTATAAAGGTTTTCTCTTAACGTTAAGCTTTGTGTGAATTTTATATCTTCATTCCATACTTTCCCCCATTTTTCCAGCTCTATATTGTGGCCAACGTTTTGCGCCCAAAAGAGGACGACCATCCCAGATAGAAGGAGTATACTGTTCTTCGGTCAAGGGTATACGATAGCTGCGCTCCCCTGCTAGAACCTCCAAACAAGCTCAAGGAGTCACCCACATTTTGGAGTAACACTTTCTTGGTCACTAATAATAATAATGTTTATTTATAATTCCCTTTTCACCAAAGGGCAGAACATCAGCATATACAATCAGGGATGAAGACAATAAAACAGAACACCACAGCAATACATGGAATGAAATCCCCAACATCCCACCAGTCGCTATCCATCTCAGCATCTTAAACACAGGTCAGTGGGTTAAGATGGTGAACCAAAGAGGTCTTCAATCATATATGAAAATGGGTGAGCTTCTCCTCCAGCTGGAGGCCCAAAGGGAGCCAGATCTTGGAAGGTTCGTGGCCTTGAGGCTGATCTCAGGCTATGGAATTCCCTACCGTAGGAAGTTAGGCTAAATCCCTCTCTGCTCTCCTTTCAGTAGCCTGCAAAGACCTCTTCATTCAAACAGGCATTTAATGCTTGAAGGAATGCAGGGAGTATTTTTTTTTCTTATGTGTGTATATGTATTGTATTTTTAACTTTATCATTATGTTTTTAAATGATTTTATGCTTTCTAAAATTTAATGATATTGTAATATGTTTTGTTTATATTTTAACATCTGTAGTACGACACCTTTAGTTTTATCTTGTTTTATCCCTGTTGTAAACTGTCTTAGGAGAAAGGGGGGATAACAAACAAACAATAAACAAACACATCTTAAACCAATAAAAGAACTGTGATAAGGTCCCTCCATTGGGATGACAAGCTAAGAAGATGAGATGCACAGGTGAAGGAGAGTGGATGATGGAGTTCATTGCTTTTAAGACCAGAACAAGATTGGGAAAACAGGTTGGGAAAACAGGTGTGCCACACTGGATTGTTACATGCTTTGAACTTGTGTGTGTATTCTAACACAAAGGAAAGCAGTCTTTCAAGGATTTGGGCCATTTCCGCACAAGGCTGTTATAGCGCTATGATTCCACTTTCAACATCCTATGGAATCCTAGGGTTTGCAGTTTCGGGAAGGGCCATTCCAGGCAAAACAGCCAGGGGTGCTAGCAAGCCAAGGACAAAAAAATAAAATAAAATAAAAAATAAAAAAATTAAAATTAAAATCAGCAGATGTACAAGATCAGAAATTGCTCAGGAATCACTTTCTACTAGTCATTCCAGGCAAACATCTGTGTTCTGGAAATTAGCCCACGGATGAGCATTTCTGATAGCTATGCTTACTAAATTCAGCAGTTGAGGAAGAATAAATGAGAGTGATGAGACAAGCCAGAAAAAAACATTGTAGGAATAAGGGCCAAAACTTTTGTATTGTAGAACATGATTCATAATGTCAGCTTTCCAGGAAATCATGTCTGGAGGCACAAGGAAGTGGTACGCGTGGAAATTGTTGTGGCTTTTTGTATCATAACCATCTAAAGTTGTGTATGTCTGGTGGACTGATAGGTGTGACTTGTTGCATCTTTACCATTTTTACAGAATACACTTGTGTATATATTAAACCAGTATGGAAATAAAATGTGAAATTGCAAAAATTACGAATACGTTACATAACTGGAATCAGAAGATGGAGAATCTCCATTCTCTTTGCAAAAACACAAGAAGCAAATTGTGGCACAGACCCTGAGCTATTAATGTTAAAAATTAGAGTAAAACTAAAGGAGAACACTAGATCAATCCCTGTGCCAAAATGTAACCTGAAGAATATCCTTGTCGAATTTAAAGACCATGTAAAAATATATTTGCACTGTAAAGCCTAATTGACAAAGAACCAGAAGAACTCTGGACTGAAGCCAGGGACACTGTCAGGGAAGAATTCAAAAATATACTATCTGAAGCCAAAAAGAAAGTGATGCTTCAGTGGATGTCAGATGAAACTCTTCAAACAGTTAAGGACAGACAGACAAGCCCAGAATTCCACGGGATGTTGGTAGTGGAATAATAGCACTATAACAGTGTAGTGTAGAAAGGCTCTAAGAGTGGCTCTAATCATGTACATGTCATGTGGCTGGACTTTTTTTTAAAGCTGTTATGCATCTGAAGTATTCAGTTCACACTTTGCATAAATGGAGTACATTGTGTGTAACTGTTTTACATACAGTTGTACATTCTGGGATGATACAAAACTATTTGTCAGTTGCCTTCTGTGCACCATTTGATTCATGGGGTTGGTGGAGATGGCTATAGTGTGCATTGCCCATTGTACAGTTGGACAGTCAGAGGGCACACTGGTGGATACACAATGGGTTGCGCAAAGTTTCTATTCTATTCTATACCTAGAATAACTAGGTGGATGTAGATTTACAGTAAGCAAGTAAGTTGGAGGACAGGGGTGGGGAAAATACGACCCATGGGAAATATGGGCCTTCTATAAGCCCCAAACTACTCCATCAGTCTTCTAAAGTTCTCTGAAACCCTCATTCTTTTTAAAAAAACAGAATGGGTTTCAGACTAAAATCACCCAAAAATCATGCTCAAAGCCACTCAAATGTGTGCAAATACACAATCTCCTCTCCCCAAAGCCACAAATCACTTCAGAACCCTTCTCTCAAATACGTTCTTTTTCCTCTGTTTCTCTTCCAAAATGAAGGCAGGGAGTGATGCGGCACTTTTGGGATGGGATGTGTGGCTTGTTGGGTGGAGTTGGAAGTGGAAAATTGGCTCCAAGGCCTTGTGCAGGTTCTCACCATCACAGTGCAATATCTCAGCCAGTTTTGAAAAACATAAAATAGGCAATTTCATTATTGCTCTACTGTTTTTAGTGGTTTTTGTTGGTTTGAATGTTTTCTGATTTTGGCTTGCAGTATCCTCCATCTTGCTTGTTGAAAACAGGCCGGGTAGAGATTGCACAGATGTAAATGAATAAATAACAAAACAAATTTTAGTATAGTGTAATGTTTTGTGTAGAAAAGCCATTTTTATCAGATACTTTAGTGGTGTTTAAGGAGCAACATCTGTTACTTCCTCAGAAGGAAATATCACACTGCAAGGCTACACACACGCACACACACAACATTCAGGCTGACTCATCATCTGCCTCTCCACTCGGCAGAAGGCAGGAACCATTAAAGGGTTTCCATTTGCTTTTTACGTGCTATAGTGGATGACATTTTCCCATGCCTTTGAACAGCTTTGATGTTTACACGTTAATAAATCTCCAAATTAATGAAGTAAACAGCTTTTGTGGGTGTCAGTTTAACAAACAAGCCATTAAAGCAATTTAGAGCTGATGACATGTCAAAGCATAATTTCCCCACATATATTTCTAGAGAGACATGAAAAATACCCTTGATGGTGTAGTGGGTGAGTTTCATGGGAGGAGGTTGTGTTTATTTTATGCAATTGTGGGTTAGATAATACAATGCAGTTATGTGATTAGGCTGAACTCTTGGTTAAGTATAAAAGTCCAGTTTCATGTTGAGCAGCATCACTGCTTAGGCTCTAGAAGGAAAACACTGGCCAAAATTCTAGATCATCTAGAGAGGCCATTTCTGCACTGGACTGTTACTCCACTTTCAACATCCTATGGACTCCTGGGGTGTGCAGTTTAGGGAGGGGCATTTAGAATTCTCAGCCAGAGAGCTCTTTGGCTTCAGTAAACTACAAATCCCAGAATTCCACAGGATGTTGAAAGTGGAATAATAGCACTATAACAGTCTAGTGCAGAAATGACCTTAGTATACTTAACTAAATAGTGTCTTCTGGCCCAACCCCTCAACAACTTTGTCTAGAGGAGTGTACTGAAGAAGAAGATTTTGTTATGGAATAGAAATTTTTAATTGATTATTTAAGAGAAAATGAGAGTGAATTGATGATCTTGGAATTTTGAACTTACAGGTTATTTTTTATATTTAGGTGTCTATTTCTTCACTATTGAATACATAGAGACTGTGAATATATATCAGTTATTAATGTGTAACTCTAGCACCCTTTTTGTAGGATGTTGTCATCCTGCCATAGGGACAGGAGAAGGATGGGACCGTGATGATGTTGTTGCAGTCCCATCCTTCTCCTGTCTCCAGGTGGCATGATCATGGAGTAAATAATGTATGTATTTCCCACCTCAATGACCCGTGATCACCTTGCCATCCTGCACTTATCTGGTGCGTGAAGGGTCTGGGAGTGCAATGGCTATGCTTCCTGCCCCAGCACAGCCTGGGAAATATTTGGCTGTGCTGCGGCAGGAAGAGTCATGGCCATTTCACTTCCTGGATCCTAGAGAAACTGGGTGTGAGGAGGAGCATTCCTGTCACACTCCCCTCCGGGTACAACCATTGCTGGGATCCCCACAGGACACCACTGGGAACAGGTAAGGTGCGAAAAGGGCCTAGGTTATACATTCGTAACTGTGATTGTGAATTCCAGTCACTACCCTTCCCTTCCCTTCCCTTCCCTTCCCTTCCCTTCCCTTCCCTTCCCTCCTTCCCTTCCCTTCCCTTCCCTTCCCCTTCTGGTAAGAAGAGGGTTTAAGTTTCAAAATTTGCAATTAGATTTTGCAAATCTGAATTGAGATTCTGACCATGAATGTTACTGTCTAATGGAGGAGGCCAAGGTTGGTTGATCACAAAAAGATTTTCTGACTATCTAAATATATGTTATTGGCATCACTTTTACTAAATGCTATTGCAAGTTACCTTTTGGATTATTTTCAGATGTTGATTATTAAGAGATGACAGCTACTTTTTGTTGAAAGTGCAGCAAGCACTGAGACGTCAAGAATTCCTCAGAGAGGGCAGTAGTAATGGAGTTAGATAGTGTGAGTGACCCAAAGTATCCCCCCATCTGGTCTACCTATCCTGACCCCTTTATGCTGTAGAATGATACTCTTAGAGATGGTTTTCCCACTTCTTTTGTTCTGCCAGTGCTCTCTCAGCTCTTCCCTAGAATGAAGCTGGATTAGGTTAGCATCCTGAGTAACTTTCCTATCTCAGAATGGAGTTCTTATAATAAAGCTTTGTTTCTTTCTCCAAGCCGTTGGTGTCTTTGCTCCTTAATGAGGATCTCTAACTGCTGCACCCATCCTCTATAACTTTTGAGATACAGTAAAATATCAGTGGTTATTGCATGGCACCTAATAATATTGTCAAATAACATAAGAATATAGAAAAGTTCCTGGAACTGGATCAGACCAAAGGCCTGTCTGCATCCATCCAGATGCATATTGAAGCCTGCAGGCAGCCCATGCATACCACCTGACCCTCTCACTCATTGGCAGCTGGTGGCTTCAGTGTCAAAGGGGTGTTGAATCCATTCCGGGCTTTAGAGGGGTTGTCAAAGGTACTGAATTCTAGCCACCCAGTAGATTCAGAACCATGGAGAGTTCCTTCAAATCTATCCAAAATCTGGAGTGGATTCGCTATCCCACTGGAATGGGAGCCACCAGCCCATACTGTCCCCATTTGTGTTCCCAACCAAATGATACTGAAAGGTATATTGCCTCTAATATGTAGGTATCCTGCCTAGTAGCCATCCTCATCTTTCATGAGTTTGGGTAATCCCAGTCCTCTAGTATTATCTCCTGTGTGAATTTTCCATCAGTTAAACTGGCCTTTCCCTTTTCTCACAGCAGGGATATATCTTTCTGGGAGTGATCTGTCCCCTTACAAAGTCCATCTATATCCCCTAAGTTTGCACAACAGTCATTGGAAGAGGGGAGTGATTTTTTTAAAACATGTCATTCATAATAATCCCTGTGCTTTTTGAAGTCATCCTATGTACAATCAAAGTATTTCTTCCTCTTTCCTTCCACACCCGGCATAGAAAAATTTCAGTATTCCTGTTTTCAGCTTCAGGCCAAAAGAAAGATAATAGTGACCTCTTATCAGTGAATACTAAGTTCGCAACCCGATGTTCTATTGATTACAATGGGGCATCCATTAAAAGTTCAGTGCAGGAACATTTGGGCATGAGAAAAGTCAGTCATGACTTCAGTAGATAGTTAGAAAAACATTTCAAAGAGGAAAGGAAAAAGAAAATCATCCAACCGTGTCAGAGCAGCCCACTCAGCAGATTGAAAATCAAACGAACATGAAACCACTGTTATCTATGGAGGAAGCTTGTCTAAGAAGTCCACGCACTGCTGGCAATTAGGAGCAAAAAGATTGCAGGAAAACAAACAAACAATGAAACTAATGGGGAGATGGGGTGCACGTGAGCAGGAACAACCCCTAATCCGCAAGAGCTTATTAAAATGGATATAATAAAAAGCTGCCCTCCTGGCCCTTCATGTTTCCAGAGGGAAACAGCAATGTTAGGGTAAGATTTTAAATCAGTGTTTAGTGCAGAACTAAATTGCTGCTCCTTTTCTAAACAGTGGGAGGGTTGGCTTCTTTTCATTTTGCGTATCTCTTGAGAACGGCAGGTCTGTAGGAAGAGTGGTTATTAAAAACAATCAGGTGGGCTTCCTTTGGCTAAGAGAATAGTGTTGGAGCTACCTCCATGGCAAGGTGAACAGCCAGAATTTCAACCTGAAAACTGTACTGACTTGCCAGGTTGTGCATTATGGGAGCACAAATCAGTGTGCTAGTGTTGATCTTCGGGTTTCTCTTTTGTGGTAGTGTAGTGTAGATTTAGACAACGCAGGCAGGATGTAGGATGGCATGGGGAAAGATTCCTAGAATCATAGAGCTGGAAGAGACCACAATGACCATTGAGTTCAACCCCATGCTGTGCAGGAACATACACTCAAAGCACCCCCAGATTTGTATATGAACTGCATGTGGCCCCAGATGCTACTTTCGTGGCCCCTGAAGCTCCTCACGAGTCTCCCAAAGCTCCCTGGACCGCTATGATTTTCTTCTTGTCTAAAAATCTTACTCAAATATTATATCACTCATCTTGAAGCATTTTTTAATTTTTTTTTTCAGTTCTTCACGTGCTCTTGTGCTGTTATCGTTGTTAACTGCTGTCAAGTTGACTTTGATTTATGGTGGTCCTGTGGATGAGACACCTCTTTTACCCTTAAAACAACCATCTGGAATAGGTTAGACTGAGAGAAAGCAATTAGCCTCAAATAACCCTCTGAGTTTAATGGAGAAGCAGATGATCCAGAAGTCAACTTCCAGTTCATTTTCAATTAGAAAAAAAGCCCCTCTTTAGGCCTAAAATGGCCCTGGGGGAAGCATGTCCTCTAGAAGGTGTCATAGCCTTCAACCATCCTGATTTGGCAGAGACAGTCCAAAACAATGCAGTGTCATCTCACTTTTTTAGCTGTTTTTAAAATGTCCCAGTTTCTCTGTCCTCCTCCCACTTTCTCCATTTCTTCTCATTTCAGAAGCTGAAAACTAAATTCGAAGTGCAAAAGTGATTTGAACTCAATTAATTCAGCATGGGGGAGGGGAGAGGAGAGGGTGGAATCTTGCCCTTCCCGGTAGACTCGGGCAAAAGCAGACTGCTGCGGTCTCTCTAGCTTACCTGTCCTTCCTCATTAATCATAGAATCACAGAGTTGGAAAAGACCATGATGGTCATTGAGTCCAACCCTCTGCCATGCAGGAACACACATTCAAAGCACGCCCCAGCAAATGGCTATCTAGCCTCTGTTTAAAAACCTCCAAAGAAGGTGCCTCCACCACACTCTGAACCAGCATATTCCACTGTCAAACAGCTCTTCCTGATGATCCTGAAGTTTTCTCTTTTTCTGCAGTTTGAAGCCATTGCTCCATGTCCTAGTCTCTGGAGCAGCAGAAAACAAACTTGCGTCACCTTTAATATGAAATCCCTTCAAATATTTAAATATAGCTATCCTGTCGCTTCTTAACTTTCTTTTCATCAAACTAAACATACCTAGTTCCCTAAGCTGCTCCTCGTAGGGCATGATTTCCAGACCCTTCGTCATTTTGGTCGCCCTCCTCTGGATATGTTCCAGTTGTCAATATCTTTCTTGAATTGTGGTGCCCAGAACTGGACATAGGATTCCAGGTGAGGTCTAACTAAAACAGAATAGAGTGGTATTATTACTTTCCTTGATTTTGACTCTTTGTTCCTATTGATGCAGCCCAGAATCACATTGGCTTTTTTAGCTGCTGCATCACACTGCTGACTCATGTTCAGCTTGTGGTTGACTAAGACCCCTAGATCCCTTTCACATGTATTGTTTTCAAACCAGGTATCAGCCATCCTATATCTATTCATTTCATTCTTTCTTCTTAAGCATACTATCCCACATTTCTCCCTGTTGAAGTTCATTTTGTAAGCTTTGGCCCAGCTCTCTAATCTGTCAAGGTCATTTTGAATTCTGATCCTGTCCTCAAGAGTATTAGCTATCTGTCCTAATTTGGTGTCATCTGCAAATCACTTTTGCTATCTTGATCACACTCCAGTGTTACTTGGCCAAATGTGTCTCAATTTTCATCTGTGAAATGTTGGCAGTTACAGAGTGTTTGATGACACTTTGGAACAATAGAACAGGCACGTTAAAAAAAAGACATGTTGCTTGCTTGTACAAGTCTGACTTCAGTATCTGTAACTATCAACATATCTCTGAAAAGACTTTGATCATATTCATACATTTGCTCTTGGTTTGTTAAGGTTAGCTCATTTCAGAGTTGATTAATTCAATATCCATTAACCTGCTTTTGGAAAAAAACCCCACTCTATTATAATTGAATAACCAAATTACATATCCTTCACTATATAACAATAGCCCGAGCTATCACGGGCTGTTGAATTAACAGATTAAAGTCTGTCCAGCTCATGTATTATTGAAGTGGTAAATATTAGACATCACATTCACCAGTATCTGAGAAAGTTGAGAATCATATTACTTTTGCACTGTTAGCTAATGAAATACGGAGCCCGAAAATATTAATACTATTGGGTAAAAAAAAAAATGAATAGCAGGCATTGCTGGCATTTTCCATGGACCCAATGTTATTGCTGTCCTATAAGGCTCAAGAAAGTCCTGTGGCAGCCAAGGTTGATCCATTGTCTATCAGACAAGTTTCATGCACTAAGTGACCACGTCAACACAAGGTCATTGGAAGGTACTTTATATCAGCACAGAGTACTTTTCCGTCCATCCAAGTAGCACCTACATATCTGGTAACACGTTATCCTCTAGATGTTTTTGACAGTTCCCATAATTTCCAAACTTTGCTGGAGTGTCACGGACCAATGGGAGGTATTGTCGAGATACCTGGAGGCCATCAAGTTACCTGTCTTGGTTATACGTGCTCGATAGTAAGCTTTGCTAAACTCCGTGAGGCTTACTTCTGAATAAATATGAATAGGGATGCATTGTTAGCACTTATGGTGTCATATGTAATGTTAACCAGAGCACTTATTTTTCAGCTTAGAAGTTTTGACCTGCTTATAATGAACACATTCCTTAGATAAATACCTTATTTTAAAAGAAAAGATTTTGTAAGAATTAAGGAGAATCACACCATTTAATGATCAAGGGCCAACTAAATGTTGGAAAATGTACAAAATTGTTTATGCTTGTGACAGGCCCTCACTTCTCTCAGATGGATGTGGTGGTTCCCAATCTGATCAATGGCACTGTCATTACCAAGCAGCTCTGCTTCCTTCCCATAACATCATCTTTGGGTAAAAGGCTGATGTTTATTTAGAACCCCACTTAATAATTTTATGGTAATGTGTTTTCTGTCTTATCACTGTAGACAGCTCAAGCTGAGTCAGTATTTGCAAAATTTTCAAATGACAATTCACCTGCATTATTTATTCTCCCATTTTCTGTTGTCATTCATTTGCTTTATTTATTCTCCCATTTTCTGTTGTCATGTGCTCCGTAACATGTTACACAATGCCTAAGATTCTACATTAGTTTCCAGACAAGGAACAAAGTGTTGGCTGTTACATTTAAAGCCCTACTAGGTTTGGGGCCAAGAAACCTGTGAGGTTGCCTTCTTTGATATAAGCCACTCCAGACAGTCAGAGGACATTTACTTCAGTCAGCCAAAGGTAAACTGACAACTTTTAACCAGAGGACATTTTTTTCAACCTCCCCCAGATTGTGGAAAGAGTCAAACTGAATACAGCCATTCAGCAGTGGAGAAAAATGTCTAATTACTTCCAAGGGGGACAAATGCACATATAAGATGCTAATAGGATTTTGGCTAGTATTCTCCTTTTAAGTTACTTTTTAATGACATGCTGTGCTTTTTTATGTTTTATGGTCTGTATGATCTTTTAATGAATATTAATGCTGTTAATATTTATTGTTTTAGCCTGATAAATTGTTTAATTGCTTTCTAGATAACTTTATACTTATACTTTTATCAATTTTTTTGTATTATTTTTAATCTTAAAAACCTTATTTTTTTAAAAAATGAAAAAAACTGAAAAAGTCCAGTCCCCTTCCCCCAATCATTGGGAATGACTCTCTGCACTGACCTTTTGAAAAAGACAAGCTGAAGAGTGCTTCAGTGGCTGCAAAGGAAATTAAAATTATATACCATGTAAAATTATGGACTGAAAAGCACAACAGGAAATGAGGAAATGAGTAAGACTAGTAAGTTACCTTTTTAGAGCTACAAGTAATGAGCAAAAAATGTAATGACGATGCGGTTTCTTGCATTTTTTTAAAAGGAATGTTCTTACCCCAGGTTATAAAAGAAAATCAAGATATTAGAGGTAACTTTGCTACTTATAATACATTAGCTGCAAACACTGATCAGAATGCATAGGTTAACTGCAAGCAAAGTTTGATGGGAATTTCTCCTTTTGAGGTGAGCACTGAGGTGGAAAAATTAGGAGCTTTTCACTGATGTCGGAGAGCTGCTGTCAATCAGGTTGATCTAAAATCTCCTTCCTGAATAAATGCATGTTTAATTTTGAGAGAGAATTTGATGGCAAGCTTCCCACAAGAGGAGAGTTTCTGGTGTGACTTTTGAAGCTGCCTACTAGCTCCTTAATCATGGTCACGTGGGCTTTTCCCTCTCTCTCAACAGCTGAGTAAAGAAAGGTGCCTTCACTTTAACTAGCACATCCTGTTTCTTTGTGGGCTGCCTTTTGTTTTTTTAAAAAAATCACGGTCAGTTCCCTTAATTCTGTGATGTCAGAATAACATTTGGTGTATGCATTCAAGGTAGAATTCTACATTTTTCTTTCAGTCCCCAGATCCATTGTCAAACAATGTGTAGCAGGCAGGAATGCAAAATTGACGGAAACATGATGTCAGCCTTGCAATGTTAGAGTGACAAGTTGATGAATACGAACAGAATTTTATGTCCTGGGATGGAAATTAAAACTCAAACTTTGGATCTGCTTTCAAAAGATTGAGGAAAGAGGGAAGAAGCAACACAAACTATGCCTTTGAATAAAGAGGTATTGAGAAGGAACTTGGTAGACATGTTCATGGTGTCATTCTTCAAGTCCAGTTCTATTGGCCATAAAAGCTTCATTCATATGCATTGCTTTCTCTCTTTCACCTTGCAAAAGTTGGCCTCTCTTAGCACAACGTGGTTGTCCAGATGGTGATGGACTGCAAAGTTGATCAACTCTAATTAGCACAATGAATGAGGGGGAATACTAGTTTAGTCCAACAATACCTGGTGTTACCAGGCTGTACGCCCCCACAGTTTGATATGGTTTAATTGGTGAGATGTATGAATTAATTGGTGAGATGTATTAATTGGGATTGATACAAAATGTACCCTGATGTGATTGCATGGCCAATCTGAACAAGGAGAAAAATACTGGCTGAACACATGTGCTGCAAAGAGATCTCCTCTAGGGGTACCCAGGTCATAGTCAGGAAATCACCAGGTAACTCCAGAGGTAATAGGCTTAAGCTCAGCTGTAAGGACTCTGCTTTCGGACAATAACAATGGGGAAGTTCCCACCAAACCATTGATTGTTTCAAACCTTCTTCCCACCAACCTGTGAATTCCTCCATTGTCCCAACACCTGTCCAACTATTATGGAGCTATCATAACATTCATTAACTCTTTGTCACCTAATACTAAAATCATTAGCTCAGTTTGGATCCCATTGTCCACTCTACAGACTCCATTGTTTACTTGGCCAGAGAGCCATTCACACTTCTGCCCTCCAGATAGAAGTCATGTATAAAACCCCCAGGTTTTGAGCAGCTAGCTCATAGTACTGCTCTTGCTGGTAGTCATACTGTCACTCTGATTTCCAAACAAGTACTGTCCTTAGGCACATGTCTAAGCCACATCACTATTTCTTTGCTGTTCTCCGGATCGGTAATTATCACTCTCATCATCCTTGAAACCTTGCTGTCAACAACTTTTCTCCCTTTCTCTTCCAGCTAGTCTTGCGTGATTGCATGAGTGCTTGTGTCTTGTGTGTGATTGTTAATTCCCTTAATAAAATACATTTTGGCTTACTTCTGAATCTCTGGCTGGTTCTTCCCTGTGAAGACCCTGTAAACATTGGTGAAAAGATCTTGCTAGGTTGCTTCTCTCTCCCAGGCCTCCTAATTTTGAGCTAATAATTTCCCACCTTTGAATGGAGGTACTGGTACCATGGGTGGACCCCTAAGTCATTCACATTTTGGGGTAACACTGGAGAGCTACGTTACCCTCAATTCTTCTTTAGTACCTTGGCTAAATTAACCATTTTACTCTGGAAAAGGTTGCAAGAGAAGAAGAAAAGGCTATTAGGAATGAGCAATAGTAGAAAGGGAGTCATCACCTCACTGACTGATATGTGCCAGTTATATTGAAAATGGTTGCCCCCATGCACTGTTGTTATTGTTCTGTGCTTTCAAGTAGTTTCCAACTTATGGAGACCATAAGCTGAACCTACCATGGGGTTTTCTGTGGCTGAGACTGTGTGATGCCCCCAGGGTCACTGAATGGGTTTCCAAGGCCAAGTGAGGGATTGAACTCTGGTCTCTAGTGTCGGGGGCAGAGCGGGGCCGGGTAGGCTAGGGAGGCCTCAGGCCGGGGCCGGCCTTGGTCCGAGGCAGTCCTCGCGGCAGGCAACGAAGAAATGAAAGGAAAGGGTTTCCTCACCCAGGCAACGAAGGAACGGCGGCCGGCAGGTCCGTGGAACAAAAGCAAGCCTTGCAGCAGGCGAACAGAACAACAAAAGGGAAGGGTTTCCTCACCCAGACAACGGAGGGACGGTCGACCAGCAACACCTCTGGACGAAGCTTCAACCGGCGTAGGACACGGAACGGACCCACGGCGCAGGATATCCGACGGTTGTTGCCCCGTGCCGGCCTTGTCTCTCCTCTGGCCTAAATAGGGCCCTTGACCAATCCTGCAGCTCCCCCGCAGCTGCAGGCCCTCAGCCGGCCTCACAGCTGCGCCTGATCGGCCAGCTGTGAGCGCTCCGCCCGGTGCTCCAGCAGCCGCCGGGAGCGCCGGGCGGCCTCCTTGGCCTGCCACCGCTGCCGCCACGTGGGCGGGGCCCCGACGCCCTCCTCCTCGGCGGGCAGACCCTCGGCGGAGTCCGGGCGCTGGGTGCCGACAACGGCCTGTCCCTCTGCGGCGGCGTGGTCTGCTGCAGCACCGGGGAGCTCGTCGTCTGTGGCGGGCGGCTCCGCGGCCCCTCCCTGGCGGTGGGACTCGAACCGGTGGCCGGGCGGCCGTCCGCCGCAACGGTAAGGTCCGCGGCCTCTTCCCCGGTAGGGAGACCTGCGGGGACGGTCGGGACCCGTCCCCGGTGGTGGGCTGCTCCGCGGCCCCCTCCGCGGTGGCGGGCCCCTCGCCGCCGGCCAGCTGGCCGTCTCCGGCACGAGAGGCCTCCGCCGCGACTCGCGAGGAGGCCGGCGTGCTCTCGGCCTCGGGCGCCGTCTCCGCCGCGTCCTCCGCAGCCTCGGCGGGGCCGGCAGGGCCGGAGACCCCGACATCTAGGGTCATAGTCCAATGCTCAAACCATTCTCCATAAATGCAGATGCTTTCCTAAATGTTAAATATTTGTCCATGCCAAAAAAACACATGAAGGCAACTTTAAGTTTGCTACTTTGCAACTGTATGCTAAAATATGGCTCAATCCTGAGGAACCCAGTCTGGATCAACTTGCACTTCTTCTGTCAGGGTTGGCAGGATTTGGCTCCTCTGAGCATGAACAGAGTGCTATCTGTGAAGCAAGGCTTCACCGCAGGAGAGAGTCCTAGTGAAGCAGAAAAAATTCCAGAGGCTCATTAGTTAGCCTTAGAGTACTGATTTATTGCTGCACTCTAAGATAAGGCTTAGCAAAAATAGGCTAGCTTTCCAGCAATTAGACAAAGAGGAAAAACAGAAGATAACAGAGGAAAATTGGGCAGCATCTCCCCTTACAAACAGTATATTGCCAATGACATGTCAGGTCCAGCTAGGCAGTCTAACTGGCAGCTGGTCAAGGCAAACAACAGCCTTTTTATGCTACCTTGTCATCCTGGAGCAAGTGGGGTGACCCAATCAGTGCTCTGGTGTGTGGCCTTCTCTAATACACAAGACATAGCCATAACAATCCTGCTGGCTTTGCACCTGGCTGTCTGGCCACACCATCTCTTCTCTCTGCCGTCCACTCCTAGGAAAACTTTGCCTGCCCGGCAACAACCTTGACATTTTCTGATACCCATTTTGATTGGTATACCTCTGCCAAATTGTCTCTCCTATGTGCCGTTTGCAAAATTTAGCTATTTTTAATTCAAATGACTAGCCAACCCTGCTTAGCTTCCTCAAGTTTCTGTTTGCTTCCCTATAGCAAAAACTTTGATGCCCTGCCCAAAGTCATTACCCTCTTCCTCTTTTGGGGGGGATTTCCCCATTAATTTCCTCTCCAAGAATTGCCTGGATTTGATTTGGCTTATTTGTCCTGTTTCTGATGGTGCCTCCTAGCATTGTACTACCCTGGTACCTAGCCTAGCCTACATCTCTGAGACCAATTCCTGTTTTTCCTCCTTTAGCTTGGAATCATCTTGGTGTCTTGTATGCTCATAAAGATCTATGGCTCTGTATATGTGGAAAAAGGTCTCCATGGCTTGATGGAGCACCTACCATAGCATCCTAACCAGCTTTAACTAGAGGCAGAGCTTCAGGACTTTCCTCTGTGGGGAACCGTGACTTTCCCTGGGTTCTATGATAACTGACCTGATGAGCCTAAAGTCAGTGGGTTTTGTTCAGTGGACAAGTTGGAGACATAGGGCATTGTGCTTGACTGAAGTGTAATCATTCACACCCCTTTCTTCACAGCTGGCTTCCCACCTTTCCCTCCTTCTTCTCTCTTGGACCCTGCTATCTCTTGTGACAAAGTTGCTTTTGGGGGTAGGTATTTGGGATGTCAGTTCAACTTGATGGTGGGTTGCGTAGCAACAGGAATATCACCTCAAGAATGAAACCTAGCAGAGTAGCATGTGTGCAAAGGGCTTATGGATGAGAGGAATTTTATATAAGGCAAAGTTTCTGTGTGTTTTAAACCTCAGCGAGAATTGGCCAGAGAGAGTGGCTGAGTTTTGTTTAAGAAGCTGAGGAAAGGATACAGAGGACTGATGTCTAAGGCTGAGAGTTATTGTCAGAGTCTGTCAGAAGTTTGAATGATTTAATGTATCAACATTGTACTATATATGAACTCTAACAATATACTTTATTTCCAGTGTTACTCTAATAGATGTTACAGTTTGTTTTATAACTACTGTATCAGTCTGAGTTATCTAAAGTCACTGGTAATAAAGAGAACAGGCTACCTTAAATAAACTGTTTAGTTCTGAGTTAACACTTAAGACCCTAGCCCTGTTAGAAAAAGGTTGTGATAAAAGGGTGGAGTCAGAGCTAAGAGATATTAACAGGCTGCCTTATTAGATTAGAACTGCCAAACCAATCTGAACACAAATAAGGGCCTGTCACATCCCTCTTTACAGAAATCAGACAAGGATACAGAATACATTGTAAGGCAAAGTCTGGACTGTGGCTTCTGGATGGCAGAAAAGTCTATGTAATGGATTATAAGTCTTTCACTATGGAAGTCTGGGTCTTTTCTTCACTACACTATTATAGTGTTATTACTCCACCTTCAACATTCTGTGGAATTCTGTGGTTTGTAGTTTACTGAGACCAAAGACCTCTCTGGCTAAACTGCAAACCTCAGGATTCCATAGGATGTTGAAAGTGGAATAATAGCATTAATAACAGTGTAGTGTGGAGAGGCCCTTGGTTTAAACCTCTGCAAAACTATGGAGCTCAGTGGGTTAGTTTCAGCAAGTAACCAGCTCATATCTCATAGGATTGCTGTGAAAATAAGAAAAGAGTAGACCATAAATAACAGAATTCCTTGGGGGAAAGTAGAGTTCAAAGAGGGAGAAGTGAAAGTGAAGACTAGAAGTGATTAGCTGAATATCAATGTACGTCCTCCCTCTACATTCGTGGGTTTGCGACTCTCAGATTTGATTATTCACGGGTGGCTTGCCTCCCCCATTCCCCCCTCCCATTCCCTAATGCAGTCAGAAGATCTTGTCCCATGTGTCCCACCAGCTATGGCACTGACAGCTAGCTGGTGGGAGGGTGAAGTGGGGGAGGCATCTCCCCCACTCAGCTTCCCTCCACACAGCTGAGAGCTCCACTGAGCCGGGGGCGGGTGGCAGATGGAAGTGGGGAGGGCAATCTTGCACTCCCTGCTCTCCTCCTGGCACACTGTCTGGGCAATTGCCCCAGGGGTGGGTGGGAGAAGGATGTGGGGAGTGTGATCTTGTCCCTGGTCCTCTCCTGGGCAGAGGGCCCAGGGAAGGGGGAGTGCTCACTGAGGGGAATTATTTGCGTTTTTTTTTTACTTTCACAAGGTTTCTCTGCAACTATCCTCCACAAATGTGGAGGGCAAATGTGGAGGGCCTACCTAATATATGAACAGAGGCTGGAATTCTGTGTGGGAGTTACATCTTTGTTAGTGGACTTATGTATGTGGGAATTAGAATTGGTCAGTTTCTCAAAGTCCATTTCCAGTGGAGGGATACTGTTACATTACATGTAGCAGAGCTGCCAAAATACCCAATGCACATTTAGCATGCTTGCCAGTGTCCCAATATGCATCTTCACAATTCACTAACAGGGTTTCTTAGCCTCTCTTTTGCTTAGCTAAGTATAGGTAAAGTTATGTTAAGTATGAGGTGATATAGGAAGCCAGTGAGGGATTACTTTAGTTTCAGAATCCAGTTTACTATATATTTATTTTCATTGTTCCTCAATGGGTAAATGACAGGGAACCCAGGCTTAATGAATGGGAAGTAGTATATTAATCTTAAATTTAAAATGGTTAGAATAAACTTCAAAATTATAAAACAGAAAATACAGACAGAAGTACATATATAGATAAAAGTTAATACATCCTAGCCTACCCCCAATCTGGTGCCCTTGAGATGTGCTGGACTACAAACCTTGTCATTCCCAAGTAGCCAATTATCTACTAGAGAAGATGGGCAGAAATCTAGGAAACTCCACAAATTCAAATTAGTTTTGATACCTTGGAAGAAAATGGTGTTGAAATGTATTAAACAAGCAAGCAAGCAAATTTGAACATGAAAACACAGGAAACTGCCTTTTACCATTGGTCTAACTAACCTTGTACCATCAACTGACTGACAGCAGCTCTTCAGGGTTTCTACCGGATTCTCTCCTAGTCCTACCTGGAGTCTCTTGTATTCCTTGGTGGTCTCCCATTGAAGCATTATCTAGGTTCAACTCTATTTAGTTGCTGAAATCAGACTTTTTCCTAGATCTACCTGGAGATCCCTGGTATTTCATGGTGGTATCCCATCCTGGTCCAAACCAGGGCCAACTCTGGTTAGCTTTTGAAATCAGATGAGAGTGGTTGTCTTCTCTGTGGCCTTTCCCCTCTCCAGCTAAGTTACAAGATGAGGCAACACTCAAGGAAAAATTTCAGGAAATGTGGCATTTGTGATTGGATATAGCTGGATCTTACCATATCGTATTTCAGAGGAGCAGGTGTCCCAAGCTCATCTGAATGTACAGAGGTAGTAGAACCACACTTGAGTCTCAGTCATGGCCTATCTTATTTTTTTAGTAGGTTACCTGTGTTTACTTAAACTCCTCCGATGTCTCATTCAGTGTAATGACTTATTTAGTACCTGCTATTTTATGTGCTACCTCAAAGCTGTAGTTTGATCAAAAAAGTGCAGGACACCTGCTTTTCAATTTTGCAGCTTTTAATGGGTCTACAAAATGATTCATACTATACATTAAATTGCTGGGTGTATGAAGGTGCCTCAAGCTATAGTCATTTCTACTTTTGAAGTTCAGTTCAGGATCTCAGAGAAAATGTCTTGCGTGCACTGACTGAAATCTTATCTAAGGTGGCATGCTGTCAATATTTAAATAACATTTGTTTCAAAGGAATTTATATAGCATCAGAGGAAAACATTCCTCATGCCTCTTAGCAAATCTTGGCCTTGCTTATTGTCACAGGTACCATAGATGACATGGAATTTCAGCATAGGCAGAATATACAGTGATGAAGTTCTGGTTCCACCAATGCTAGAATAGGACCAATGTCTGGAGGTGCTGGTTGTGTGTACAGCTCCCCATTATGGTGAGCCACTGACCAGTATACTGTGACTTTTTCAGCAGGTAAGTACATCTTCCACTCTAATTTAATATTTCCACCAACTTTCTCCTCTGTGTTTCAGTCCATTTTTCCTTTTGTATTCATGCATTCTGAAGTGTTCCAGGAATTATTCTCTGCAGAAAGATACATGCAATAGAATCGTGTAGATTAGTCCCAACTGTAATATAGTGAATCAGCTGTTGGTGAGTCAACATATAGGCCCTTTCTGTACCTACCTTTTGTGTTGTCCTTTGGTGGCAATCCCAGCAGTGGCTCTGCCAGGAAAGGAGGACAACTGGAGTGCTCCCCTCTGCACTGGACCAGCTCCCGGTGGAAGGGAGCGCGATGGACACACCTTTTCCTTCCATAATGCAGCCAGGTACTTTCCCAGGCTGTGCTGGGGCAGGAAACACTGCCATCACGCTTCCTGCCCTTCCACAAGACAGGTAAGTGTGGGATGGTACTGCGATTGTGGGTTATTGACAGGGAAAACCTGTCAATGATTTAATCTGCAGTTATGCCACCTGAGGACAGGATGGGAAGCTACTGTGGGAAGGGCCATAGACAAATCCCATTGATTAAATGTGTCTACTTTAATCAGGTTTAGCAACAAAATTCAGCCTAGGGCATATTTGTGTATGTGAAATTGTGAATTTTTTGATATGAAAAACAGATTTTTTAGGCAAAACAACCATTTTCCCCAGAAATACATATTGTTTGGTGTAAAACACCAGTTTTGTGCACACACACACACACTCTCATATTTCTGGAGATAGCATTTTGTGTGTGAAAATTGTAGGTTTTGAAAACACCTGAACTTTTCTGGCATGGAAAACCTTAATTTTGCATGGAAATGTGTTTCTGGAAACAGAAACACTGCTTTCTTGCACAAGAAAAAATTATTTTTTATGCTAAAAAAAATAAGCCTCCACAGGTGTATTTCTTTGCAAAATAATTTCCAGAAGCACTCTGAGATGTGAGAATATCAGCTGAAAACTGCACAGAACTCTCTCTTCTATATTATTCTTCCTGGCCAGGTTTCCTAAGTGTCAGAAAAGTTATTTTTTACCCATAAATCAAATAATGAGAAATATTCCTACCAATTCTACTTTGGTGAAAAATCTTCTAGCAGTGAACTCACTCTGCCCACTGATAGAGTGAGTAAACAAGGAATATCAGAAGGCTTTATTGTTCCTGTTGTATCTTGTTAGAGTCATTATCTTTCTAAGTGATGATGATGGTGGTTGTTCTTCAGTCTGCCCTCTGACTTGCTGCTCAGCCCTCTCCCTGATCTGTCTCGCTGTTCTGGCTTGTTCTGTCATCTTTCCCCATATTTTGTCCTTTGGTCTTGACTTCTGGCATGCCTCTTGACTCTGTTGCCTGGTTTGTCTTTCACTTACTGTTTGACTCTGGCTTGCTTCTCAGTCCCAATTTGTCATCCTGTTACCCCATTGGTACACCCTATCCTGGGGTCAACAGTTTTAAATATTAAATATAGTTCATCATGCAAGAGAGGTTGCCTGGATGAGCATGTAGGCAGCAACAGTCGAATGACCAAGAACTAGATCAGTCCAGTAAAATGCCCAGTTATGTAGCCCAAGGAGACCTCAAGCTGTGCAAACTCATGGTAAACAAATGGTCCTCAGCCATGGAGGAGCCAACTGGAGGGAATTAGTGTGTTTTCCCCAAGCTGAGCACTTATGATTTCAGAAAAATCATCCAAGGCAAGGACCATCTACATAAATTTACACTACAACCCCTTGCAACTGAAGATCCTGAAACATTGGCAACACATCATAAAACCATCATGCAAAAGGGGTTGCCATTATGGAGCTTCTTTTCCTTTCCAGTGCCTATTGTTCTCCCTGGGAGAGGATTTGCCCTCGAGGTGCATTTTCCCCTACAAGTAGTCCTAGTTTTTGAGAATTATTCTGAATAACTCCCCGCCATGCTAGCAGACCGTTTCTCTGTTAGTTGAGTAATCCCCTCAGCCATTTCTTTGCTGAGTTCTGCTTTACATGCTGCTTCCCGGACCAAGGACTTTAGCAGAGGTGCAGTATCACCCTATCTAAAATTCCTCTCTGAATCCCCTATCCAATTTTTCCACTCTTTTGTTTCTTAATAGGTCTTATGTGAGTGTGTGAGTGTTGCGTTGGTGTGTGAGAACATTTCCATTCAATAAAATCATTTATTTGATACCTTTGACTGGCTTTTGGCTTGTCCTGACCCCATAAAAACTGGGTAAAAAGACCCCACTAGGTTACCCTGCCTCTTGTATTGCCACTGCTTGTGCTCCTTTAAGTTCCCCACTCTTCCTTACGTGGAGCATATCGAGGCATCCCCAAGGGACCCCCAGAAACCAGGGTAACAATCCTGCCTATTGATTTGTCTCGTGGGCCATTTCTGCACTATACTGTTATAGACTGTTATTCCACTTTCAACATCCTGTGGAATCCTGAGGTTTGCAGTTAAGGGCTGAACCTTTAGAATTCTCACCCAAAGAGCTGTTTGGCCTCAGTAAACAACAAACCCAGAATTCCACAGGATGTTGAAAGTGCAATAATAGCACTATAACAGGGTAGGGAGGAAATGGCCATGATTCCAATGTACCGTTTGGACTTGACTACTGTCCTGTCCATTATTCTTTATTCTCAGTTCCTGGCTTACCTCAGACTAGTGTTGATTACCAAATCCCAATAAAGTACCAAAGACGTACCAGCATTGTGCACAACTAAGTTCTCTTTCTGGATGCAATAGGACTCGCTAGACATATACAAATACTTCTTCCATCTTTGCACCATGAAGGCATGGAATAGTGTGGTATGATGCCAAATGGTTACCCTTCTTGCATGGGAAGCCCTTTCATATTTTGGGAAACCCTTAGTGTGTATCAGATACTGGTAGAACTCAGATCCTGCTGAGTTTAGGGTAAACTGTGAAGCTCTAAGCTCTGAAACATGATTCTTTAAAGTAAAGATGTCAAACTTGATTTCATCTTGGGCCGCGTCAGCAGTATGGTTGCCCTCAAAGTGCTGGTTGTATCTGTAAATGTATCTACTCTTTTATCATATTAAATAATTCCCTCTGCGTTTGATTATTGCTGGATTTAGTAATAACTAGCTCTGAAACTAGAAGTCTAGGAAAAATAGTGGCAAGCAGATATTCAAGTGTACAACTATTGTACAATTTATTGAAAAATGAGTTTTGAAAACAGAAACTTACTTTTTTTTAGTCACCGGACAAATATTATGAAGCACTGTTTATTACATTAACTTTGTTTAACTTTTTGATCTTCTCTGGGATCTTCTCTGTGCCTCTAACTGCCTCCCAGACCCTCTCTGTGCCTCTTTCTGTCCACAGACCCTCTCTGTGTCTCTTTCCACCCCCCTGCCGCCCTCTGTACCTGGTGAGCCCAATCTCCATATTGCAGGCCCCGGCTGCTGGTGTTCTGAAGAGAGGCCCAGCAGCCATCACTCGCAGTCTACTTCTACTTCTGACTGCTCCTCTGTCCAACTCTTGTGAGCCAGACGGAGCATTGCCATGGTAACCTGTGGCAATGCTCTGATGATGAAACTTGAACAGAGGAGCAGTCAGAAGTAGAAGTAGATTGCAAGTGCTTGCTGCTCGGCCCTTCTTCAGAATACCAGCAGCCAGGGCCCCGCAATGTGGGGATTGGGCTTACCAGGAAGGGGGAGTGCCACAGCTGCAGGAGAGGTGCGAGGGCCACATGAAATGGCCTTATGGGCCAGATTTGGCCTGTAGGCCTTGTGTTTGACACATGTGCTTTAAAGGAAAGCAAGGATGAAACTTAAAGATCAACAGGCACCCAGGTACACCAGACTTTGTCTAGAGCCAATTCATGATTTCACCCTATTTCCCTAGCAAATTTCTGTGCAGGTTCATATCAGGTTTTGTACCCTGACAGTACATTCCTGTCCCCAGCTAAGAGCCAGATCTTCTGGACAGAAATCAAATCAAAATTGGCTAGAATCCAAAAAAATAAAATAAAAAAAAAATCCTCCCCCAAAAGGGAAGCTTCCCAGTCTGCTATATTCCAGGAGACCATTTTAACCAGGGTGATGGAATGATTAAAATCATTATTCAGGGATGATCCTAAAATATTATTCAGGGATGATCCTCTTTATGCACAGAGTAACAGGGGACCGGGTAGACTGACATCAGGACTCAGGACTGAACCGGATAATTCACAGTTGGTCAGTCAGTTTTAACTGTCCTGACTGACTGATTAAAGGGTTGAACCTCTCCACAGTCAAGGTAAACAAGCTTATCTTTAAAAGGACTCAGTTTGTTGACATTAGACCTTATTGGGTGGATAACAACGGAATCAGAGGGTTTTGCACTACATGAACCTGGTACACTTCCCAACTTGTCATCTTCCCAGAAAATTTCTGAGAAAGTGAAATTATGCAATTTAACCTCAGTGATCATTAAAGTAATCTTTTCTTTTGAATGCAGCTTTCCCCAGTCTATCATGTGTTAAACTGTAGCTCTCAGAAACAACTGGGCAGCTGTGTTGGGAGTTGAACACATCTGCTGGACACCAGGTTGGGAAGCCTGTTTTAATCAAATAGATTAGTTCTGATCTCCACATTTCTATCATTTCACACAGTACTCAAATAAACTGAGTGCTAGTGAAGTCTGGTACTAAACCCAATTAAAAATTGATTGCAATTGTCTCTTATATTGTTTTTAAAAATAAACTTGAGACACACACACAGAGAGAGAACTGAACTTATGCATACCAGTTGTTAGTGTTTTAACAATCAAGATGGATGTCTTGATAGCTTGATGGAATTATAGATCTATTCACATTCCCTCCATAATTCCTTTCCACACTATGAAGAGGGCAGGAGGAATGTGCTTTGTGCTTTGTGGAATGGAGAAATGCATTTAAGTTCTGTATAATGGTAGTGAAGATCTCTGCAAAAATGAAAATGGAATAGAGGGGCATATTAGGTTGCCTTACTGTACACCAGGGGAAACCATTAGTGTACTAAACAATGTGTACACATGGCATAGCTAGGAACTGCCCTAGATTTCCATTAAGCCCTCTACCTTTCCAAATGGAAAATGCCTGCCTGCCTGCCTACCTGCCTGCCTGCCTGCCTGCCTGCCTGCCTGCCTTCCTTCCTTCCTTCCTTCCTTCCTTCCTTCCTTCCTTCCTTCCTTCCTTCCTTCTCTTCTTTTTTTAACCATGAGATCTGAAGAACAGAACTGTTTGGCTGAGATCCTACATTGGTGCTGCATAATGTAAATAACCACTTGCCGAATTACTTTCTGCTTTCACTAAGCAATCTCTGTACTGGAGAGCAATGTAGCACAAAGAATGTGCATTGGAAGCCAGAGGACTGTTGCCCTGGAGCACAATATGCAATGAGCAGTTGTACATTACTCTCTGAATGGCAATGGGCAACCGCATATGCAACAACTCCAGAAGTGGAACTCTACTTCCATCACCCTCAGATAGATTAGGCATATAATTCTTCACCATGCTTCTTCTTAAAGGAAGCAGCAAATAATTTTAGCAATTTTCTTTCAGCTGCAAGAAAGTGTTCAAAAACCACATAGCTTTCAAAGCCTATTCATAATTTGGGATTTATTTTAGGCAAAATTTGCATGTGGTCGTTTTGTGTAGACAGCAGCATTTTCTGTGCAGAAGATAACATTCTTCGTAGAAATATTATCTTCTATGCAGAAAATGCTGTTTTTTATGCAAATCACCCATGCATGAATTTTATGTAGACTGCGTCCTGAACTGGGAAGATTCCTGTCAGTCCAAGATTCTACTTTTCTACAGCTTTTCTCAACATTAAAAATCCACTTTTTCCAAGAATTTTTGAAAATAGTTTTGAATATTCTTTCCACATCTAAGCTGGATACACCTATATACTGTGCACAAAAGACACCCTGCAAACATAATACAATGTATGCCTGAGTATGCTACAGGATTCTCTCCTAGGCTCAGTGCTCTTCAACATCTTTGTCAATGACTTAAATGAAGAAAAGAGGCCATTGTTATCAAATTTGCAGATGATATCAAATTGGTAGGGGTTGCTAATACCCCAGAGGACAGGATCAGAATTCAAAATGATCTTAACAGAGTAGAGAGCCAAAGCTAACAAAATGAATTTCAATAGGGAGAAATGTAAGGTACCACACTTAGGCAGAAAAAATGAAATGCACAGGTATAACATGGGTAACATGTGGCTCGATAACAGTACTTGTGAAAGGGATCTGGGGCTCTTTGTAGACCACAAGCTGAACATTAGTCAGCAGTGTGATGTGGCAGCTAAAAAAACCAATATGATTCTAAGGTGCATCAATAGGAATACAGTGTCTAGGTCAAGGAAAGTAATAGCACCACTCTATTGTGTTTTGGTCAGACCTGTGTTCAGTTCTGGGTACCACAATTCAAGAAGGATATTGACACATCCAGAATAGGGCAACCAAAATGGTAAAAGGCCTTGGAACTATACCCTATGAGGACTGGCTTAGAGAGCTGGATGTGGTTAGCCAGATGGAAAGAAGGTTAAGAGGTGACATTGTTACTGCAGTTTAGACCTACCTGGTGATAGCACTAGATATCACTTTGATATCAATAATTTGGCTCTTTTCCACCACCACTCTCCACATGTTTGAGAGGCCCCTGGACAAGCCCAGAACTAGGCTCAGCCATCAAATGCTGCAATATCGCAAGACCATACAGGCCAGAAATAGCCAGATCACCGCTTTAGGAGACCTCTCCGCAAACACCCTCATTATGTATGCACGCTGTTTACAAAGCACTCCCTGCCCTGAGCAGGTAACTTGGCAAGCTAGAAGCTTAAAGGACAAGCACTGAGTATTTGCATACAGTCTACCTCTTTGTCAATTCGGACTTAACTCAATCATGCTAAATTGTGACCTTTTGAAGACATTGTCTCACACCCAAAACTCATTGTTGTCTCCGAGTAAGGCAGAGCCCGCAGTCACAATTCTCCCTATAAAAACCCCTGATTCCGAGACCTTCCTCATATCGCTCCCGAGTTCCAACCACCTTGCTGCCGCATTGCTTGGCGAGCCTTCCCCTCAGCTCCAGTAGCTGAGACCACAGCAACCTCAGATCGCTCTGGACTTCCATCCAGCCTTGCTGCCGCTTTGTTTGGCGAGTTGTCCCCTCAGTCCCACATACTGAGACTCCAGACCAACGAACTCAAGCTTCAGGACAGGTGTCGTATCACCCAATTCAACAATCCCTCCCAAAATCGCTCTATACCACTCCAACCTTTATTTTCCTTAGCTACTTGTGTGAGTGTGTTGCATACACTGTTTGTCTGTATTTAATAAAATCTTAATTATTCTTAAACTTGGTGTGCTCCTTGGCTTGGCCTGACCCCGTAAACGTTGGGGTACAAGGTTCTGCTAAGTTACCCTGCCTCTCGTAATGCTAAAGCAGTGCTCTGAGCTAATTTTCCCCACCTATAGTTGAGCACATTTTGGTGTCCCTCACGGGACCCTCAGGAAACAGGATAACAACATGATAACCATGTTTAAATAATTGAAGGAATGTCATATGGAAGATGGTTCAGGATTGTTCTCTGCTGCTCCAGAGACTAGGACATGGAGCAATGCTTTAAACTATGAGAAAAGAGATTCCACCTAAACATGAAGAAGAACTTCCTGATGGCAAGAGAAGTTTGACAGTGGAATATGCTGCCACGGAATGTGGTGGAGTCTTTTTCTTTGGAGGTTTTTAAATGGAAGCTGGATGGCCATCTGTCAGGAGTGCTTTGATTGTGTATTCCTGCATGGCAGGGGATTGGATTGGATGGCCTTTGTGGTCTCTTTCATCTCTATGATGCTATGCCATTAAGAGGACATGGCAATTCTCTCCATTCTGTCTCCCAGCATACCTTGGTAGATCTTTTTTGGAGAGAAAAGACACATTTAGTGAGGACATAGGAGAGTGCCTCCTTGGTTGATACTCTCAGGCCGTGGAATTCCCTCTGCAGAAGGCTCAAAGATGTGGTTTGCTGTCTGGGAATCAGATCTAACCTCTACCTTATGCTCAATTTCTTGAGGAGGCTACTTGCCTTCATGACGAGGGAAGCCACTAAAACAGACATTTTGTGATGATGACCATAAACTTTTCTTAATTTCAAAATTGTTTATGGTCCCCAAATGGTTAAGGATCCTGGCCTACCCTGACTTGCAGGAGCTTTTAAGGGCCTAGTTGCCCCTAAATAAGAATTCTGCCCTCCCATGAAATTTTCCTTCGGTTTCCAAATTTTTAGCATTGCAGTAACCTGAAACTTTAGTTGAAAATTTAGAAATAGACCTCAAGTATCCAACAAAAAGGAACAGGCAAAATGATGTAGGGAATGTAAACACAGCAAATGAAGAATTCTAGGTGTGAATGATTTTCAGTGCCTCATGCTGTACAATGCCAGACTGAAAGAAAATTTTATGAGGTGGAAGAATTCTTGTTGGGGGGGGGCAATGCTATCATTTTGCCTCCCCTCTTGTTGCCTCACCCCCTGATACTGAGTCAGATGGTTGGTCCATCCAGCTCAGTACTGGCAGAGATTCCTCAGAGTTTCAGGTTGAGATCTTTTCCACTTCTCCATGGGAATGCCAGGGACTGAATCTATGACCATTTGTGTACAAAGTAGTTGCTCTATGATTGAGCTATGGCTCCTCTCCAGATGTTATTGTTGTGTACCTTCAACTCATTTCCAACTTATGGCAACCCTAAGGTGAACCTGTCGTGGGGTTTTCTGGGGCTGAGAAGGTGTTTTACACCCAAGATTAACCAGTGGGTTTCCAGAGCCAAGCTTGAAATCACATCCTCCTCTCCAGGGTTGTAGTCCAAAGCTCAAAGCAGTACACCATGGTCTTCTTCTCAAGATAGACCACCTGATTCCATGAGAACTTGCCTGTCCATCAGGATATTCTTTTCTGGAGAATTATGGCTTTAGAAATTTCTTGGATGGGGACCAGGGGTATTTTTGTGATTTGATTGTTGTGTTAAATGTGAATTATTTTCTCCACAGATACTTCTCTGGTATCTAGTGAATTTATGCTTAGATTTCATGTCTAAGCCTCTGCACTCATTCCTGCTTTTAGTGCACAGTAATGTCATGTGCTTGCTGCTGTTACCATTTTATCTGCTATTTTTATTGTTTGTGGCCTTTTTGGAATGATCCCACTACGATTTTTCTTTTCTTACCATAATCATTTAATGATACTGTTTACTGTTGAAATGCCCCTTAACTGAAACCCGGGGAAAAAAAAAAATCCTCAAATACAAAGGTAAACAAAAAAAAAACAAAAAAAGATTAAGTAACTTAAAAAAATGCAGTCTAAAGGAGGCAAAGGAAGAAATGATCATCACTTTAAATTTTTGGGATTGGAACTCCAGGATATTTTAAGAATTTGTAGCAAATGGTCAACAACAACAACAAAAATGGGTGGGGCGGGAAATGTATGGAAATTAGGGAAAAGGAAATATGATAGAAGCCAGGGAATAACAGTCAGGGAGCTGTCTGGAGTACTGAAGGTCTGATCTCTAGACAATCTGTTCATATTCTGTGTTATGACATATGCCCAAAGTTTTCTTTACAGTAAAAAGAGAAAATGATTTAAACCAACACACAAGGGGGAAAGTTACTTCATTTTTAATCCTCTTGAACCAGGGTGAGTGCACTGTGTGAATTTAAGGTATTTTCAGATACCCAATGAAAATTCCAAAGTATTGTAGAGCACTACAATGCTCCACCCCTCTAACGAAGGGTGGAGGTATGTAGACGTTCTCATGAACCCTTCCGGTCTTCATGGCGTCGATTTGGCAATGAAGTGACGATTGGGTGTCACTCATTGTCGTCTGCTGCTGTCTAGCGGGAAACAAAGGTTTCCCAAACCAACTCCTCCGGTAAGAGGAGTGCTGAGAGGGCTCATCAGGGCCCCCAAACTCTCCAGCTGCTTCTGAGGTGTTCGGGAGACAGGGGGACGAGAGTCAGGATCGCAAAAGTTTACACAGCTGCATCAGACAGCTGAGAAGTCAGCCTGATTGCCCCCGGGAAGTTTTTAAAAAAAAACAAACGTTTTAGCGGACGGAAGAAATGAAGATCAAAAATTTGGGTTTTGGATGGTATGTACCTCATAGTTAAAAGATCATCTACATGTTAATAATAATTTTAAATCAAAATTTAAAAAGGACATTGCTGTGCAAATATGGCAACGATTTCAGCTTGAGCTGAGAAGCAGTCACTGAGAGTTAGCACGGAAAAGCTGGGGAATAGGGGGCCCGGCTGGGGCTTGCTGAGAAGGACACTGACAACCCGTAAAGCGGGGGAAAAATATAAATAAATATACTGAAATAGGTTCGAGCTGCTGAACATAAGTTGTTTTATGTAAAAGGGGATTTTGAACAAAAGAATCGTGTTAAAAAAGAAAAACAAAGTTGCTTTGGAGAAAGTGACGAAAATTAAAAGAGGAAAGAGAAAAAACGTACGAAAAGTTAACCAGATGGTATTAACTGGAAGATTTTAGGAATGTTTTCCACTGAATAAAGGACTGAGATTGCAAGTCGGGAACAAAAGGAGATTGATTGGGGGGGACAAAGGATCCTGGAGTGGAGAAGAAGAAGATAAGAAAAAGATTAAAAAAAAGGGAAAAAAAAGGGAAAGAAATTTACTGAGTTATAAAAGGGTTTTGAAGGGGAAGTTGGAGATAGGAGAGGACAGCAAAGAAGAGGTGAAACTTGTTTTGGGGAAACAGAAAGAGGAAGGTTTGGGGAAATTCAGATCGAGTGTGGAAGTGTAAGGGTCGAGGCTGAAGGAGGCAGAGTCAAGAAGACGTCAAGAATGTTGAATTAAGAAGTTAAGGAGTGGAGATATAAAACACGGGGTTATAAATCCTTTTTTTTTATTCCTTTCCTCTCCCTTTTGAAAATTTGGGAAAAGCGTGAATGTTCAGGTTGGAGCTTGCTGATAAAGGAGACTATATATATTTGTAACAGTTTAACGTGGGAGTCATCATAATATTGGCGCTTGATAAGCTAAGTGTGAGCTCACGGGGGAAAGGGAAAAAGGGAAAGGGGAAAGGGGGAAAAGTATACAAGATAAAAAAAAAAAATTTTTACAAGTGGACGATTGTTTGATACGTAGTTGCCTTTAAATCTGGGAATGTGAAGATATTGAAGATTTTATTGGTGTGTAGGGCTTATTTAGGGTTGATAAGCAATAAGTGATAAGTAGTTAATTATACTTTATAAACATCTAAGGAAATATTTAAATATTTAATTTAAAACTGCTAAGATAGTGAAATTTTAATAATAAAAACAGTATTAAATAGTAATTATTAAAATTTAATTGTCTAAGAATTTAATTGTTTAATTCCTAAGAAGAATATTAATAGATTTATATGCATGATAGGTTTTGGGGGAGGAAAAATTTTTTTTTTAAAAAAAATTGGATTATTTGTTTATTACTTGTGTAGATATTCTGTTTCTGATTTTTGATAAGTGGTTCTTTTGATATTTTTTTTTAAAAGATGTTGAAATAGCACTATAGGACTATTTTTGAGAGGTTTGGGGGTGTTTGATTCTATATTCAATATATTTAATATTATTTTTAAAGTGTTGAAAGAATTCTATGACTTGCGTATCATATAGTTAATGTTTTCATAGTATTATTTGAGATCTTATTTGTTTTTATGTAATTGTAAAATATCTGAGATCTTAAATTGATAAGGATCAACAGACTTATACAGATAAACAAAAAATGGCGACAATGACAACAGTAAAAAGGAAAGCTACATTGCAGGCTGAAGCTAAAATAATGACACAAACATCAGGCAGAAGGACATCTGTGGATTTTCCGGGGTTTCACAACAGATGAATAAACCTACTTGTCCATTCTTTTGCAAGAAATTTAAAAATTTAAGACAGGACATAAAACAAGAAATTCGGAAAAGAAATCGACATGAGATGAAAGAGTTAAGAACTGAGATTAAAGCAGATATAAAAAAAAAAACCTTTATAAATCAAAAAATAGAGAAAGTAAATAAAGATTTTTCCCTAGATTAAAAAGAATGTAGAAAATTTTAAACATATTAAACCCAAAGGAGTTACAAATGGATTATAAAGCGGTAAAAAGGGGTCAAATTGTCAAGAATATACATTAATACACAAGAGAGAAATTTTGAAAAAAATGTTTAAAATTGAATTCGGGAAATTTAAAAGAGAAGAGAATTTTTGGGAAAATTAATACCGATATTGGCAGTTTAAATATTTTAAAGAAAAAAAGTTAGAAGCAGACATAGATAGGTTTTTTAAAACCCAAAAGCCCCAAAATTAGTAAAAAAACCCTAATTTATTTTTCTGTTTCACGAAAGAAAATTTAAAAAAAAAAATTCTTAAGAAAAATTATGACAAACAATTTAAATTTTAATGACAAAGAGAAAAAGATTTTTAAAATAAAATTATGCTGTAATCAAGAAAAGACAGGATTACAAGTTTTTAAAACTGTTATTAAAAAAAAAATAAATTTTAAATGGGAAAGAATAGAAGGTGTCTCGGGTAATTTTAGACAAAAATGGCTCAGAATAACTTCAATAAAAAAAGCGAAAGATTTGTAAAAAGAGAATCAGAAGAGACTTGGAATTTACAAAATAAAAAGATTCAAACGAAAATCTAGAACAGTCGGAGAAACATTTAAGAAGTCAGAGGAGGGGCAAAAATAAAAATTTGAAGGAGAAAGGATTAGAGTTGGAAGAAGAAGAAACTTACCAGAACATTTGGGGAAGAGGCGGAGGGGGAAGAAGAAGGAGGGTGCAAAGGAATTTATATTATCGGGAAAAAGACAATAATAGGAGAAAAAGAAAAAAAGAAGAAACAAGGAAAAGAAAGATGGTGATCACGATACAATCATGGAATGTTAAAGGAATTAATTCCAACAAATAAAAGACAAACAATATTTCATTTGTTGGAAAAAAAAAAAGGGAGATTATATGCCTACAAGAAACGAGGATAAGAGACGTGGATATAAAGTACTTAAGAAACCCCAAAATTAGGAAGACTCCACACATCAACAACCCAAAAAAGAAGCGAAGAGTGGCAATATTCGTGAATTCCAAATATGATTCGGAGGAAGTGTTTGTGGATCCTCAAGGACATTTATTGGTGTGGAAATTCATTTTCCAGACTTGAAAATTCTAGCGTTAGGAGTGTATTCCCCTATAAAAGGGGAAACATAAATTCTACGAAAAGGGTTAGAAAAAGAGTTAATTGAAACTCCCAAAACAGAGATCAAGGGAATATACTCCTGCTGGAACAAATGAACGCAGTATTGAACCCCATAAAGATAAATCCTCACAGGGAACTGGCAAGAGATTAAAAGGGAAACTTCCCAAAAACTTTTTTAATCTCATGGATAATCTGACTCTGTTAGATGTATGGTCTTACAAATATGGAAAATAAAAAAGGATATACTTTTCAGTCGGATGCACATAAATCCATGTTAAATAGACATGTTCTTAAAATTTTAAACATTAAAGTTTTATAATCAAAGAGATGGAAATTTTGCTGAAAAATAAACCAATCAAAATTAATTCAACTAAAATTATGAAATAGAAGAAAAAAATAGAAGCTGGAGATTGAATGACTCTTTATTACAGCAGGAAACTTATTTACAACGAGCGAAACAAGTACTGAAAGACTATTTCAGAGAGCATAACTGAAGGAGTTTTCCCTGAAAACAGTCTGGGATGCCAGCAAGGCAGTCATTAGAGGTCATTTTATAAAATGGGGGTCTGAATCGAAAAAAAAAAGAGAGGTTAAGGAACTAAAATTCAAAAAAAAATTACAGGTAAAGGAGGAACAATTGAGAAAGGATGTTACAAATGAAATTTCAAAAGCAGATTAAAAAAATTACAAGAACAATTGAGAAGGGAAAACATTATACAATTGGAGAAGAAACTTAGAGAATAAAGCAAAAACATTTTGAAGGGGCTAACAAACCTGGGAAAAAGGTTAGCTTACAAATTGAGGAAAAATATGGAAAATAGCAAAAAAGAAGTTCAGAAGAATGGGAAAATATTTAAATTAAACTCAATTCATAAAAGTATTTGTAAAATATTATTCTGATTTATACAATCAAGAGAAACCAGTGCAAAAAAAGAAAGGAACAGTTGAAGCTATATCTAGATAATAAAAAGATAAAGAGATTATCTGAAGATCAGAAAAAAATGCTGAATATGACCTTTACAGTAGTGGAAATATCGCAAGCAATACGGAAACTTAAAATATCCAAGGCGAGGTCCGGATGGCTTCACTGCAATTTATTATAAATCGTTAGAAGATGAGTCGGTATTACGTTTGCAAAAAAATTTTTAAGAAAAAATTTTTAAGGGAAAGCCAGAAATTTTTGGAAACAAAAATAACTTTAATACCTAAAGAAGGGAAAAGATATTTTTAAAAAACCCCGGAAAAATTTTAGACCCATTTCTCTGCTTAACATAGATTACAAAATCTTTACATCAATCTTAGCCGAAAGAATAAAAAAAATACTACAAGAGTTAATCCATCTGGATCAAAATGGATTTCTCCCCCGGCAGACTTTTAAAAAATAACATTAGAACAGTTTTAAATGGGAAAATTTTGAAAAAAACAACCAAAAAAAGTTGGCAATGCTTTTTTTTAGATTTTGAGAAGGCTTTTGACAACTTTGCTGGGACTTTATGATTGAGGTTTTGCAAAGAATGGATTGTGGCCAGTCTTTTATTATTTGTTTCAGCAAATTTATAATAACAAACTGTGTTATTATAATTAAAAGGGGAAAAACAAAAGCTTTTCATATTAAAAAAGGCACAAGGCAAGGCTGTCCTATTTTTCCATTGGGTTTTTTAAATTACATTGGAAGTGCTGTTACAGAGAAAGAGAAAATAGCGAAAATAAAAGGAGTCAGAAAAAAAGGGACAAAATAGACAAGTTAAAGCATACGCGGATGATTTGGTTATTTTTTTTAAAATCTAGAAAAAAATTACAAAAATTTTTAAAATTAGAAAAATTTTAAAACATTGCTGGACTAAAAAATAAATAAAAAGACAAAACGAAGGTGTTGATGGAAAAATTTATGTGAGAAAGAAGAAAAGACTTTATTGGAAATCTGGGGTTTTAAAAAAGGAAAAAAAAAAAAGAAAAATTTTTTAGAATACATATATCGAAAAATAATATAGAACTTTTTAAAAATAATATAAAAAAGACCCGGGGGGGGTCCACAAAGATATCCATACTGAATTTAAAAAGCTTTGGGCCAAATACCCAAAAAAATTAATGCCTTCCAAATTAAATTTTTTTTTAAATTTACCCAAATCATCAATGACAAATTGGCAGAAAGAAATTATTAAATTTATATGGAACAATAAAAAATCGAGGATTAAATGGGAAATTTACTGATCATAAGGAAAAAGGAGGAAAGTGCTTTACCAGATATGAAAATATATTACTACGCTGCAGGTTTGTCGTGGATAGCAGACTGGATAACCTTAAGGACTACGAATGCTTAAACTTGAAGGAGCGGACAACAAAATTTGGGTTTGGGACGGATACTTTAGTATGGGAAAGAGAAAGCTGACAAAAATTTTTCAAACCATTATATAAAAATCTTTATTAGAAATTTGGAAAAAAAACCCCAAAATACGAAATCTATCAAAAAATTCCTCAATGGATTTCGCCACATGAAGCTTTATTTGGAAGGTGGAAACACCAACAAAAAAAGAAATGGACTTTCTATAAAGACATTATAATAAAAGGGCAACACTTTACAATAAAAGAAAGAAACAGAATTAGAATCAGAAGGCTTTCCTGTTCAGTGGTTCTTATACAGACAGCTTAAGGAAAGGTTTAAAATGGAACTAAAATTAGATGGCTTCCTTCCTAAAGATGAAAGAAATGAATTTTAAAATTTGCGGTCTTTTAACAACCAAAAAATGATGTCTCAGATATATAAATTCTTAATGAGTAGAGAATTGGAAACGGAGATTATAAAAAGGGAAAAAATGCTGTCAGTAAACATAGGGGAAAAAACCTTTGGGGGGGGTTGGGGGAAAGGGGTTGGAAGAGAACTCAAAAATTTACGCTCTCCCAAAATCTTAAGGAAAATCACTTAAAGAATCACTTTCATAGGTGGTACCTGAGTCCAGACAAGCTAGATAAGATGTATAAGACTGGGAAAAAAAATGTTGGAAGTGTGGAAAAGAAGAGGGCACATTTTATCATCTTTGGTGGACATGTAAGAAGGCAAAAAAAAAATTTTGGAAAATGTTTAAAAAAATAATGGAGGAAATATTTGAGATCAATATCCCTGTACTTCCAGAAATGTATTTATTGAAAAAATACCTAAAGTTTTTCAACAACTAAATGTTAAAAATAGATAGAGGATTGTATTATATATGGTTATTTCCCCCCGGATTGTTTATGTAAGGTTCTGGGAAAAAACAAAATATTCCAAAATTGAAGAGTGGCACATTTTACTGTATGAAATGAAAAATTGTGATTACTTATTTAAATTTTTGAAATGAAGAGAAAAAAATCATATATGAAACAGCATGGTTGCCGGTATAAATTTTTTTAAGAAAAAATATGGTGAAAAATATTTACTGAGGATTACTAAAATCACAGCGATGTATCAAATATAAAATTCGGGTTCCAAAAAATATATTTGGAGAGATGAAATTTAGGGATTATTTTGAAAGATCCAACTATAGAAAAAAAGAACATTGATGGACATTGTTATAAGTGTAATAGAATGTAATAGCATGTTATGATAAAGTAAAAGTGTGTAATCTGGAGAGAGCAACTATTTTAAAATGAGAGATGCAGAGGTTACATAAGTTATAATATAGTTAGAGAATAAACCAGACAAAGACAAGTAGGAAGTAAGTTGCGTGTAAATGTAATGTAAATATATTTGTATGTATAGGTATAAAGTAATGATTAGTAATTTGGAATTAGAGTAAAATAGACAGTCGTGAAGCTAGATTGGAAGATTGTATGTTTGTTGGTATTACTCTATGTAATTGTTTGTTTGTTTTATTCTTGTATTTGAACTTTAATAAAAACAATATATATATAAAAAAGAAAATTCCAAAGTATTGTAGAGCACTACAATGCTCCATCTCTAATGAAGGGTGGAGGTATGTAGACGCTCCCATGACACAGCTCATTTTCCAGGTTTGCTTTTCTTACCTCACTTATAGCACTCACCTTATCCCTTCTCCAGATCCTCACTGAGGAATAATAAGGGAAACAAGGTGATTCTACAAAGGGACAAGTGTGTGTGTTTTTAGGTCTTTGGTGGTATGTGTGTGTGTGTGTGTGTGTGTGTGTGTATGTGTGATCCAATAAATGCACTGACAAAATAAGCCCAGGAAGTAGTTAGACGCTATTAGCAAGGATTCCATTTAAATATAAACCATAACAGGCTGACACACTATGCACAGTTTTTTCTATTGTAATTGTTTTATTTACAAGCTATATGAACCTGCCAAAGCCCTAAGATCCACAGGGGAAGGCTTTTGCTCAGTCCCACTAGCCGTCCAAGGCTTGCCCAGTGAGGACACGGAAAAGAGCCTTCTCAGTGGCTGCTCCTACCCTCTGGAACTCCCTTCCATGGGAGGCTAGGCTGGCCACCTCCTAGCTCTCCTTTCCCTGGCAGGCTTTTAATATGTAAGCAGGTGGGCTTTTAATTTATCACAATGTTTTTAAAATTTGGTAGGTTTTTATAATTTTATATGTTTCTTTAAATGTTTTTAATTGTTTTAAATGTTTCATTAAAGTTTTCAACTTTGTTGGAAGGCCCCTTGAGTCCCAATTTGGGAAAAAGGTGGCATTTAAAAATAATAAATAAAAAATAAATAAAAAAATAAAATAAAATAAAATAAAATAAAATAAAATACTTTCCTTAAAGTCCACCATACGCTTCTCCTACATTTCTTCTTCTACTTGGCCAGAGCTCACACACTAATTCTCTACTTTAACTTCTATTTTTTTTTCACTCTTTCCCCTTCTATCAAGTCATCCTTCACAACATCCCAAGGGCTATGAGAGGGTGAACTTGGGAGACAAGGGACATAGCTCTGTCAGTCCTGTCCCTGAACATCAAGAAACAGAAAAAGCAAAGAGAAATTAAAACAAATAAAATAAAATTCAAGGCTAGCATCCTCTACTGAAGCTGTGGATTTGTAACCTAGGGGTTATGAATCCTTAACTGCTTCAGATCCAATGATACTCCATATTCCCAACTGTGGTACTCTGCATCCCAACTTTGGACTGAATGGGGACATTCCAAAAATGTCCAATGCTTCTGTAGGGGAATCTATACATGTCTAAGACACCAACAGGATTACAGCCGCAGCCATAATAACGTACTAATCAAAACCAATCTGTGCATAAACTAAATAAATAAAAATCATCAACATCCTCCATCACCTACTTAAGTTGCAAATGTGTAACTAAGGGCCCCATCACACTACACTGTTGTAGCACTATTATTCCACTTTAGCTGCTATGGTGACGTTCTATGGAATTCTGGGGTTTATAGTTTAGTGAGGCCCAAGAGCTCTCTGGCTGAAACTTCTGAATGCTCCCCTCTAAACTGCAGATCCTAGGATGCTATACTGCGAGTTAAAGTGGAATAATAGTGCTATAACAGTGTAGCATGATAGGGCCCTAAGTAATGTCTCCTGGTCTGCCCCTGCAAACCTACCTTAACAGCCAGCAGCCACACACAAGTAATGGTGATTGGGGTGCAGCAGGATGAGGTTTCCAGCCCCCTTCTGGTAGCGAGTGAAGAATTGCTAGAGGAGTCCTGCTTCTGATTGCCACAATGTAAAATTGCTGGTGGGAGGAGGCTGGAGACATCATCCTGTTGTGCCCCAGTTGGAAGCACAACAAATCTCCAGCTGCTGGCTATTAAAGTAGGTTTAGGGAGAGGTTGGGCCAGGAGATATTACTTAGGCCCTTACTGCACAACTTCCCCCTCCCAGCATGACAATGTGTTGTTCCTGGCCCGGGACACATGCCATTGCACAACGTTGTTGCAGTCCTGCTGCTGTCATGTCCTCATCCACTGCTGTTGCACCCCCCACCATTACTAGAAAAAAGAATTGGTAATGGCTCCCTTTCCTGCAATGATCCCATCAGCTGCAAGTGTGGAATCCTGGGGAATCCTGGGGATCCCATCAGCTGCAAGTGTGCGGAAAGGGCAGAAGCACTTGATAGCACTTTTGTCCTACATACAGTACAGGAAGAGGTGGGGAAAGGTAATTCATCATTCATGCTGTACTGTAGAAGGAAGAAGAGTGTCCCTAATGCTACCTATCCACCAGCAGCTGATTGGGTGCAGTGGGGAGCATTTGGGTCCCAATACCATCCCAGCAATGGCAATGCCGAGATGGGATCCGGACAAAGTGCTATTGGACCATAATGTGATAAGGACCTTAGTTATGCTTTCATAACTATGTAGGCAATGTAGGATCTTGGCTCACATTTTTTGTGTAGTGGGCTATTTCCTAATGAATACCAGAATCCTCCACAATGGAAGAAATTTCAGTGTCCCCTAACACAAAAAATCTCTTGACACCCAGAGCATGTCACTACTGCTTCACTGTGTCAAGATTCATAAAAAATAAAATAAAATAAAATAAAATAAAATAAAATAAAATAAAAACAAAGAACATTTTTTCTCCTAATGTATTACATAGTCTGGGACATAAAATGGTAAAAATGAATACATTGCTTGCACCTCCTTCTTTTTTGTCCAAAACAGTTTTTTTTGTGTGTGCATAGAACAATATGTACAGGACAAGAGCTTAAATTTGGGACATTGTTCACTACTGTGTAGGTGACAATGTCATAGAATGCCCACATTATAATTGTAATTCTGGGTGGATTCTGCAGGGGAACATGATGTTGAGGCACTAAAATGTCCCTTCTTAGCGAACAGGGTTTGAAAAGCTTCTTGGGAGACTCTAATTTTAAATTGAAGCTTTGGGTCTTTCTGGAAAGAATGCAGAGAAAAGCCATAGTAGATGCAATGATAAGTGGAGCTTGGATGTCTGCACTATGCTATAATTGAACATTATAAAAGATAATGTTCAGGTATATTTCTTTTTCCATTTTTCCTCATCAGCACTGCTAGATTCATGTAAGTAATGCTTAAGAATAAATTATTCTGGAGAATTACCTAAATCTGGCATCAAAATATTTCACTTATTCATATATGTGTGTGTGTGTGTGTGTATTTATTTTTATATATATATATATATATATATATATATATATTCACATATACAATTAAAAGTGAAGAGGATAGGATAAAAATAAAAGGAAGCACTCAGCAGTTTTAGAGTAACTGAAATTGTCAATGGTATTAACTGTTATGCAAGCTTCACAACAGAACCTATATATTTGCGTCTATGTATTTTAGTCTCTGTTTGGTATTTGTTTATTTTAATATTATTAAAATTTGGCTGACATCCTGTATTGCAGTTACAGATTTGAAGCCTGGAGCCTTTCCACACTACACTGTTATAGCGCTATTATTCCACTTTCAACATCCTTTGGAATCTTGTGGTTTGCAGTTACGGGAGGGGCTGGCCGGCCCCTCCTGCAACTGCAAACCCCAGGATCCATAGGATGTTGAAAGTGGAATAATAGCACTATAACAGTGTAGTGTGGAAAGGCTCCTAGAATTGTGGATCTGTGGCTGTTCTGTATTCAGTAACACTATGTTTTCAGGAGCATGGCATTATTGTCACAATTAATGCCATCCCAAGTCTACCTCAACAGCCAGCAGCCACAGTGAGCAATGGAGGTCCATTCTGCTGTCAAACAGGGCACAGGAGAATAGCGTCTCTAGCTTTTTCCCACCAGTGAGTGTGACTGTGACAATCAGAAGCAGGACCTCTGTTGCGATTCCTTGTTGCAACCTTGCTTGCTGGAGAGAGAGGGCTGGAAACCTCATCCTTCTGTACTCTGATTGCCTGCTGATTACTGCTTTCCACAATGTGGTTGCTGGCTGTTAAGGTAGGTTTGGGAGGGTTGGGCCAAGAGATGCTACTTAGTTACACATTTGTAACTAAGTAGGTGAGAGAGAATATTGGTGTTTATTTTTTATATTGTGCACAGATTGGTTATGATTGCTATATATCTGTGACTAGGGACTGGAATCCTATTGGTGCCTTAAGCATACATAACTTTCCCTCCGGAAGGTTTTATCTGATATGGAATGTCTATATTCTGTCCAAGATTGGGGATGCAGAGTTGCATATGTTGTGTCTTTGCTCACAGAGAAGTACATACACATGTAGTCACAAACAGCCCACAGGGATGTGCATGGGATGCACATGGACATTTATTTGTGCATTTGGTGGCATGTTTCCTGTTTGTTCAATTGCACAATGTTGCCCTGATTTCTGGGAGTCCCTTGAGGGACACCTAAATGCTCTCCAAATTATACAAGTTGGGGAGATTAGTCAAAGAGCACAAGTTAGCACTGTGAGAGGCAAGGTAACATAGCGAGATCTTTTACCCAATGTCTACGGGGTCAGGCTGAGTCAAGGATCAAACAGATGTGAAATAATAATTGTTGTTTTATTAAAATACAATCAAACAAATGTAAGCAGCACACTCACACAGATAACTAGAGACATAAAGGTTGGAGAGGAATAGAGGGATTTTAAGAGGAGGTTTGGTTCGGGAAGTACTGCACCTGTCCTGAAGCCCAGGTAGTCTGAAAATAGAGTTCGTGGATATGGAGGTTTTCAGTACGTGGGACTGAGGGGAAGGCTCGCCAAGCAAAGCAGCAGCAAGGCGGTATGGAAGTCGGGAGCGATCCCAGCAATTCAAGCAATCCAAAGAAGTGCTCAAAGTCAGGGGTTCTTATAGGGGAAAGTGCAGCCACAGGCTGAGTTTTGGGCTGGAGAGAAAGCCTCCGAAAGGTCAGAATTTAGCATGATTGAGTTAAGTCCGAATTGTCAATAGAGTAGCCAGTATGCAAACACACAGTTGAGTATTCGGCTCGTTAAGCTGCCTGCTTGGGGCAGAGAGTTCTTTGTAAGTAGTGTGCATACATAATGAGGGTACTTCCGTGAGGTCTCCTGAAGCAGCAGTTTGGCTATTTCTGGCCAGCATGTATTGTTTTGGAATATTATAGCGATTAGTGACTGAGCCTGTTTGTGTGCTTGTTCAGGAGCCTCGCAAGCACGTGAGAAGGAATGGGTAAGGAAGGCCAAATTATTGATATCAAAATGATGTCTGGTGCCCACCAAGTCTGGCTAGAAACTGCGGTAACAACAACATTGCCATTCAACACAATATTTGGGTAACACAAGCAAAATGTAAGGGTGCATGCAGAGATTTACTCTGCATAGCTCTCATGTAGGATCCAGACTTGAATCTTTTTACTGTGAATTATGCCAATAAAATTATATGATTTGTAAAATTTCCATAGTATACTTTGAAAAATGTTTTAATCTTAACTGTTTTAGCTCCTTGTCCTTTGTCATATCCTACTTGGAGGAAGAAAGGGATGAGGGGGCTCAAAATGATGAGATCCGATTGGTGCTAGAGAAAAGTGTAGTCCTGGAATAGCACCAGCAGAGGCTGGTCCATTCTAGACAGCAGTTGCACATCAAGAGATGGAAGCACGTGTGCTTCCTTTTCTTGAGTGATATAAATTAAAGAACAGGGAAGAAAAGATCATGCAATGCCCTGCTCTACTTTAAATACAGGATGCTGAGCTAATGAGGCCAGTTTGGCTAACTGTTGATTATAAATTAACTAAGTCCCAGCCATTCAGTTTTTGCAGAACAACAGCTCCCAAACCTCCACACAATCTTGTCTGACATCTCTAACCCTTGCCAGTCCTTGTGGTCTATGGGTGTGCGCACTTGGGGGGTTGCTGGCTTTAAACAGATTACCTTTTACCATGTGTTTGAGGCTGAGCTGAATAGTGACCTATTTCATTGAGTTCATTATTAAACCACTGAATTAGAAAGTGACTTCATGTCTTTCTTTTCCATACTATTTGGAATGAGGGCCAATTCTTAGGATGCTTCCTATGCATGACAACTGTTGTTTGCAGTCACTTTGTAGATATCCAGCTATAGGTGTTATACACTACAAGGATGGTCTTGCATATTGTTTGTGGATGCAGTACTGTGATCCCACGACATGTTGCATTCATCATGGAGAGGATGAATCACAAGAGATCTCCCTGTACCAGTTAAGCCTTCTTTGAACAGAAGATATTCGTGGCCTTTGGTCTCTTCCTATTTTATGTGAACATCCACATCTGGCTTGATTCTGGCTGGTCCTTCATGAAGTTATTTGGTGACTTCTGGTTTACTCCTTAAGTCTGCATTATAGTTTGTCCTTCAGTCTTCACTTGTTGTTTATTCCACACTTCCAGCTTGCTCCAGTCTCTGATCTCCTTCTCCATGAAGTCCTAAGTTTACATCTTCAGTACTGTCTACTGGTTTAGCCCATCGATCATAGTGCCAAACTTACCTTAGATTGCAGCAGACCACCAGCTGTAACACTAGTGCTGTAAACTACACTTCCCATGGGGCAATATATTCTATCACCTCTGTTCAGGGGCAGCACATTGTGAGCAGGGAGAGGACTCTCAGAAAACATATACACTCCCTCCCCAAATGTTCTTTGAGAATGTTTGGAATGACTGATCCAGTTGCAAAAGAAGCTGAGCAGAGTATATGCATCACAAAAAATAACTTGTTACTCCCTTAACATCCCTCCCATGGGAAATATATGATTTTCATAATTTGCATTTATTAATGACTGGGGAACATGATCTAGGTCACACTAGCTGGAGAACATGTTAGGGGTTATGCTGACTGGAGGCATGTTTGGGGTCATGAAAGTTGGGTTTGTATTAATCCCTTCATTACTTCAGGCTCTTAGCATTTTGGAATACAGTGATAGATGAACTGCCCAGACTGATGAACAATCAGAGACCATCCTTTGACCTTACCTTACTGAAATCTACCCTATACACCCAACCTGACTGAACATTAAGTGATAGTCATGAGTCCCATCAATGCTTTGTCACTCTGGAGCTAAGCGATCAGTCTATTTGGGACCCCTTTGTTAATTTTGTGGGAAAGCCATTATAGCTTTGTCAACACACTCCTTCAGGATGTGAAATAGGGTATAAAAACCCTACCTCCAATCCCTGCCGATTATAGTCCAGACTGCCACTCCTCCATGCTACCTCAGACACTGTCTGAGCCCCTCTGCTGAGACCTCATTCTTCAATACTGGTAACAATTACCCTTGCTACCCCTAATCCCTTTCCATCCAACCTTTCTTGCCTCACCTTTTGATAGCCTTGTGTGGTTCTTAGAGTATCTGATTTCTCGTATGTTTGTCAATTCAAATAAAATACTTTGTTTAACTGTAACCATAGTCATTTCTACAGTTAATACTGGTATACATAGGTGAAAGGATCCTGCCATCATCTTCCTCTCACAGGATTCCTTTGAGCTATAATTCCCCCCAATTCTAAGGAGAAGCTGGCATTGTGGGTGGATCCCAAAGCCCTCCACCTCTTAGGGCAACAAACTGACCTCCTTTAGCCTGGTGAGCAATGTCTATGCTACTCTGAATCCAAACTCTGTCCTTCATTGTGCAAAGAGAAGTATGTGAATAAGTCCTGGGCTCCTGAATGCTCCATATCAGCTGAATTCTATCTGCTGCCACCACCACAAATCCACCTGATGTGACTCAGTAACTTAGTAGGAACTGCTGATGAGAGGAGGATTAACTTATATTTTTTTGTTCTCTGACTTGCAGAGACTTCCCTCCCCTCCCTGTGAGAGATGGGAATCCCATATGTGCATGTATGCACACACCAAACAAAGACACTTGAAGAAAATGTGGAAAAGAAGAGAACTTTTAAGAAAAGCTTTTACAGTAGGACCCCTGTATCCTCGGGGGATTGGTTCTGTCCCTCCTGCGGATACTGAAATCCGCAGATAGGAGCAAACCCTGCCTGCCTCCAGCCGATTGAGGTGGCGAGGAGCTGCTGCGGGAGCCACCGCAGTGGGATCACGCTCCTCACTCCTTTCCTGCCCGCCACTGCGATTGGCCCAAGGGGGACAGGAGGTGGCAAGGAGTGCAATCCTGCACTCCTCGCTTCTCTCCTGCCTGCTGCCACCATGATCAGGCCCAGGGTGAGGGGCAGGAGGTGAGGAAGAGTGCAATCCTGTGCTCCTTGCTTATTTCCTGCCCTTTGCCACCATGATCCGGCCCGAGGTATGGGGCAGGAGGCGGGAAGGAGTGCAATCTTCCGCTCCTTGCTCCTCTCCCGCCTGCTGCCACTGCAATCATGGTGGTGGCAGGGAGCTGACTGCGGATAAATGAATCAGCAGATAATGAATCCGCGGATATGGGGATCCTACTGTATTCTAAGCAAGTTGTTATCACCGTTTGCTAGCCCGCCTTTGGAAGATATTAGATATCATTTTGGTATCATAATTCGGCCCCATTTTGCCACACTCGGCCAAGTGTTTGTGAGGCCCCTGGACAAGCACAGAACTAGGCATGGCCATTGAGTGCTGAACATTCCATTCTCCATCCAGGCATGCCAGACTCAGCCAGATTGGTGCTTTAGGAGACTGCCTAGACAAACACCTCATTAAGGATGCATGCTATTACAAAGAACTCCCTGCCCTGGGCAGGGAACTTGACAAGTGAGATGCTTAACTGTCAAGTACTCTGCATCTGCATACTGGCCATTCCATTGTCGATTTGGACCTAACTGAATCATGCTAAATTCTGACTTTTTGGAGACATTGTCTCGCACCCAAACCTCATTGTTCTATCCCAAGTACAGACTAGCCCATGGTCATATTTTCCCTATAAAAACCCCTGATTCCGAGACCTTCCTTGGATCGTTCCGAACTTCCATCCAGCCTTGCTGCTGCTATATCCAGTGAGCTTTCCCCTCAGTCTCATTCGGAGACTGCGCGTCTACAGACCTCTGCAGTGATCTACCCTGGGCTTCGGACAGGTGTAGTATCACCCAATTCAACAATCCCTCTCAAAATCCCTCTATCACTACCACCTTTATTTTCTATAGTTACTTGTGTGAGTGTGTTGCATACACTGTCTGCCTCTATTTAATAAAATCACAGTTATTATTTCATATTTGGTGTGCTGCTTGGCTTGGCCTGACCCCGTAGACGTTGGGTTTAAAGATTCCGCTGCGTTGCCCTGCCTCTCACTTTGCTAACTTGTGCTCTAGCTAATTTCCCCACCATATTTTAAGAGCATACTTTGGAGTCCCTCCTGGGACCCACAGAAAACCGGGTAACAAAGTGATCTTACATTAGCAAAAGGGTAGCTTGTACATTCAGGTACCTTCCTTCAGGTGTTACTCTGGAGTAATTACCAAGTTACAAAAACAGCGCAAGTCATGTTTAGCCAAAGTTAGAAGAAACACAAGCCCTAACGCGATTCACTGAACATTCCTACTCTTCTCATGATCAGATGGTGTTCTGGGTCTTTAGCTATTTATAGGAAGCTGGCAGTCTGGACCCCTTTTGTCCACCTTATGACCAAACTTCCCTAGGGATGGTGAGGCAGGTGGCACATCCCCTCCCTCCCCATCCGTTCCAAAGTGTCTCAGGCAGACTCTCTTATGTCTTCTGGTAGTATGTTTTATAACCGCTTCCCTTGGAGGCATCTTGAAGGTTTCTACACTTCTTACTTTCCAACTGGATCATCCTCAGTAGGCAACTGTCTCTCCTGATTTCTTTTACTCCTATGTGATGCTGACATCCAATAAATGTAACGTCAGACCATCACAAAACTAATCCTTTGTTTAACTGGAGGACATACTATACCCCTCAGCTGTGTTGCCCAGAAAATGAGAAAGCCCATTATCACAGCAGCCTTTCTTACCTGCATTTCAAGCTTTTCTCTCTTAAGAAAAAACTTGTAAAGGTTTTTTTTTTTTGGCCAATGCTTGAAAAGACAGCTGATGACCAGCTGAAATGTCATAATGCTGGTGTGACATTGGGATGGCCTCACTTCCTTACAGTGCCAGTAACACAGCCTCAGACAAAAGAGAGGAGTCACAGGTTTGATGAAGATTCTGTAGAACAGGTTAAGACATGCCTGTCTTCCAAGTTGTTTGTTTGAAGTTTCTCTTGCTAATCAGCATTCATTTGAGTGGCCATCAAAAGTCTTGCCTGGAACATCACTGAGATATTGTCTGCTTGTATTATAAACTAACTATGTACAGAAAGAAGAGATTTAACAGCAGTGAATTTAGCTATGTGTACTGAGGCTATGTTTTCTTTCACAAGCACAGCAGAATAAACAGACAACATAACTCCTGTGCTGGGATGATATAAACAGATCTTAGAAATGATGCTTGCTGATCTACTTACTAGAAGTAAACAAAAGTGTACATGAAATCAAATTATATTGAAGGTGATGCATGTTTTGTCTACCCCCAGTCTGGGGAACTAGTGGCTCTCCAGATGTGTTTGGATTCCAGTTCCCATCAATCCTAGTCATCATGGTCATTGGTCAGGGATGATTAGAGTTGCAGTCAAACAATATATAGAGAGTATCCTGTGAATAGAATTCCACTCACAGAATACTGGATCCAGCCCGTTACGGCTATTTCTGCACTACATTGTTACAGAGCTATTATTCTACTTTCAACATCCTATGAAATCCTGGGGTTTGCAGTTTAGGGAGGGGCCTTCAGAATTCTCAACCAGAGAGCTCTTGGCCCTCAGTAAACTACAAACCCCAGGATTCCATAGGATGTTGGAAGTGGAATAATAGCACTATAACAGTGTTACCCTGTTTAGGGGTTCCCGTGAGGGACACCAAAATGTGCTCAACTATAGGAGGGGAAAATTAGCTCTGAGCACTGCTTTAGTGTTATGAGAGGCAGGGTAACGTAACAGGATCTTTAACCCTATGTTTACAGGGTCAGGCCACGTCAAGAACTAGGCAAAGTTGTTCCAATTGAAAGATTTTATTAGAACAGGCAAAAATATCAGCACTCAGCAACACATGCACTCACGCACACATTCAAGAGCTAACAGAAGAAAGCTAAGAAAAAGATAGGGATTTTGTAGGGATTTTCTGGGTGATACGCCACCTGATCCTGCAGTCCGGATAAAGAGGAATAGAGAGTGATACTGGAGTTCGGTGTAGCTCAGCACATGGAGCTGAGGGGAGGCTCGCCAAACAGAGCGACAGAGGTTCGAGAAGCAAGTCACAAACGTTCCACTGAGGAACTCGGACAGGGGGTTTTTGTAGGGTAGATTGTACCCGGAGGCTAGCCTTCTCCCCAGGAGAAAAATAGGGAATTTGGTGGAGACAAAGCCTCTGAAAGGTCAAAATCAGAATTGATGAGATTTAGCCAGCACTGCCAATTGTTAGAACAGTATGTAGATGAGGAGTGCTTAGCGTTTGTATAGAGTAAGCAGTTTGCGGCTGAGAGCCCTTGCATTTGCTTAATGGTCAGCTGTGTCTGGAGGGCACTACTGACTATACGACAAAAGTTGTTTACTGGCCTAGACCTAGCTTGCATAATTAAGGCCATGCGGCCATGCCTGCCTACACAGGCTCTCCGTGACCCTTTCAGACATGTGGAATTCATCTTATGGAGTGCCATGTGGAAATATTAACCATAACCAATATGAAATTGTAGACCTTGGGCTCAGGCTAGATAATCGCAGTAACAACAGTGTAGTGTGGAAATGGCCTAAGTCTGGAATTCTATTGTGGACTGCATAGTCATGATGCTTTGTCATGCTGGCGCAGCGTTTTTTTTCTTGGTTGCACAGACAATTTTCCAAGGCAGGCTTCCTGGAGGACTAATAGCATAAAGATCCAGCCACTGCAGGAATAGGGTGCTCAAAAGCTGACAGATTTCAATCTAGACAGCAACAGAAAAGGGTTCTTCTACCTGTCCCTGGCCTGCTGTGCACTTTTTTGTTCCAGCTGTGATGGTGCCAAAGCTGCTTACACTGGATAGTTATGCTGGCCAACAGGGTCTTGGCATTAGATTGACTTCGTCAGCTGCTTCAGGTTCTTAGCTTTAGCATTTCCATAAAGGAAAGAGTTGAGTCACGCAGAATGGGTCCCAATGGGAAAAGTAGCTCTTCAGGTGCTTTCAGGATCTTTTTATTAGAAAAGCAAATGGATGAATAAATACCTAAAGGTATGCTTGGATTTTTTTTCCGCCTCACAGAATTACTGACCTTTTGCCCCCAATGTTTAAGGATAAAAACTCTGAGAGGTACTGAAGGCACGATCCAGTTTTCTCACCTTGAAGGAAATTAGAGAAGGTTTTTGAAAAATTATCCCCGAGGTGGTATGGTAGGAGACACAGAGAATTTTGGATCTGGAATTTTTAATATGATAGCCTTGCTCCTTTCGAAAGAGAGATGGAGAGAGAGAGAGAGAGAGAGAGAGAGAGAGAGATTGGGAAAAGTGACTATATTTCACTATATTTTCTAAGAAGAAAGCACTTTCAGATTGGAAAATGACATGGAAGGAGATTTTTATTTATTTTATTTATTAAAGCATAATATCCAATGCTGTATGTCCAGGCTGATGTATAATAAAACCAGTTTAGGACAGTAAATAAGAGTAACAGTAATTTTAAATGACTAAAAGACTAAAACAATACTAAATTTGTATCACTTAAAACAAGACAATTTAAAATTTAATAATTTTTCTTTCTTACCCACTTCTCCCAAGGCTCAAGGCAGGGTGCAACATAGATTATAATCTACGGTATAAAAGTCAAAGTTTGTGAGTAAGCTTGTCTGTTTGCCTGTGTCAGGCAGGCGAAGACCTCATAGGATTGGCTGTGTGACATGAGAAGACCTCATATGATTGGCTGGTTGTGAAGTTTCTATGGAATCCTGGGATTGGCAGTTGGGGGGGTACCTTTAGAATTCTCAGCCAGAGAGCTCTGAATAGGCTGGTTGCTATGGAGACGAGGCCTAGCAGGAAGTCCCCTTATGAACCCAACCTCTCTATGTTAACAACTCTGAATAAAGGCTAGATTGGGGAATATGGGCAAAAGTTATAGGTAATAAACAACACAGTTTGGGGAATTAGAGACACAGGATCTCCAGTCTGTGTATTTCAACCACGTCTAACTCCTAAGGTAAGGTAAGATAATTCCTAGGATATTTCTACCAAGTGTTATCTACGAGAAAATAAAATCCCAGGCAATGCCGGATACATAATAACTCTGAATACAGATTGGATTGGGGAATATGGGGAAAAATGACAGGTACTGGACAAGACAGTTTTGGGAATTAGAGACATAGGAACTCAAATCTTTCTAACAAGTATTACCTATGAGAAAATAAAATCCCGGGCAACACCGGGTATATATGCTAGTTTAATATAATTGTCTCTATTCCTCTTTGTCTATGGTAGTATACAAATTGGCATGCTTTATCACCAGTCTTTGGTGTGTAATCTAGTATATAACTAAAAAAACATAAAACCATTTAACACATAAATCTAGATTAAAATACAGCCATTACACATATCAATTTAGAATTCATAGTTTAAAATAGACTGGGTAGGCCTGCCAGAGAGATAGAACTTCCTGGCCAGAACGTTACATGGTGATGTGCACTGATAGAAGTAATCCATTTTCCCTCCCCATGATGTGCCTGTGCAACTCCACAGGAATGCTTCTTCCTACTAGCCCTCTTCATTGTTTATGCCACTTAAAACTCATTTCTGGAATGTTTGCCAGCATTCCAAAGCAGATACAAATATGTATGGGACTATGTTTGTGTAGACTGAATGGGTATTCCCTCCTCCTGGATCAGCTGAGGGACTTCTTTCCTCAGTGCAAGCACCCAGCTATGTCCTGATCTTTGTCGGTTATTTTAACACTTTACCCAATTTCATTAGGTGACCCTCAGATCCAGTATCATATTGATTAGCACTAAGGCAAAAGTGGGAAAAAAATGTCCCTACCTCAGGGATTATTTTCCCTAGTCCTGAAGTATGATACAATATGATACTGAAAATCCCTGAGGTAGTGGTGTAATTATTCACTAAGTTTCTTCTTGGAGAAAGCAATGAGTAATTTTAGCAATTTTCTTCCCTCTGTGAGAACAACTTCAAAACCCACAGTTTTCTTTTCTTTTTAAAATACATTTTTATTTTAAAAAACACAGTTTTCAAAGTCTATTCACAGTTCAGCACTTTTTCTGTATAAAAGTAATTTTTCTGGTTCTTTCCCACAGAAAACTGCATTTTCTACTGTTTTCTCTACAAACCACTCATATGCGAATTTTGCACAGAATAAGTTCTGAACTGTGAAGATTCTCACCAGTTCAGGATTCTTCTCATCAGATTTCTCAACACTTGATAAACATGGCTCTTTTCACATAGCATTTGCCATGCGAAAGGGCACCTGGAGCGTCGCGTGATTGTGAGGAGAGATCTGCACAACGCGCTCATAATCGTATGACGCTCCAGGGTAGGGCAGGTACCGCTCCTGCACTTTTTCATTTTTGGCTTTCGGCTGAAAATGGTGCATGATAGTGCATTGCTCCAGGGTCCCTACGCACTTGCTGTGCGTGCAGAGCCTCTGGAGCTGTGGTGGTCATGCTTCCTGCCCCAATGCAGCCTGGGAAACTCCCAGGCTGCGCTGCCAAAGGAAGAGGTGGGGCCCTTGTGTTACCTGCTTGGGAGCAGGCAGCTCGTGTGGAGTTGAAGTAGCGGGGACACGAGAGCCTCTCGCTGGATGCTACTTGACGATCCCCGCGCCTCAGTGCTGAGAAAAGGTAAGCTGTGGAAAGCGCCCATGTTTTGGACATTTTTTGGAATATTTTTGAATGTTCTTTCTGTCTCTACCCCAAGGTCAAATCCTAATCCAGCCCCCGGGCTTATTCAGAAAGCCAACCAGCTTCTCCACGGCAGCATGTTTTTCCAGCCTGCGTACAGTTTTTACCCATTTTAAGGTCTGCAATGTTTCTCCTAAGGCTTACTTTCTGGCAGGAAGAGCTTTAAATACTTTTAATAGTAGTATTTTTGGTGCATCCTTCTGACTTTGGTTCTGCCCAGCACTGGAAAGTGCCTCCCTCAGACTTCTATGAAATTGAATTTTGTTCTTGGACTGGAAAAATCTACCCCACCTTAATCTGATCAATAATCCCTTCCTGCCATTGCCTAGTGGTTGTAAAGATAGCTCTCAAAGACCTGATCCTCTTATGCACTACACCTGTGGTTGCATATTTTGCAGGATCTCACAGCAGTGCTGAGGCAAAGCAGACAAAATATGCCATCACTGAGCAGCCTATTTTTCCAGTTCCTCACCTCCTTCATGGCCTCCGTGCCCATGTCCTTTCTCCTTTTGCTGCCACTGCCTATGCTATTGTATTTGTATTGTTGTACTGCATGCATACTTCCTATGTCTTCCCTTATTTGTGGTCTCTGTGACCATGTCCTTTTTCCTTCTGCCCCACTATCTATGCTATTGTAGTTACACTGGTGTAATGGTACCCCCATTAGCAGACCCCATCCCCGGGGGATATAAAATTAATATCAAAAATATCACCTATGCCAGAGAGGTTGCCCGGGGGGTTTGTAGACAAATAGGTCAAGCGACTGGACATAGGTCAAGGCCAGGAAAATCCCCAGTCATGTTTCCAAAGGAGACCACAGGCAGACACGTCCACACAAACAAAGGGTCCTCAGCCACAAAGCCAACTTGAAGTGATTACCGGGTATTCCCCTGTTGAGCAACGCTTGCATTGGCAAATCCTATGAGGGTGAGGTCCATTTACATCAGTGGTTCTCAACCTGTGGGTCCCCAGATGTTCATGGACTTCAGCTCCCAGAAGCCCCAGCCACTATGGTCAATGCTCAGGGCTTCTGGGAGCTGAAGTCCAAAAACATCTGGGGACCCACAGGTTGAGAACCACTGATTTACATGAAACAATCATGCAAACCATCAAGTTGCTATTGTGTAGTATTTCCTTCTGTTTTGACCATTGTTCTCCCTGGGAAAGGGTCTGCCCCAAGGTACATTCTGCCCTATAAGTAGTCCCCCTTTTTGGGACCCTCTTTGGAGAACTCCCCTGCTACACTAGGAGAACAGCACTCTGTTAGTTGAATGCTCCCCTCAGCTGCCTCTCTTCTCTGAGCAACTTCTTTCTCGCCACTTCCCGGATCGAGGACTTCTGGAGAGGTGCAGTATTACTGCCCTTACACCTTTTCCACCTAATCCCCTATAAGCTTTCACCTCTTTCCCTTCTCAATAGTCTTTGTGTGCATGAGTGAGTGGCTGTATTGGTATGTGGGCACATATTTGCTAATAAACTTCATTATTGACATGATTGGCTGGCTTTTGCTTGAGTTGAAGATCTTGCTGGGTCACCCTGCCCTTCGTTCTGCCAAGACCAGTGTTCTGCTAATTCCCCCAATCTTTGCATTTTTGGAGTGAATCAAGGTGTCCCCCAGGGGACCCCCCAGAAGTCAGGGTAACAGTAGTGCATGGTTATTTCCAGTGCCTTGTCTTGTCCATGGTCTCTGTGCCCATGTCATTTTTCTCTCTGTTGTCACTGCCTGTGCTATTAGAGTTACATTGGTGTAATGCATGCTTACTTCCAAGTGCTTTATATTGTTCATGCTATCCGTGCCCATGTCATTTTTCTTTCTATTGTCACTGCCTATACTATTGGAGTTACACTGGTGTAATGCATGCTAACTTGCATTGCCTTACGTCATTAATCGTCTCTGTGCCCATGTTATTTTAATTCCTGTTTTCTCTGCCTACACTATTGGAGTTAAACTGGCATAGGGCAGCAACAAAATTCCAGCCAACATAGCCTCCTGTTCCTTTTACTACATCTGCCTAAAATATGAAGATGCTTTCTGCGGGACCCTGACACTAAAGTGATTTTGACTGTCTCTCTGTGTGGCAAATAAAACTTTATTAAATCTTGTTCTATTCTACTTTTTTTTTAAATAAAAAATCAGCATGCAGGAAAAGGTTGCATCCTCTAAATTGATCAAAAGCCTTGGTGACACTTGCACCTGAGATACCAGAGAGCTGTAGAACAATAATTTGAGTAGGATTATCTAGCAGCACTACATAGAACAAGATCAAATTAAAATTGATCCTTGGAGTTGCACAACCCTCTCCAGCAAAAATAATTCAAGATAATGCGCTTATGGTTCTATAGTTGCATCTCGGAGAAAATACATCCCATATTCGTAGGATGTCTGTATTTCTTTCTTCTGTATTAGAAGACAGTGCTATTCCCTGTTGGTAAACTCATCCAGCAAGGCCTGATGCTCTGTATTCCAGGGCGAAACAGAACATAATGTTAACTGCACAGATATGCATGGATTTTGTCCTTTAAGTATAACTGCAGTGGTGGGAGGCAGGATTAGGACTGTAGGAAGTGAGAAAAGGAGGTTACCTCTCTTCCCTTGCCATTGTTTAGATGAAAATCTCCCATGAAGCTGCTATTTCCACTGGGAAGGATCCTTCAGTGGAGGCCAATTGTTTAGATGAGAAGAGGACGATCTCTAGGATAGGTCTGGAAAAGTATGATGGGTGCCAGAGGCAATGATTTGTCCCTGGAATCCACCAGGGACGATATAGACTGTCAAAATCTACTCCCCAACCTTCTAGATATAGAACACTTTAACCATATTTGCTCTGGAACATGAGGCTAATCCAATCCCTGGAGTTTTCCCGGGAGGAGCCAACCCCAGATGGAGATGGCATCTCACCTGACGGTTTTTCATATTTCACGGGTGCTTTAGTTCTGTATTCCTGCATGGCAAGGGGTTGGAGGAGATGGCTATTGTGGTTCCTCCAGTCTCTAAGATTCTGTGATTCCTCATCCCTGTTGCTACCTTTCAGTCTCAATTCCAGTGATTTAGTGGCTCACCCAGATGTTGGTTTTATTTCATGGACTCATTCTGATTCAGAATATACCATTTTGGTATACCATATTGCGTTGGATTAAAATATCTGATTCTCTGTTCAAAACATCTTAAGTTGAGTGAGTAGCCTGTATTAATGAATCTGTTTAAAAAGTCCATTTCAAATCAGGTTTTTTTTTAATAAAAAAATCTCTTTCGGGTGAAATGTGTTGATTTGATTCACCTTCTCATTTAAGAAATACAGGGACACACAGGAGGGCTTGATTTTATTGTGTTGGGGGGTGCTGCCTAGCCCATGAGCTAGGTTTTCTTTTGCAGGGTTATGGCATCAGTAGAGGTAGTTATGACGATAGAGATCTGTCATCACAATTATATCTCATGGAGGAGGATGTCAGCCAATGTCTTCCCTAAGAATGCACATCTCTTGTTAGAGATATGAAAAAAATGTATCTCAATACACTGAGATCTCACTTGAGAAAATATTCAACCAATACAAGACTTTTCACATTTTGGATTTTTCTTTTTTAAAAAAATAAGGACTAAAAATTTAAAAAGTTTTTTTCCCCTCCATTTGTGCACAAAACTTTTTTTTTCACAGAAAACGAGACATTTCATACAAAATATTTCCTGTTTTAATGTGGGCAAGCACCCAGGAGTGTATACCTCCAGTCTGCAGACACTGACCAGGGAAAACTCAGGCCATTTCAAAGGTGATACCATTGCTCTAGAAGCAGAAACATAATCCAGATAGTCTGAAGTCAAATGAAGGAAACAATCCTGAGCAAAGTCAGAAACCAAAAAGACAGTTGCCAGTCATGTTACTCCAGATTCAAGCCAAAGTTCAGAGATATATGAAATGGAGGAGATCGCACAAGGTTATCAGGAGGCACCGGATCTGTTGTCCACAGCACCAAAATGGCCATGGCTGAATTAATTTGTTGTTGTTGTTGTGCATCTTCAAGTCATTTCCAATTTATGGTGACCCCAAGGAAAACCTATCACGGGATTTTCTGGGCTGAGAGTGTGTGGTGTTGTTACCCCAGTGGAAAACCCTGTCCTGGGATCTACAATTTTGATATTAAAATATGATTCCATGTGCCTGAGAGATCGTCCAGATGGGCATGTAGGCAGCAACAGTTGAACAATTGAAAACCAGGTCAGGCCAGTAAAATCCCCCGTCACGTAGCCCCAGGAGACCTCAAGCTGTGCAAACCCACAGTAGACAAAGGGTCCTCAGCCCCGAGAAGCCAACTTGAGGGGATTAGTGTGTTTGTCCCAAGTTGAGCAATAAAATCCTATCAGGCAAGGACCATTTACATGAAGTCACACCACAGCTGGGGTCCCCCACAGAACCCCAGAAATCAGGGTAACAGTATACCCAGGATCATCCAGTGGATTTCCATGGCTGAGTGGAGGAATTGAACCCTGCTCTCCAGGGTCATAGTTTAATGCTGAGACCACTATACTATGCTGGCTTATTTTTACCTGGAATTAAATTAGCCTACCTGGCTTCATTAACTCAGCATAGTTTGCTCAGCAACTTTCTGTACTACACTGTTATAGTGCTATTCTTCCACTTTCAACATCCTGTGGAATCCTGGGGTTTGCAGTTTAGGGAGGGGCACTTAGCATTCTCAACTAGGGAGCTCTTTAGCAGCAGTAAACTACAAACCTCAAAATTCCACAGGATGTTGAAAGTGGAATAATCGCACTATAACAGTGTAGTGCAGAAATAGCCTTAATGTCAGGATGCATGGCTCCTGTCATAAAGTATTTGCTGAATGGGTATTAGAATAGGTTGGGCTTTGGCATTTCTACAGTTAGCTAGAGTGCTGTAAAGTATCAAATGGTAATTATTGATTGCAACTATGTATGTATTTGAAGCTTCTTTGTGTATTCTAATGTATTGAATGCTTAATAGCTTTATTGCTCACTGCTACAATGTATCTGGGAGAGGGGAAGAAGATCAGAGGGAGAAAACAGAAGTACCAAAAGTTATTGTGGGAACTGGAAATGCTCAAAGATAAGGAGGCAGGGAACACATACCATTCTCCAGGATGAAAGATAGGTGAACAACTGCAAGCCTGGGAAATGTCTGGAATGGTGGGATGATATTAGATTTATGATCTTCTCCGATCACAGTCTTGTACACCCGAATTTGTATGGAAAAGTATAATAACCTGTAACCACCATGTACCCTTTAGTCTCAGCAATGTCAGACAAAGTGTGCGGTGTTACTCACTTAGCTAAAAATGAACACGGCTGTTTAACTCTGAGTGAAGTTTGTAGGGCACAAGTTATCCAGGACATGACATTTAAGGTGGAGAAGAGTGTCTGTGGTATTTCTGTTCTCTCTGTTTTAGCTGTTGATGCACAACAGGGTTCAGAGCCTGTGACTCTTCCTTCATGGTGCCTGGAATGGACTGGGTTCTGATTCTGCCACAACAGAGCTGCAGCCTCCTCTGGTTCTGATTGGAGATCACCTTCCTGGCATTCCTCCTCCTTCATTCAAGGAGGCTTCCTCCAGGTAAGACATGATACATGTGCTGATCTTTCAACAAAATTGTTGTTTTCTGTGCATAATAATTTTTTCTGTACATTTTTTTATAAACAAAAATGTTGTAGCACAAAAAAAAAATTAGTGGAAAATGTAACTAAACAACTTGCCCAGCAGGATTTTTTTTTAAAAAATATTATTCATTATTCCATTTGAGAATGAAATAAGTGAAGATTTATGTCATATCCCTACTTTCCCAGCTGCCCGGTATGTCTTGCTAAAGAAATGAATACCTTCATAAACAAAAGAGGCCCAGTGAATTCTTAAAACATGTCTTCTTCCAGATTTTATTGACAGTTGCAGCCTGAAGAGATACAGCCCTCTAAGACTTATTCTGAATAGAAATAAGTTGAAATGAATGAATGAATGAATGAATGAATGAATGAATGAATAAATAAGATGACCATCATTTTGCTTAAATGAAGATGGTGGCTTAAAAAGAAGAATGAGCGGGAACGTGATCCAAACGGAAACTCTTGAATGGGATTTGTAATGTGAAAATCTTCTTACAGTGTCTCCCACAGAGATCTGGTTTCAAGTTTTCTCTCAATTGCTATTGATATTATCTTGAAGTGCAGTCTATTTGGTCCATTTGTATTTGGAAGGTGTTTAAAAACAACAAGAACACTGAAAGTGCTTTGAAAAAGTAGGGGAATAATCCATTGACGGAGAAAGCTTGGAAGGATTTGAAGCCGCATTAGAAAGCTGGCAACCCTCCCATTCTGATCCAGTGTGGCATTTTCTTTGAAAGAAAGAAAGGACAGTGCCAGCATAGGCACACACATTATCTCTGATTATACCCCAAGAGTTCTTAGCCTCTTATTTTTTTTGGCCTCAGCGTTAGGAAGACAATTGAAAGAAAGACAAATTGAATGCCAAAAGTCACGAGGACTTATTCTTCAGTAATTGATAGCTTCTGCCTGCCAAGCTGCCTACACCAGTACTGGAAGTATTGGCATGGCTTATATACATAAAATACACCAATGAAATATGTTTATATTAATCTTAATGTACAGGCCCTTTTTGCACCTTACCTTTTCCAGCGTCGGTGCAAGGGGATCATGCAAGAAGCCTCTTGCGAGAGGCACTTGCATCTCCTCTGCTTCTCCTTTGCACCAGCTCCATGCTGGCTGGAAGGAAGCATGAGTGCTCCGCCCTTTCCTTCTGCAGCACAGCCGGGTACTTTCCCAGGCTGCGCTGGGGAAGGAAGTGCAATGGTCATGCTCCCGGAGGCTCCGCACGCAAGGTAAGTGCATGTGGGGCCCAGGAGAGATGCGTGACCATGCATCATTTTTGACAAGGAGTCGAAAATGATATAATGCGTGATTGCTACCTACTGGCCTTGGGAGCATCTCGAGATTGCAAGGATGTCATGTGAAACGGTCCTTGCAATCACACAATGCTCCCAAGGCCGTTTTGTGACAGGACTGGAGTGTGAAAAGGGCCACAGTGTTCTTTCCCCTCCTGCTTCTCTCAGGCATGAGAAAGGACAGAAGCCTGTACAGAAGATATGGACAATCTATGAGTCACATGTGACTTTAGCTGTTTTTGTGGCCCCTGCAGCCAACCATTTGTTCCTCTTAAAACATGGAGTATCCCACTCCAAGAAGCACGGTTCCTCTGCACTTTATGGTACTGGAGGGCTCTTCTTTGTTTTGTTTTAAAACAATTGAAAAATTAAGTTTTATGTAACCATTAGTGGACTTCCAGTCATTTCTGGTTTTGGTGGGAGCTGATAACTCTATGGTTAGGGTTGTCTGTTCAACATCATCTCTGGCCTTAAGGTTTCTAGGCCAGGTTTGCAGTGTAGGGAGGGGCATTCAGAATTCTCAGCCAGAGAGCTCTTTGGCCTCAGTGAACTACAAATCCCAGAATTCCACAAGATGCTGAAAGTGGAAAAATAGCACTATAACAGTATAGTGCAGAAATGGCCTTAGGGATGGACCCTGGTGATATCAATAAATATTATGCATTAAGTACCAACCACAGTTGGTTACAGCTTTTCATTCAGACACACACACAACATATTTTCCTGCTTAGAAATTAAGAAAAAAATCTTAGTTCAAAGAGCTGTTCCCAGATCAAACTGAAATGAACAGATCTTATTCTTTATTCTTTCACATTGATTTGGGGAAATGGAATAAATCTAATAAATCTAATCTAAATCTAATCTAAATCTGCTCACCAATGGCTGCCTTTCATCCTGGAGAGAAGTGACTAGTGGGATTCCACAGGGTTCTGTCCTGGGCCCAGTGCTATTCAACATCTTTGTCAATGACTTGGATGAAGGAGTAGAGGGCATGCTGATCAAATTTGTGGATGACACCAAATTGGGAGGGGTTGCTAATACGCCAGAGGACAGGATCAAAATTCAAAATGACCTTGACAGATTGGAGAGCTGAGCCAAAGCTAACAAAACGTATTTCAACAGAGAAAACTCTAAGGTCCTACACTTAGGCAGAAAAAAATGGAATGCACAAATATAGGATGGGGAACATGTGGCTGGATAACAGTACGTGTGAAAGGGATCTAGGAGCCTTGGTAGATCACAAGCTGAGCATGAGTTAGCAGTGTGCTGCGGCAGCCAAGAAAGCCAACATGATTCTTTGTTGCATCAATAGGAGTATGGTGTCTAGATCAAGGGAAGTAATGGTACCACTGTATTCTGCATTGGTTAGGCCTGATTTGGAATACTGTGTCTAGTTCTGGGTACCTCAACTCAAGAAGGATATCGACAAGCTGGAGCATGTCCAGAGGAGGGCGACAAAAATGGTGAAGGGTCTGGAAGCCATGCCCTACGAGAAGCAGCTTAGGGAACTGGGTATGTTTAGTCTGCAGAAGAGAAGGTTAAGAGGGGACATGATAGCCATGTTTAAATATTTGAAGGGATGTCATGTCGAGGAGGGAGTGAGCTGGTTTTCCACTGATCCAGAGACAAGGCAAGGAGCAATGGATTCAAGCTGCAGGAAAAGAGATTCCACTTAAACCTCAGGAAGAACTTCCTGACAGTCAGAGCTGTCTGTCAGTGGAATATGCTGCCTCAGAGTGTGGTGGAGGCTCCTCCTTTGGAAGTTATTAAGCAGAGGGTAGATTGCCATCTGTTGAGAATGCTTTGATGGATGTTCCTGCATAGCAGGGGGTTGGACTGGATGGCCCCTGGGTCTCTTCCAGCTCTATGATTCTATGACTCTTTGACTCTATGCCTTGTCTTTGCAAGTTGCAGTTGTGGACTGCAGATTGCCATGCACAATTGTGCATTTTGCATTGCTGTTGTGCTTCCTATATTGTGGGTGTGCATTCCTTATTGTTCACTGTGGTTGGACTGGATGGCCCCTGGGGTCTCTTCCAACTCTATGATTCTAAGTCTGATAAACAAGTGTGATAAAAAAAAGTGAGTTCTGTGCAGAGAGGTACATGGAAAGAAAGTATTTTGTACTAAAAAATGATTTGTGCAAAAAACAACTACAGGAAATTTTTGCCGAAAGTGTCCAAAATAGTGTGGAAAGTCATAAAAATGTAAAAAACCTCAGGTAATTCTGTTCAGTTGAGTTGGGAGAATACTGTGAGAGTCTTGCATTAGTGTGAAAGAAAGGATTCCCTCCCTAGCACTGCCATGTTCCTTAAATGGCAAGAAGTGAGTCTGAAATACAGAATTCCTGTCAGCCTATGAACAACTATTTCTTGTGTGGTTCACATGAGGAGATGAGAGCAACTGCTGAGAGAGTGTGGCAGTGGTATATTTCAATCTTCTACTCCAAGTCTAAAGTCAAGTCTCAACCTTCGAGTTTCAAGTCAAGTCTCGTGTCTTTGCAAGGTACTTTCAAGTCAAGGCTCAAGTGTGGCAGCTAACTTTAACAGAAAAAAAAAGACGTGGTGGTGGGGCTTATGGGGGGGAGTCAATGGGCTTACAAGGGTCTGCAGCTTCGGAAGCAGAGAATAGGATCCTCTTACTCCCCATTCCTCAAGCTGGAGGCTTTTGTATCAATGTGCATGAAAGAGTCTGCAGCTTCAGAAGTGGGGAATTGGGTCCTTTTTACGCCCCATTACTAAGCTTCAAAAGCTTTAGGGGGAAGGATCCTTCCTCCTCAAGCCTGTTGCCTAACACATTTGCTGTTCCTCTCTGAGAAACGTGCTCTGTGCTTTGGGGTCAAGTCTTGTCTTCTGGTCTTAGGAGGAATTTTAGAAGGCTCCTACAATATGCAACGGGGACAGGCTGCCAAGCAGACCTCAACCTTGGCCATTTCCGCACGAGACTGTGGAATCATAGCACTATAACAGTCTCGTGCAGAAATGGCCCCTGCCTCACGCCCATTGCTTAATGGATCTGCAGTTCCCTTCCAATGTCCCTACCTTTTAGGCTTGAGACAGATCATCACATGACCAATAGGCAAAAGGACATGGAAGCATTGTTCAAAGTGTAAGGTTTCTGGATGAATGTGTTATGTTAATGAACCAAGGGCGCCAAGTCAAGTCATTTCCTCACTACACTGTTATAGTGCTTTTATTCCACTTTCAACATCCTATGGAATCCTGGGGTTTGCAGTTTAGGGAGGGGCATTTAGAATTCTCTCCTCTTTGGGCTCAGGAAACTACAAACCCCAGAATTCCACAGGAGGTTGAAAGTGGAATAATAGCACTGGAACAGTGTAATGCAGAAACGGCCTCAGTCACTAAAAATATACAAATCATGAGTCAAGTTGAGCCAGTGTGTCATTTATTGCTGATTCGAGTCCAAGTCGAGTCACTGAAGCAACTTGAGTCCGAGTCAATTTACTCGAGTCTCCATCACTGTAGTGTGGGTGGTCTGTTCTGCCTTGCTAGGTCTGCATGTGATACCCTGGGAGAAAGGAGATCATCTGCATTGTCAGGAGAGAACTTGACAACACCTAGTGATATGCTAGAGAGAAGCGCTCTTTCTGTGGCTGTTCCTCAGCACCGTCTATTTTTGAACTAAGCATGCCAAAAAAAAAAAAAAAAAAAAAAAATCTTTTGCTTTTTCCCTCCTTTGGCAGAATACTTACACATGGCCAACGGCCTCCAGCAGATGGCGATGTGGGCCTCTGAGTGGGCACCTTCCTAAGGCCTGCTTGTCACTTAACCGTGTTGTCTGAAGCACTTGATAGCAGCAGTAACATCTCTAAACATCTTGGTAAATGACAGTTTTGAATGACAATGCGTTCTGCATTGCCAGTTTTGGCTCAAGACTGAGCCGTGAGGGGACAGATACCTGCCATTTCCTTTTAATGCTCTGACAAAGAATTCAAGAAGCAGGGCACATTTTAGCTGACAACTGGAAAAGGGAATAAATAAAAAGGATTGCTTTTGTGATAACAAAGTGAATGAGAATAAATTTGGGTTAGTCCTCCCCGCCAGAGAAACACACGTCCATTTTATGTATTGCAGCAAAGGATAGTTCTGTGATCAGGCAGAGTGAGGCAGTTGCTTCAGATGCAAGATTCAGGTTGGCAGTGTTGGTAGTGGAAGCCTTTTGGCTCTTCCTGCAGCTTTCACCAGCTGTTCCTCCTCTGTTGGATAGAGTTGCATAGCCACACAACACTGACTTAGATTGCCTAAGCAAGATTACTATCTCCAACATGAGAGAGGATGCTCTTTCATCCCCAATGTTAGAAGCAGGATTCAGTTGAGAGTCCAGCCAGCATGGGATGGAGAAAAGGTGCCATAGAATCATAGAATGATAGGGATGGAAGAGACCACAATGATCCTCAAGTCCAATCCCATCAAAGCATGCCCAGCAAATGGCCATCCACCCTCTCTTTAAAAACTTCCAAAGAAGGAGACTCCATTAAATTCCAGGGCAGCATATTCCACTGTCAAACAGCTCCTACCATCAGGAAGTTCTTCTTGATGTTTTGGTGAAATCTCTTTTCCTGTAGCTTGAATCCATTGCTCCGTGTCCTAGTCTCTGGAGCAGCAGAAAACAAGCCTACTCCATCTTCAACATGACATCCCTTCAAACATTTAAATATGGCTGTCATGTCATTTCTTAACCTTCTTTTTGCCAGGCTAAACATACCTAACACCCTAAGCTGCTCCTCATAGGGCATGGTTTCTAGACCCTTCACCATTTTGGTTGCCCTCCTCTGGACACATTCCAGCTTGTCAATGTCCTTCTTGAACTGTGGTGCCCAGAACTGGACACAGGATTCCCGGTGAGATCTTACCAAAACAGAATAAAGTGGTATTATTACTTCCCTTGATCTTGATACTATACACCTATCGATGCAACCCAGAATTGCATTGGCTTTCTTGGCTGCCGCATCACACTGTTGACTCATGTTCAGCTTGTAGTCTACAAAGACTCCTAGATCCCTTTCACATGTACTGTTTTCAAGCCAGGTATCACTCATCCTATATCTGTGCGTTTCATTCTTTCTGCCGAACTGTAGGGCCTTACATTTCTCTCTGTTGAAATTCATTTCGTTAGCTTTGGCCCAGTTTTCTAATTTGTCAAGATCATTTTGAATTCTGATCCTGTCCTCTAGGGTATTAGCTATCCCTTCTAATTTGGTGTCATCTGCAAATGACTTTTGCAATCCTAATCACATTCCAGTGTTGGTTAGCCAAATGTGTCTTTGATTTTCACCCATGTGGTGCCAGAACTGGGCACAGGATTCCGGGTGAGGTCTCACCAAAGCAGAACAGAATGGTATTATTACTTGCCTTGATGTCAACACTGTATTCCTCTTGATGCGCCCCAGAATTGCATTGGCTTTTTAGTTGCTGCTTCACACTGTTGACTCATGTTCAGCTTGTGGTCCACTGAGGCCATTTCTGCACGGCACTGTTATAGTGCTGTTATTCCACTTTCAACATCCTGTGGAATCCTGGGGTTTGCAGTTTAGAGAGGGACACTTAGAATGTTGAAAGTGGAACAATAGCATTATAACAGCATAGTGCAGAAATGACCTAAAACTCCTAGATCCCTTTCACAGGTACTGTTTTCAAGCCACATGTCACTCATTCTATATCTGTGCCTTTCATCCTTTCTTCCTAAGTGCAGTCCCCTACATTTCTCTCTGTTCAAATTCATTTTGTTAGCTTTGGCCCAGCTCTCCAATCTGTCAAGGTCATTTTGAATTCTGATCCTGTCCTCTGGGGTATTAGCCATCCCTCCTAATTTGGTGTCTTCTGCAAATTCCATTGTCCGTGTCATTGATAAAGATGTTGAATAGCACTGGGCCCAGGATAGAACCCTGTAGCACCTCACTAATCCCTTCATTCCAGGATGATCTTGTCCTTTACCTCAGGCAGCAAAATTGAGCCCTCCATTGTTTAAGATGGGTGGGCAGCATGGGAAGGCTGGGAGACATTAGCCTTCCTGGAGACCTTGGAGGGCCACATCCCCACTACAGACCCAATCGATTTTTGGCCCCTGAACAGTGTATAGGGATGGTGGCCTTTTCACCATTTTTTCACCCCAGAACATTTTAGGGCTGAGACAGGTCTTCTTTTTTAAAATCAGAAAGTGACATCCAGTCATTTCCTGTTCATTTTCTGATAAAAAAGGGCCTCTCCTGGTCTTAAAATGGCACAGAACTGGAAATGTGGCAAAATGCCCCTATTCTTTCAGAAGATATTTTGCAGTCAATTTCTTTGGGATTTTTTTAATTCTCTGGGGGGCTCTGGGGTCCATGTAGGCTTCTAGCTGCACTCTGCCCGCTTCTTAAAGTTTGCTGTGGGATTAACTTTCAATTCCATGCATGGGCACCAGCTTTACAAAATAAATAAATGAATGAATAAAATACATAAATACATACATACACACATACATACAAATAAAATTAAAAGAAAAAGCAACCCAAAACAACCTGCCATCTCTTAGAAGGGATGGAAAAAGCGACCCTCAAAAATCCAAGAGACTTGATGCCAGGGGGTAAAGACAATTCAAAAATTGGAAATATTACCCAGTTTGGATAACAGCTTCCAGAATCCCTCAGACAGCATGTTGAGTGAAGGATACTGGGAGCAGTCATCTAAAAGGATAACTTTCCAAGCTTTGAGAGAATACCTGTGTCCCATTTTAATTGTCATAACAGTCTTCTGAGAGTGGTTAAGCCAAGGTCAAATAACTTGCCAGTATGACTTGGGGCCATTTCCACACTACACTGTGTGCTATGACTGAGGCCATTTCTGCACTACACTGTTAGACAGCTATTATTCCACTTTCAACATTCTATGGAATCTTGGGGTTCGGAGTTTAGGGAGGGGCATGTAGAATTCTCAGCCAGAGAACTCTTTGGCCTCAGTAAACTACAAACCCCAGACTTCCATAGGATGTTAAAAGTGGAATAACAGCACTATAACAGTGTAGTGCGGAAATGGCCTAAGTTTCATGACCAAGCAGGAATTTGAATCCAAGTCCAAGAGTGTTGACTTCACTGTTGTTTAACTTACCACCATCCCCTCCTCTTGATTCACAGGGGGCAGGAAAGAAGTTCCTTACATATATATTATAGAATTCAGAGGAAGGATATGAAGGTTTATTTCAGAATCCCTTGTGTCAGAACACATTCATTTGAAATAATAATTCTAGGATCCTAGACTCATTTGAAATAATAGTTCTAGGATCATAAACTCAATGAGTTCCTCCTTTAATAATTATTCAAACCATCATTATTCAAACATTGGCCAGCACACCTCTCCCAACACATATTTCTCTAGGGTCTTTCTGCCCTTTTGTTGCTATTGTGTGCCTTCAAGTTGCTTTTGACTTATGGAGGCCCAAAGGCAAAACCTATCATTGGGTTTTCTTGGCAAGATTTGTTCAGAGGGGGTTTTGTTTGTCTTCATCTGGAACGAAGAGAATGTGACTTGCCCAAGGTGGGCTTCCATGGCTGAGTGGGGATTCAAACCTTGGTCTCCAGATTCATAGTTCAATGATCAAACATCGTGTGGGTGTTTTATTTTATTTTATTTTGCAATAAGGCAGAGAACAGAGGCAACAAAAGAGCATGAACATGCATAACAATACAGCAAGAAAGGAGGGGGGGGAAGGAAAGAAAACACAAAGGAAATAAAGAAATTCACCAGATGTGATGCTTAAGAAACCATGGATATGCTGGGGGAAGAGCAGAACAGAGGTTAAAGCAGCTGAAGGTGAAGTTTACCAACTAAGTTATACATATTTCATAAGCAGAAAGGATATAGGCATCTGTACTTGATTGGCATGAATGTGATCAGAAGCATGAAGGGATCCCACGTAGGAAATAAATGGAAATTATGGTGCCATAATATTTTCTTTTATGTTCTTTTTAAAAATGGGGATTGCTCACTTGCTGAAGTTGCTTGAGCATACTAACACATAGGGCAGAATCCTATGATCTTTGCTGGCATTGCTTTCCTGGATCCATGGAGATCGACCGGCTGCAGAAATATCAGCTGATTCTTGATTAGGTGCCCCAACTGTTTCCTGACCACTACATAGCAATAGCAATAGCATGTGTATTTCTATACCGTTTACCAGCTAAGTGCTCCCTAAGCAGTTTACAATATGTTTAGCTAATTGCCCCCAACAAGCTGGGCACTCATTTTACCGACCTGCAGAAGGATGGAAGGTTGAGTCAACCTGGAGCCTGACAGGATTGAACTCACAACCTTGTGGCTGCAGTACTGGCATTTAACCACTGCATCACCAGGGCTCCTGGGGGGGGGGCTGGTGTGCTCTTCTGCTGGGGGTGCTGATTTTTTTACCCTAAAAAACAATTTGGAATAATCATGTGGGTAAAGCTAATGTGGATCAGAGCAGAGTTCTGCTAGTGTGGATGCAGGATGTTGGTGAAGTGGATTTTTTTTTTAAAGATTGAATTCAACAGGTTTATTTTATTTTATTTTCTGGCAGAAGTAGGTTTAATTGCTTGCTGACTGAGCTCTGGCTTGGAAGACCAGAGTCCCACACCAAATTAAAAAAAATAAAATAATTTATTTTGATACAGAGTTTTTAAAAAAACATTCAATAGCAGCTGTTGAGCAAGAAAAGGTTAAGGTCTACATGCAACCTCACTAACAAGGATCAAGCACTGTCTCTAATCTATGTTATGTCACACTCACTCTTTGTATCTTATTCTGGTGATCTGGCTGTTATCTTATCACCAGAACATGGCAAGATGGTTTGGAAGGTCTTGTCAGTGTTTAAGTTAACTTGAAATCACTAGGAACTTGGAAGATTTTCTGTGACCCTTTTCTCACTGCATTTGCCATGTGAAAGGGTGCCTGGAGTGTTGTGCAATTGTGAGGAGTGATCTGCATGACACACTCACAATAGCACAATGCTCCAGGGTAGGGCAGGTGCTGCTCGTGCACATTTTCATTTTTGGCTTTTAGCCGAAAATGGTGCCTGATTGCGCATTGCTCCAGGGCCCCGCGCACACTTGCCTTGCGTGCGGAGCCTCTGGAGCCATGGTGGTCGTGCTTCCTGCCCCAGCGCAGCCTGGGAAACTCCCAGGCTGTGCTGCAGAAGGAAGAGCTGGGGCTCTCATGCTGTCTGCTCAGGAGCAGGCAGCTCTTGCGGAGCTGAAGCAGCAGGGATGCGAGAGCCTCTTGCTGGAGGCTGCTCGTGCAATCCCTGCAGCCCAGCACCGAGAAAAGGTGAGCTGTGGAAAGGGCCTGTGTCTAAGCAAAGTATTTTCTTCAACCTGGCTGTTTCTTCAACAAGGCCTTAAGGTTAATTTCTAGCTTGGATGTTAGATTCCAGTTATGAAGAAAGATACTTTAGGAATTACTGGGGGTCTAATTAGTAGACATTGTAGATGTGTTCCAGGACTCCAGCACTGTTGAACATTTCAACCAAAGGTGAAAGCATGCTATCCCATCCAAAGGATAGGATAGCATGTCATCCTGTCCAAAGACTGGCTCTAGTGAGTCGCATAGAGACGTGGGGGGGAGTGATTCACCCTGGATGGCAGTGTTTCTGAGGTGTCCCGGGGTGTAGCCCTGCCCCCGCACACAGTGGCCCCTCCCCCTCCTGCCCCCCCTCCACACACTCAAAGTTCCGCCACTGGCTCTAGTTTGGATCTATTAGATTAAATGAATCCTACTTTTGGCACATCATACTGCCTTTCAGACATTTTGAATGTCTCCATTGTTCACTTGGGCTGAGGGTGACGGAAGTTACAATACAAAATGTCTGGAGGATGCTAAGTCAGGAAACAGAGATCTAATAAATCTAAACTGATGTCTGGTAGTAGTAATGTACTCACTACTGAGAATTCTGTTTTGAGCTTCCTCCAGATGTTGGTACACTACTTCTCCCATCACGCCATTCTCTGTGCCAGGCAGGCTAGGGTTTATGGGTATGGCAGATCTGAAGGACTGCAGGTTTCCAGGTCTGCATTATAGTTTAATATCTCAGCATGACAGTTCTCTTGAAAAAGGATCCCTGAAGATGGGGCAGAATATGCATTTGCCCAAAAGCTGACAACATCCAGCTGGAATCACACTCTCTTAATTAATTGTTATTCTTGAAGGCCGGTATTGCTCCAGAAGTCAAGAAGACCAACAGTATCTAAGATTTCTTTCCTGGCATGTCAGAAGAGCAGTGAAGCTTAGAGAAGACTTGCACTTCTGTTTCAAGCTTCTCTTCCCTCTTGCCATTTCTTCTTTCAGGGTATTTATAAAAACCTTCAGTCTCACTCTGAAATTCTTCATCTATTTTCACATGTCTTAGTTCATATGCTAAGAAGGGTCCCACTCCTATACATATTTGCTGACACAAAAGAGGGCTGAACAGTCAAGAAAAAAAAATCCTGCCATCTCACTTCTTTCCTTGAATTCCTGTTTCTACCAAAGAACTCTGATAACTTCCGACAAGGTTATAACCTTCTTCTTCCTACCAGTAACATTAACGAGTGGCCATTTTGCACATTTCGTGCCTTGTGCTCATCTGCAGCAGTATAAAAGGCAAAAATAGGTGGGAATAGCTGCTAGAGAGATCCAATGTGGTGTAGTGGTTTGATTGTGGACTAAGACCTTAGGGACCAGGGGTTGATTTCCCACTTGGTAATGGAAAACCATTGAGCGACCTTGGGTGTGTCACACACTCTCAGCCCCAGAAACCCCTATGATCTCTTTGGGTTGCCATAAGTCAGAAACAACTTGAAGGCGCACAAGAACAACAACGGCCCGCAGCTGTTAGTGACTTGTAGTCTGACCAAACGGATTTAAATAAGTAACTAAGTAAATCTCCTTGATCATTAATGATTAATTAATTAATTATATTATTATATTCATATTATTATATTAGTGAACATAATATTATTATCAATAATAGTGAATAAGGATTAATATCAATAATAATAAGAATATCAGCCACTTGCTTCACTCAGCATTCCTTTAAGAGCCTGAAAGCCTAAAAGTTGGGAAGTATAGCGGTAGCTATTAGTTCCTTTCGGCTGCAGAGTAAAGGCTCAGTTGCCTAAGTTGTCCTGTCTTTAATCATTTTCACACAAAGCAGACACCATGTTCTACAGGGCTGCCTATTTTAACAATGCCTTTGATACCAAACTTCCCTCAGGCATGGCCTGAGCGGGGCAGCCATTTCTGAAATTATAATCACCCAGTCAAGGTTAAGCTTCCCTTGTTCAGCCAGGATATTATACATTTTGAACCATGCATATGCATTAAAATAAATTAGCTGCGGGTTGTAGCTGAAGCTGATCCCCCCTTAGGGAATTATTTCTCTATATTTCAGATATACAGAGGCGCATCCCATTATCTAATAACGCATTCATTTTAGTGTCCTGTACTTTAGTTTCGGGGTAGCTACAAGACGAATTGGATGGGCTGTAATAAGAAAACATTATGAAAGATAAAGAATAGGGATGATTTAAAATCCACTGAGGTGTCTCTGATATTTAACGCTACAGTGATTGTTTATGGACAATGTAAAAGCCACAATGTATTTAACAAACATTTGTTTTTCTCTAATGGCTGTTTAAAAGCGAGTGTTGGCCCTGTTTTTGCAATGATTTCCTCTACCTCTCTCTAATCGTTGCACTGGGTTTCACAACATGATTTGTCATCCAGATATAGAAACTCAGTTGTTTCCCTTCAGCAGCACAAAAGTTCTACTCTCGGACATTGGCAACTAAAAACAGTTGCATCAGTTTTGTACCACAACTGTCATGGTTCCATCCTATGGCAATCCTAGGATTTGTAGTTTGCTTATAATTTTGCGCTAGGGAGGTCTAGTGCTGTAGTCTTAATTTTTGATCCTTTAGACTTTTGGACTTAATTTCCCAGAATGCCTGATCATTTGTCAAGCTGACAGAGGATTCTGGGAGCTGAAGTCAAAAGCAGCTGGAGGAACAGAGTTTGAGAATCACTGCTCTAGCCCATTTGCTGGACTATAATTCCCAAGGTACCCTGAGTGCCTGTCAATACTGTGAAATCTAACTGATGTAATCCTCAATCCTTCTCTTCTCAGAGTTGCTTGGTACCTTCCATTACTTCACCAGACTACTAATCCCATAATTCCTCAGGATAGAGGCATTAAAGTTAATGTGTATGAAACTGGTGTAACTGTGTGGTGCAGATACAACTTTATATATATATTCATGCATATCATTGCCTCTGTTTCTGATGTTCAAATGTGAGAACCCCTACGGAGGTAGCCAAGATGACGCCACCAGGTTTGACAGGAAAGTTATCAAGTGATTTAGGGAAAATCCTAAACTTTGCATGAATAATCATAATTAAAAAAAATCAAAAGAAGAAAACCCTAAATGAGGGAAGAAAAATCTCCCCAGCAAACAGCAGAGTAGGGACTGAATGTGGATAGTGGCTGTAGAATGCTGAGTGAATATTCTGTGTGAAAGTGGGAGGAAGAATGGAATGGTATGTTGTACAGGAGGAACAATGAACAATAGCATTGAATATAACAACATTTTGTTGCAGGTCCCTTTTCTTTTTGTTTTGTTTTCTATGCAGCATCAGGCAACAACTTTCAAGTACACATGAGCCCAGTCCACTTCTAGCACTATAAACCAGATTTTGTAGCACATAAAACATGATGCCTTCTCAGTAAACTTGCTGCACAAATATAACCAGGGGCCATTGGGTCCCAGTTTACATTTTTGAGTGGGCATCAGGAGTAGGGGTGGAAAGGATTATTTGCTATTCATGACCCCCCCCCCAAGATTCCCTGATACTTGGGGCCTTTCCGCTACATTATTATAGTGCTTTTTATAGTGCTTTTATTCTACTCTCAACATCCTATAGAATCCTGGGGTTTGCAGTTTAGGGAGGAACCTTTAGAATTCTCAGCCAGAGAGCTCTTTGGCCTCAGTCAACTACAAACCCCAGAATTCCACAGGATGTTGGAAGTGGAATGATAGCACTACAACAATGTAGTGTGGAAATGGCCTAGGTAAAGTTGGTCAGGAAGAACAGGAAGAATAACACAGTGGCAAGATACATCTCAAATGGATGTGAGACAAGACCTTCTCATTGGTTGCCCCAAGGCTGTGGACCCCCCCCAAGGTTAGAATGGCCTTCTCATTCTCAGAAGGCAAAGGGTTTTTTAAAAATTATTATTCTAAAAGGCTTTCGAGAACTTTTATGAAGAAAGAGCTTTTAAGAGGGTGCTCTGTTTTTAGATGGCTTTTCATAATTTTTAATTGTATGCTTTAAATTATTTTTAATAGTACATGAAGCCCCTAGCTTTTGATGCCCTGTTGTCTGATGACTTGCTCTTTTGACACTTCCAAATTAAGGACAAATTCCATTAATGTTTTAACTATAATATGTTCGTAGCAATTTGTAAGCCACATTTGTCTCAGTTTTAGAAAAAAGGCAGAGCTCATCACCACCACCATCAGCCCCTCCCCACCACCGTCATCTTCATGTGTATTTGTTGTGTGTGTGCTTGTTGTGTACCTTCATGTCATTTCTGACTTACGGTGACTAAAGTGACTCTGTCATGGGGGTTTTCTTGGCAAGATTTGTTCCGTTGCCTTCCTCTAAGGTTGAGAGAGTATGAGTTTTCCAAGGCTGTCCAGTAGATTTCCGTGGCTGAGTAGGAATTTGATCTCTAATCTCCTAATCTCCTAATCCAATGTTCAAACCACTACAGCATACTGATTCTTCTTGTGTACTTGGTAATACATCTTTCTTTAGTTCAAATCACAATCTCTGTTTAATAGCTAATACTATTACCATGCTATACACCTCCACTCCATAGTACAGTGTAATTGGCAAGAAATATTGTTTAACTGGCACAAAATATATATAAACTGTACACTTACAGCTGGAAGCCATGTGGGAAAGGGCTTTGGCTGTACGCCTCGTGCTAAAGCAGATGGCCTTAGCATGACCAGGTCATAAATTCAGGAGGATTAGCTGGAGAGTCCGGCTTAATGGGTTTGAGATGATCCTCTCAACTGCCCAAACTCAGAAGACAGTAGTGAATGAGACTGCTCAGATGAAGCAACATCCTGTAACCCCTTCCTGCGAAAACTCTCCTTTGTTTCCTCATCTGTCCAGATATTAAGGGACTATCACAAACTCCATCAATGCTTTGTCAGCTGAAATTAAAACAATTAACCCATTCAAGACTCCTTTGTTTCCTCTGCCAGACAGCAATTAAAACATTCCCCTTCAGGGAGGGAAAAGGGTACTTAAACCCTGGCTCCGAGCCCAAAAATTCATAGTACCTTGGGCATATGTTAGCGTGTTACACTGCATGAGGACCCAGATTCCTGTTTGTGATACTAACTTTGCATCTCCAATCTGAGTCATATTCCACCTTGATCTTCTGCTTCTGGAATGGTAGTTACCACCTGCTTCATCCCAAAATCTCCTGCTATCCAACCTTTCTTTCCTTTCCCCTCACTATCCTTGTATGGTTTGTGAGACAGCTTGATTTCTTGTGTGTGTTTGTGGATTCCCCAATAAAACATCCTTTTAAAACTTCCAGCTGGTGTCTTGAAGTTAGTACCAGTATATACAGGTGAAAAAGTCCCATAGTTACCATTCTTCTTGCAGGCCTCCTTTTTGAGCTATAATTCTCCACTTTTCCATGGAAGCACTGGCATTGTGGTTGCACTCTTGAGTCACCCAACTTTTAGGGTAACAATACTTCCTTGACATATGTGGAAAGCAGACCCTTTTTGTAGGGCAATACTTTCATGCAGCCTCCCATACATACAAGTGAAACAATAACAGTTGTCTCCAACTACTCTGAAATTTTCTCCTATTGACCCACCAGACTCTAGCAGAGGAAAGACGTAATCTCTGTTTACTAAAGATTGAACTTTGAAGTTGCCTCTAATATGTTTCCTGTCCTCCAATATGCCCAGGAAGCCTTAAGGGTTTCTAAGCCACTGTGTTTAGAATGAAAAGCTCTCACAAGAACTTGAATTGTTTGGCTGCCTGCTGAGTGCATGAGTATGTACTGGAACAAGTGTGAAAAGACACCATGTGTTGAGACCTCTGAGCCTGTTAATCTGTATTGCTTTCACTTCCAAGGAAAGTACTTTTGTCATTTTTCTCCTGAAGTACATTTTGGTACAGCTGGATTTGCCTGGTGTCGTCTACTGTGTAGTCTAGTACATTAACCTTTCTCAGTAGGTTGGCATTGCTGAACATATACAGCCAGTAAATAATGTTTATATGTATGTTGAAGAGAAAAAAAAATAACATTGTGCTAAACCATTATTTTTCTATCAATATTCCTTGTGTTCTAGACAAGAGAATTGAATCTCTAGATACATCAGGATTTGAATTGCAAGTTTCCTCTGTAACATAATGGCTGATTTATATTTGTCTTCAGTAGCGTAGGGGAGAGCATTCCTTCTGTCTATGAGCAATAATATTCAGTGTTTGTTTTGTTTTGTTTTGTTTTTAATAGTCCTCCTTTTACATTATCTCCATAGCTATTGCAACAGCAACCTCATACAACCTCAACATCAGAATAAGATTGCAGACAGAGGCAAGAGTTTAACTAAGAAGTTGCTTGTTTCCTGTGACTTCTTGTAGCCACTCTGCTACACTAACTTTCTGAGTCTTGGTTAAAAGGAGCAAAGTTCAGGAAGACGAGCTAGCAAGAACACTGAATGAGGATTTTTCCCCTTCTGTCTGCTTTCATAGAAAGTCAAAGTAGATAATGCAAAAAGAATTATCAGAAAACAATGATGTTGTAAGTGGAGAATTTGAGTATAACTATCAGAGTTAGTTCTAAAATATGATCCCTGCTTCGTACTTCAAACATTCCATTGGATATGTGTTAATTTTTGACAAAACAATGGTAATTGCTGTCAGGCTTTGGATGACATGTTTATGAGATATTTTACTACAGCGGCCCCTCCACATTTGTAAGGGTTTGGGGCACAGAACCCTCCCCAAAGTGGAAAAATCACAAATAACTCCCCTCACAATCTCCCTCTCATTCCCTTCCAGAGCTTGCCCCTCCCATTCCTTTCCCTCTGGCCCCAGTGTTCCCAGGGGGGAAGAAAAAAAGACAAAGTAAAGGGATTACTGGTACTTTCCCAAAAAGACGAAGAAGAATGGGGTTCTTGCTTTCTAGCTACTTCCAGTCTGCATCTTGAGAAAGGAGGGGTAAGCAAAGAGAGCACCTGATCAATCAGAAGCCATTACACAGCCAAATATGCAGCCACATGGCAGAGAGGACATGCCTCCAGCAGTGGGGGTAGAGCTTTGCTCACTCAAAAGGAAAAAAAAAAATGTCCATTTTAAACACAAGCCTCACAAGCCTGAAGAAGGCAAGGGAATGGAAGAATGGGGCAGGGAAGGCAAGCATGTGCCTTGTGAATAATCAAACTCACAAAGGTCAAACTTGCACATGTAGAGGGAAGACTGTAATGATGTAACAATCCAGCACATTCATACTACCATAATATTTTGAAGATTTCTTAAATCTGCTAACAGGTTTTGATATTAAGAGCACCTTGAAGTGAGATACCCATAAACAAAACATCAGCTTATGATGACCCAGGCTCAAGACTACAAACTCCATACTGCAGTGTGACTCAGAGCCAAATGAAGAAGCACAAATGTTTGAGATTTAACATTGCCAATCCATTGCTCCTCTAAGTGAAAAAGAAAAGGATTAGTGAAAACATTCAGGATCTTTAGTGAAAATAAGGGACTTACTGCCCTGCCCAAAAGTGGCATAGGAACATGGCTGCACAAAAGAAAAACAAATTACAACATTAAAATCCTGAGAAAGGTTACAGGCATACCTCAGTTCACAAAGCGTGAGAGAAGGAAGCTTCTTTTTACAGAGTCTTTTTACGCTTGGCCCCTTTCTCACTTGACTTCTATCAAATTAGAAGTTTCAAGCAATATCAGCATTGGAAGGATGGTGAAGGGAGGCTGGAAAAACACACACCTTTGGTGTTGGGTTGCAGAAGCATGTCTATAGCAAACAATGCAATAAAGCTTGAGCAGGGAAAAAGCAGGACTCTGTTCTAGCCACTCCAACTATAGCCACATACGTCTCCTTACAACAGACAAGATAAACAGCAGCTGCCATTGGAATCTCTTATTGAGCATGCATGAACAGCAAAACAGAGAAAGAAAGAGAGAGCAGACAAGCCTCATCATCTATCCCCACCATGTTAAAAAACCCCAAAACATAGATCTATAAATCTGGCCTCCAAAACAGCAATTATTAAGAAGGGAGACTGATAGGAAAAACAATCTTCCCTAGATATGTTTTTGGAAGACGCCTTGAGCTGGTCTTTGAAGATTCCAAATGTTTTTGTTTATGCATGCAATGCTTACCCAATATGTCTTTCCTTTCACATGGGTGTATCTTTAGCTCTGAATAAAAAGTCTGCTGAAACATGTTTAAGCAGCTCTTATCTCTCCTTTTGCTGTGATAATGGGCTCTTCCCACTATCTAGGCAACATAGGCCCTTTCCACATGTGTGTGGAGAAACAGAGCAGCGCACGGGGAAACGGAGCTTACCTGAATCCGGGTAACTCCGTTGCCGCGAGGAGCAGTGCGTGTTCGCCGCTTCACACTCCAGTGGCATCCGGCGGCGTCCGGCAGCGCCCCAAATGGCGGCTTCTGGCTTCTGGAGGCTCTCCGCCAACCGGAGAAGCTCGCCAGCCGGAAGGCCGCCCCCAGCAGCTCTGCAGGCACGCGCTTGCGTGTGCCTGCAAATCTACATGGGGCGCTGCGACGGGGTAGAGCGCTCGTGTTTAATAAAGACTACATGAAATGTGGTTTTTAAAAAAACATGCAGTGCCACCCCTTGTGGCCGCACCAGGACAGTTTGAGATGTGGAACCTCAAATTTTAAACCGGCCATGCGCACTCTAAGGTGTGGACGACCTCCAATCGAGGTCGTGCTACACCGTGTTTTTTACCACGTGTGGAAAGGGCCATAGCTGAAGGGGGATAGTGCTCTCTCCAGGTAAACAAGGGGCTAATGAGGTGTTGGGTTTAAGTTACATTTATTGGGGATCAGCATCAGAGAAGGACATCAGAGATCATGAGAGTCAATTGCCCAATTGGCTAGACCAGATGGGGAAAAGGTGAGAAGCTTTGAGATGCATTGGTCAAGAAGTTTAAAAAGGCCTTGGGGACCATGGGAGAGAGGGAAAGACAAAGGACCATCCACCAGAGACAGAGAGCTGGTGGCAGGCTGGGGCAACGCTAGGCCCAGCCTCCTGGCTTCCTCTTCCCCCATGCCACCTGGATAATAATGTGAGTAGATTAGGAATGTTCTTAACTAGTCACGTTAGGGGTTTTGTTCTTTTAAAACTCTGGCTGGAATGATCTAGGTTTATCTGTAACTTTGTAACTGCTAAGTAATGCCTGGAGGAAGTAGCTTTCATGTATAAGACACCTTTTGTCATTATATTGCCTGCTTAGAATAAAAGCTTTCCTTAAAGAACTTTGTGTTACGCTTGTAGACAGATTCTGCCTTTAAGTTCAGAGAATCTTTCCCAGTGGCTTCCTACTGAGTCACAAGAAAGGGGAGTTAAAATCAGTAGGTGATGGCAGTAAGATTTCCAAGGGCAAGGGGGAGTTTCCATCTTCTACTTGAGGGCAGGAGATAGCACTGAGTGAGAGAATAAACCTCCTCATTCCCTCACATCTGCTAACAAAGTTTTTTTTTTAAAGTAATGCCCAGGAACACATCGACTTTGTTAACTGAGATATACCCGTATATATGGACATCCAAAACCCAAAATGCAATTAAAAACAGAATGTGGAAGCTCTCTTCCAGTTGTGAGCAAGTGGTTTGATAAACCAGCCCTTGCAAGTATCTCAATGACAGGTATACATTTCTTAAGATGGATAAAATTATCTCTTAGCAAAGGATGCAGTGGACTGTCAGCCACAGCCATGTCTTATCTGCTCCTAGAACTTTTGAGTCATGCTTTCTAAATTCGCCTGTCTCTTCAGTGGCATTTGGCATTGATTTCATTTCACAAATAACAGATGAAAATCTGCAAGGAACAAAGTATCTTAATAGAGCTTCTTGAGCTTAAATTAATATGGGGAAACTTTATGTATGATGAAAAAGATATTCAGAGTGTGAGGTCATCTTAGACTTAATTACAGATGGGGTAAAGGTATATACTGAGTGCATGGCACTAGGGGCATGAAGAGAGAAAACACAGTTCTGAAAATGCAAGGAAAGAGATGGAGTATGAAGTACAACTATTATGATCTCCTTGAATAACTTGATACTCCACTGTAGCACTTCACATTATGATCATTCTGCATAGAAAAGAGCGGAAATAAGACAATGCCAAGGACAAAGGGGGTGAATCAGTAGAACAGGGGGACATAAGCAAAGAAGAATTCTCAGCATTCACTGTTTCTATCACCAGAAATAGTTATATATACTCAGATAGTTTAAAAAAGTTTTGCCCTTTAAATGAGAGTGGGTACAAAAACCCTAAAGACTATTATTTTAAAATTTCAAAAAGTCATCTAGAGTAAATGCACCTTTGAAACAGTCACCAATTTCTTAGATTGGCTTTTTATGGAGATGTTACTAAACTACTTATGGAAATGTAACTAAATAATGGCCCTTTCTGCACCATACCTGGATCCCCCGTCATCCTATCATGATCCCGCCAGTGCCACTGCTGGGATGGGAGTGGGGCCCAAAAACTCCCCTCCATACTCAGCCGGCTGCCAGGAGATGGTTAGCGTTCAGGACATGCACATTCCTTCTGCAGTGAAGCTGGCTTCTTCCCGTGCTGCACTGAGGAAGGAAGCGCTTGATAGCACTTCTGCCCTTCCTGCGCAGCTGTCGGCGATGTGATTGTTGTGTGAAGGGAGGCCATTACCAGATTTTTTTCTGGTAATGGTATATCACATGACAGCGAGAGACTGCAATGATGTTGTATGATGGCACATGTTGTGGACCAGAAGCATGGGATGGCGCCATCGTGCAGAAATGGCCAATGTCTCTTGGATTGACTTCTCCCTCAGTCCACCTTAAGAGTTAGTAGCTAGATTGGGTGAAGAAGGGATTGGGGCACAAGGGGGACAGTGTTTCAACCTCCCTTCTGCCAATGAGAGAGTCATTGGCAGGAGGTGAAGAAGAAATGCTGCTTTCTTGTGCCCCAACTCCTTTGCCCAGCAATGGGCTCTTAAGGTAGATTGTGGTGACATTTATGCAGGTTTTCAGTAAGATCCTGTAGTCTAACTGAATACAGACCAGTTATGGTTCTGTTATCGAGCTGTTACTACAACTGCAATGCTGAATACTAAAGTTTAAAAGGAAACCAGAATTTAATTCAAAGACATGTTAAACTGAAATAGGTCTATCTATGTGGGGAAAGAGAAAGTTAGGGGTAGAGGGGAATTTGACTAATGAGGTTAAAGGCCCTTTCACACCACACAGTTGCAATATTATGATTCCACTTTAACTGCCATAGCTATGCGATCTTGGGATTGTTAGTATGGTGAAGCACTAGAGCTCTCTTTTACCAACTACCTGGCTGTTTTAAGGAAAGGGCTTTTAACAGACTTGTGTCTTACTGCTTTTATTTATTTCTTTTTTAAAAAATTGATGTATTTCAAGCTGCAGTTCACTAGAATTCTAGTAATATAGTTAGTTTAAATAAAGATCACTTTTTGTAAGATTCATACTTGTTTCTATTTGTTATTTGTTTGACTTGTGGAAGCTGCCTTGAGTCCCAGTTATGAAGAATAGGTAGGATATAAATTCATTAAACAATAAGGTGTAAAAGATCTCAAACTAATGAGCAAAACTCTCCTCGTTGGCTTTCAGCAGATGCCCTCACTACTGCCACATAGTAGAGCTCTGACCTATATTTTTGTCTTGATTGCTATTTTGATCATTAGTCTTTCACCACCACTGATGGTAGTCTTTTTCTTTACTCCTTTGCTTTTAGCTCCTCAGAAAATCAGGAGATGTAAATCAGGTATCGCAGCCTCACAATGCAATCCTACCTCAAAGATGTGCCTACCATAGGGATTCTGGGATTAGGAGCAAGGCACGCACCAGGGCATTTGCAAGATAGCACTGGCTCACACCCGGTGCCTTTTCCTCGCCTTGGCATCCTGGGCCACACCCAGGTTCCGCCCTGTCCCCGCCCCGCCGCCCTGATTGGTCGGTGGTTTTGAGCCGGTGCTATCTCGCAGATGCCCTGGTGCGTGCAGAATGCAATAGGGTCTGTACCGGACCTATTGCGATATTGGTAATACTGCGATGGCAGTGGGTCGTCACGCTATTAAGGTAAGGTGCGGAAAGGGTCTTGGTGTTATTATTTGAATTACACATTTTGAGCAGCTGGGCTTGATGCTTAATGCAACATTCTTAATGATGCCAACAGGGGTTTTGTTTGCTATTTTGGCCGTGAAAATCTCAGGACTTGGGATGCTCTTGATTTAGTAATCCTAGTACAACTTTAGGGCAGAGTGAAGGTAGTCCTAAGGAATTTTCAAACTCTTATAAGCTGGAGGGGTTTGGATTCACCACTGGTTCAGCTGGTCTAGTACCAGCTCAGCTTAAACTGTTTGTTTGTTTGTTTGTTTTGTCTTGGCCAGCTAACACTGCACACTGACTTGGGTGTTAGATTTAGTACTGTAGACTTCCTTTTAAATCTAGAAACTAAGGGCCTTTCCACACTACACTGTTATAGTGCTATTATTCCACTTTTGTGTTTGAATCTTTTTATTAAAATTAAAATTCACATTTCTCCATGTCCATTTCACACATATTCCAAATGAACAATCCAAAAGACAGGAAGGTAAACTAAAGTGTAAAGTAAATTTAACACAAAAAATACTTATTCACCTTGAATTAAATCCCATAGCATCAGCTTTACTCCACTTTCACATCCTGTGGAATCTGGGGTTTGTAGTTTACTGAGGCCCAAGAGCTCTCTGTATGAGAATTCTAAATGCCCCTCCCTAAACTGCAAACCCCAGGATTCCATAGGATGTTGAAAGTGGAATAACAGTACTATAACAGTGCGGGCTGGAAATGCCCTAAGAAGTCATCAGAAGTGAAACTTCAAGTGAAATCATGCACTCACAGTGAGCTCTATTGCTAAACTTTACAACCACTTGAGCTTGGAAATGTGTCCATGCCATATTATGAACGTTTATTACATACTCTACAACTGGAGTAGAAGTAAACAGGAGACAGAGCTCCATGTGCTGATTGATGGTTGCTTGCTTTATTTATTTTCAAAAAGCAAGCTTCTACTTCTCATATGTGCTCATCAGTTCTCTCCTTCTGATACTCTACAACTGTCCCAGTTTGGCCAGGACAGTTCCAATTAATTGTTGGTCATCCTGCTTTGTCAGCTGCTTCAGAAATGTCTGTTTCTCTCTCCTCCCTCCGCTTTTCCTCTTTGTCCACAGCTAACTTGAATTGCTGCAAACTGAATACAAAGTACAAAATTAATTTGCCCTCTTTTTTTCCTTTTCTTAATTGAATAATAAAAAGAACAATGAAAAACAGCAAAATAAAAATACACACAATAACAACACATAAAACAATACAAAAGAAAACAGACTGTGAAATAAGTTACATCAAAATCTACTAAACAAAAAGGGAAGCAAAGCTGCAAATATCAAACTAGACTGCAGAACAACACAAAAGTACATATAGCTAAAAAAGTGGTTCCTGATCCTGCTGCAAATAGAGAAAAATAATCCAACAGTAACAACTAATCATAAACTAAATTTAAGGTTTATAATTGCTGCCTATTATTTATCTTTGTAATAAATCTAAACTTACAATATGTGATAATAATTAATAAATCTAAGTACATTTTAAATAACAATTCCAACTTATTAAAAACATATTTAAAATCTTAGTAATTACTTAACAATTATTAGTAACTTATTCTGTTCAATATTAAAAATTAGTAGTTCCTAAAATAATCATTTTCTATATAATAAGTATTTATTCTTTTTATAAAAGCAACAAAGAAAGTAAAACTAGTTAAAAAAGATAGTTTGCCCTCAATTCAGCAGTAAGGTGATGAGGGACTGGAATCTTGCCTTTCTCATGGCCATCTTGACCATACTCCGATGTTGCTTAACTGCATGTGTCCTGATTTTCATCTGTTAATATTAGGCCCTTTCCACATGGACATGGTGTCCCAGCATGGGGATGTGAGAAGAATGAGACTGCGATGGTGCCTCTGCAAGATGTTGTCACAGTCCTGTCCTTCTTCTGTCACTAGCCAGCATGATAGCAGGGTAAATCATTGATGGATTTTCTCCATCAATGATCCCCAATTGCACAATGCTCCTGCACTTATCTGCCCACTCTGGTGTTGTCAGGAACTGAATTCACACACACAAATATAACAGTGCATAAACACTATTTATTAGGAGCGTGATACATAGTACGGGACTTCAGTGAGTGAACTGGAGGCAATTAGCAAAATTCAAAACATAAAAGGCAAAGAGTTTCTCATCCCGCCTGCAAGAGACCTTGAAATTTCTAGTTTAGCCTGGTAGCGCTTATCACTACATTCCTAGCTTTGTTTATCTAACCGTCTCTGGTTCTCATACCTTGTTACAAGCAAGCTGCTACTTAACTCCTACTACATGTCCCATAACTAAAATATGGAGGGCTACCTGACAGGTGTAGAAGGAAATGTTCTTGTCATGTTTCCTTCTTGGTAAAGGGGCTACTGGGATCATGACCACAGGGTGACAGGATAAGATAAGGTGTTTAAAGGGCCCTAGATAGGAGAGCCAGTGTGGTGTGGCTTGAATGTTGGACTACACCTCTGAAGACCAGGGTTTGATTCCTCCCTTGGCCATGGAAACCCACTGGGTGAACCTGGGTGTGTGACACACTCTTGGTCCCAGAAAATCCTGTGATAGGTTCACTTTAGGGTTGCCATAAGCTGGAAGTGACTTGAAGGTACACAACAACAACCAATGTTGGAGAGTATCCAGGCAAACATCATGGATCAGAAATATTGTTCTATCCAATAACTATTTGATTCTGGAAAGTTCTAATGACTTATAGCTCAAAAATCTTTGATGGTTTATTCTCAGGTGTTGTAATCTATATTTCAGAGGAAGGAATTGGCAAACCACTCCTTTGTAGTCCTTGTCTAGAAAACCTTATGGGATTCATGAGTTTGCCACTTTGTTCAATGATAATAGGCTGTTTTCATATAAGTGGGCATAGGACTGTGGCATTAGTTTTGAAGTTAGTGATCTTCTGTAACATTATAACATATGTACAAAAGCAATCAAGCAGAAGCCAGTTGCTTCTAAGAAGATATTATTCTGTAGCGTGGAAATTTTTTTGCTACATCACCAAAGATTCTTTTTTTTTTTTTGCAACAGGAAGTGATGTCATGATACTTATGCCTTTTTTAGAGGTGGATTTGGCATTTCAGATAGAGGAGAAACAGAATCATTTACCATTACTTTGTCTTAGGAAAATTAGTTCGGGGCTGAAGTCTTTTCTTTTCTTTCAAAGGAAGATGTTGGATTTTGGGGAGAGGTTCAATGGAAGTCCCAAGGGCGGTATTCACTCTGAAAGGGCCATATGCAATTCGCACCCTTGCTGCATAAAGAAAGTACTTTATTTTGTTGTAGACCAATGTGTTTTTATATCTTTTAGCAATAGTGAGTGTATACGCTGCTTTGAGAACATATGAATTCCAAAATTAGTTTAGATTTGTCTCTTTTTCTTTTTCTATCTCTCCTTCTTGGTGACTTAAATAATTATTTATTTTTGCATTCTTAATTATCTTTAATGAGTAAACAAATCCTGTTGAGCTTGAGAAATTTACTTGCAAATAAACAGGCTGTGGATTTTGCTGTTGATCATCTAGATTTAAAATTAATCTACCTTGCTTTTAAAAATCCTCCAGAATACCTTCCTTCTGGAGCCAGTCAGAAAGTTCACAAACGCAATCAAATAAATGTCTCTTTCCCAACGTATCTGTAGTAGGTCACAGCATCTTTCCAGATGGTTGCTTGTACAAAGCTTCCATAACAAATGAGGAAACCTGGTGGAAGCTAGATAAGGAGTTGGGACTAAGTGTTTTCCCTCTCTCCCTCCCTTCCCCTAAGAGCTCTTAAAAGCAAATGGTGTTACCTCAAAACATGAGTGACTCAGGGGTCCACCCGTAATGCCAGTATCTCCATGTGACACAGGGGAATTAATTAAATCAAAATTAGGAGGCCTGAAAGAGGGGGGTAACTTAATGAGACCTTTCCACCAACGTTTATGGGATTGTGCAGGAAAGAACCATCTGAAGATTCCAAAATGTAAACTAAAAATGTGTTTTATTGTAAGAATCACACATGTACACCAAAGATCCAAACACTCATGCAAGCACACAAGAACTAACCAAATGAAAAGGGAGAAAAGTTGTGGATAGAGGATTTGTAGGGTTTGGGCGATAATTGCTGATCTGGAGAGCAGTGAAGAAAGCAGCAATGTGGCTCAGACCGAAATCTAAGGACAGTTCTCATTCAGGAATCAAAGTGACAGAATGGCGTTCAGCAAGGAGAGACTCGCACAGTCTGCTTAAAACTGAGAGTTTTCATACTCCAAATCTACCCGTCAGGTATGGGTGTGAATCACTCTCCCAGCCAAGTGGACAATGGGAGTTGCAACAGAAACAAGTCTAGACACTGATATTGTCTCAGTGCTTAAGTAGCAAAAAGGTACTAGCTGTCATAATGGCCCTCTATTGTGGACAGGTTGGAAAGACAAAGCAGGGAAGCATCCAGGTGTGAGGGTTCAATGTTAAAACAATCACAGTTTGGTGGGAATTTTCCTTCTGTGTTCTGAGATTTCCAGCTTTTAACATAAGCCTCTTGTCTCTAGAGCTGCCTTGCAATCTGCCTGACAATGACTTTGGTTTTGCTGGGACGGGATGTGGATGACCTGCCTTGCCATCTTAAGTTTACAGTCGGTAATTTCCATCTTTCCAGCTTGAGCTTCCAGTGAACTCAGGTTTTTATTTTGTATCAATACCAATTAATGTAGTGCCAGTTAAATAATAATGCCAATGAAACTGTATTGATCTTGGGTGTGTGTGTGGGGCTGTAACATTGGGACCAAGTGATTTCATTTTTCCTTCCTTCCTTCCTTCCTTCCTTCCTTCCTTCCTTCCTTCCTTCCTTCCTTCCTTCCTTCTTTCCCCTAGGAGCTGTCAAAAGCCAATGGCATCAAACATGAGCAGGTTGTTCTCTCAAAGACCCCCTGTATCATCACCATTGATTATACCACTCCATATGTGATGGCATTTTCAATTTTCTGTCACTTCCCAAATGGAGATCTTTTTTTCTTTTTGGAAGGTCAGGAAGAACAATTTTAGCATCCTCATGTGATGATTCATGCATAGATACAACAGCTGATAGCTGTGGGCTACCATATGGTAATCAAACACAGAGGCACCATGTAGATGTAACCATGTCTAATAAGATGCTCCCTAAACTTACTTTTCAAGGAATGCAGCCAGAACCATGTCTGTTCATTTGCTTCAATCTTTTTTTGAAAGGCTTCAGAACTCCCTTCTGCTCTACTTTTTCATACGTGTTTTTTGTCTCGTTCTTTTTCTTTAAATCCTGTTTTCTTGGCCTGTGTAGGATTTTCCAAATAGTCTTCCAAAATAAAGTTAATAGAGAAATGAACATTATCTTGCTAGGTAGTTAAAATTAGATTTACCCTTTGATTTTTTTTTCCATAAGAGAAAGAAAAATTTTCTGTCTTTTGAGAAACGTATGCTGAGGTCCAAGAACGTTTAGTATGAAGATTTCTATACAGAAGCTGGCATCCTGTTAGCTACGATGATCTAAATTAGACTTAGGACATTGTAATGGTTTTGTATTCTTCTGTGTGATTATGGAATTATTGTTATGACTGCAAATGACCCTAAAAGCCCACCTTAAAAGCCAGTCAGCTGTCTGGAGGGATGAAGTACATCGGGATGCTTGAGGGAGCAGAAGCAGGGACCTCTGTACAACTTTTCATCACAGCACTGTTTGCTTGCAGGAGGAGGTTGGTCATATCATTGTACAGCTCTCTGCCTGGCAGCAGCACAGACCTCAGTCTCTTTGGACAGCTGACTTGCTTTTAAGGTGGGATTTCAGGGGTCAGCTAGAGAATTAAGGCATAGCTACCACACAGTGGCTATGTGTTTGATGCAGGATCTCAGCCAAAGACATTTTCCCCTTTTCTCTTTCTCTCTCTTTCCCTTTTTTTACTTTTTAGTACTTAGATAGGTTTAGGCTTGCTGTTTCTAGCAGAATGTAGAAAAACAGCAGCAGCAGCAGATGGATTGCTTACAGTGGGCCCTCAGTTTCTGCTGGGATTTGGTTACAGGATCCACCACTGATACCAAAATCCATGGGTGCTCAGGTACCATTGTACACAATGGCATCCCTTATATAAAATGGGGAACAATCCAAATGAATGCCAGAGAGAACCTGATGATCTGTGAAGTGGCAAGAGGATACAGCACAGTATGCCTACATGTCAGCATAGTGCTTGGTGCATGGCAAAATCAAGGTTTCTTTTTTGGGATTTTTTTCTAAATATTTTCAGACCGTGGGTAGTTGAATCCGTGGAAGCAGAATCCATGGCTACAGAGGGCTGACTGCATTTATTTACTATGTTGGTATGGCTCCGTATCAACACATAGTCTCAGGATGTATTACTAAACTTAAAAATAACAGCAATATCAAGGTTCTAGGGCTGTGCACCGGGGCTGGAATCAGACAGCCCTTCAAACTGCAATTTCCAGCATTCTTCACCATTGATTACACCTACTATGGCTTTTAGAATTTGCAGTTCGACTGTATCTGGATGATTTGCACTTGTGCTATATATCTTTAGCTGGTGTTGTCCCATTGAATTCCACTGGGGTTATTTCAAAGTATCTGAGGACAAACCGGGAAACTGGGAGGAGAGAGAAATTAAGGCCATTTCTGCCCTACACTGTTATAGTGCTATTATTTGACTTTCAGCATCCCGTGGAATTCTGGGGTTTGTAGTTTACTGAGACCCAAAGAGCCCTCTGGCTGAGAGTTCTAAAGGCCCTTCCCGAAAGTGCAAACTCTAGGATTCCACTGGATGTTGAAGGTGGAATAATAGCACTATAACAGTGTAGTGTGGAAAAGGCCTAAGACTTTTCAAAAGCAGCTGAAAATGTGGGATGGCAGAGGATTAATTAGGACTGTCCCTGCCAAATTGGGATGGTTGGAGGGTATGTACATAAAGTGTGGTTTGTAGCAGTATTAAAAAAACCCCTTGATTTATAAAGTGATATTAACAAAAGGAAAAATCTAAGAAATCAAAACCACTTTGAAGAAATTGAACACTTGAAATGGAGGTGCTGAAGCAGAGTTCTACAGATACCATGGACTACTAGAAGATAAGTGAATGTATCTTAGAGCAGATGAATGCTGAACTCTCCCTAAAAATGAAGATGATTAAAAATGAAGATGACTAAACTGAGGCTCTCTTGCTGCTTTAGGACCTATCATGAGAAGATATTAGTTATTGGAAAATATGATAAGGCTCAGCAAAGTGGACGGCAGTAGGAAAAGATGGAGACTGCACTACAGATGGATCGAGTCAACCATCGAAGCCACAGCCCTGAGTGTGCAAGACCTGAGCAGGGCAGCTGATGGCCAGAGGGTTCTTGGAAGTCTCATTTATAGGGTCACCATAGAAAGAAGTTGACTTAATGGCCAATAACAAAAGAGCAATGTAGTGAGTCATATGAACTCCTGCTTAACAAGAGCAGTATGAGAAATAACACCCTTGGTACCCTCTGATGAGATCTTGTTGTGTTGATATTTTGGGAGCAGAATGAGAGTTGCAATCATTCCACTCCTATGGTGTTAGAACCCGTATGAATTTTATGAATGCGATCACCAAGAAACAAGTGTTTTGTTTCTGCTCTCAAAGGTTAAGCTCCCTGTCTTTTAGGATCAACAGGCTTCTGCATTGCAGCATCTCTTTAGCTAAAGCAGTCTGACTACCCTAGAGTAAGACCTTTTAAATCCCAAGTTAATACAGAGGCTGCCAGTGGTATCCGTGCAGAATGTCAACTAGGAGGACTCAGAGCTTGAAGGACAAGACTGTTGTTTATCTTGAAATCTGAAGTCCAAGTATGTACTGAGGATATTTTCTGGCACGAGGGGAGGGGTCTGAAAAAGAAAAAGAAAGAAGAAAAGATATTTCAAGGCAAATAAGGAAATAATAGAATCATAGAATCATAGAATCATAGAAATGTAGAGTTGGAAGAGACTACATGCAGGAAAACTGCCATGCAGGAAAACCCTCAAAGCACTCCCGTCAAGTGGCCATCCAGCCTCCGCTTAAAAACCTCCAAAGAAGGAGACTCCACCACACTCTGTGGCAGCACATTCCACTGCCGGACAGCCCTGACCGTCAGGAAATTCCTCCTGAGGTTCAAGCGGAATCTCCCCTCCTGCAGCTTGCATCCATTGCTCCTTGTCCTGGTCTCAAGAGCAGGAGAAAACAAGCCCACTCCCTCCTCGACATGACATCCCTTCAAATATTTAAACATGGCTATCATGTCCCCTCTCAACCTTCTCTTCTGCAGACTAAACATACCCAGCTCTCTAAGTCTGTCCTCATAGGGCATGGCTTCCAGGCCCCTCACCATTTTGGTTGCCCTCCTCTGGACCTGCTCCAGCTTATCCATATCCTTCTTGAATTGGGGTGCCCAGAACTGGACACAGTATTCAAGATGAGGTCTAACCAATGCAGAATAGAGTGGTACCAATACCTCCCTCGATCTAGACACCATACTCCTATTGATGCAACCAAGAATTGCGTTGGCCTTCTTGGCTGCCGCATCACACTGCTGACTCATGTTCAGCTTGTGGTCTATGAAGACTCCTAGATCACTTTCACACGTACTGTTAGCCAGCCACGTGTCCCCCATCCTATATTTCTGCATACCATTTTTTCTGCCTAAGTGTAGGACCTTACATTTCTCTCTGTTGAAGTTCATTTTGTTAGCCTTGGCCCAGCTCTCCAATCTGTTCAGGTCCTTTTGAATTTTGATCCTGTCATCAGGCGTATTAGCAACCCCTCCCAATTTGGTGTCATCTGCAAATTTGATCAGCGTGCTCTCTATTCCTTCATCCAAGTCATTAATGAAGATATTGAACAGCACCGGGCCCAGGACAGAACCCTGTGGCACCCCACTAGTCACTTCTCTCCAGGATGAGAATCTGCCATTGGTGACCACCCTTTGGGTACGGTCAGTCAACCAGTTACAAATCCACCTGACAGTAGCCCTGTCCAGCCCACATCTTACTAGCTTCTTTGCAAGAATGTCATGGGGAACTTTGTCAAAGGCCTTACTGAAATCAAGATATACTATGTCCACAGCATTCCCTTCATTTATCAAGCAAGTAACTCTATCATAAAAAGAGATAAGATTAGTCTGGCATGACCTATTTTTGAGAAATCCATGTTGACTTTTCGTAATTACGGCATTGTTTTCTAAGTAATTAAAAACTGACTGTTTGATGATCCGCTCCAGGATCTTTCCAGGTACTGATGTCAGGCTGACTGGGCGATAATTATTTGGATCCTCTTTTTTCCCTTCTTGAAGATGGGGACAACATTTGCCCTCCTCCAGTCTGCCGGAACTTCTCCGGTCCGCCAAGAGTTTTCAAAGATTATAGCAAGAGGTTCCGCAATGACCTCTGCTAGTTCTTTTAAAATCCTAGGATGCAATTCATCTGGCCCTGGAGACTTGAATTCATCCAGTGTGGCCAGGTATTCCTGTACTACCTCTCTATCTATTCTGTGCTGCATTTCCCCCACTTCCTCACCTGCTCCCCAACCGCCAGGTTGCGTGTTTTTATCCTTTTGGGAAAAAACTGAGGCGAAGAAGGTGTTGAGGAGTTCTGCCTTTTTTCTTCCTCCTGTTATTAATTCACCATCTTCCTTGCGCAGTGACCCTATCATCTCCTTCTTTTTCCTTTTGCTGCGGACGTATTTAAAAAAGCCCTTTTTATTGTTTTTAATGTCTCTGGCCAGCCTAAGTTTGTTCTGTGTTTTAGCCTTTCTGACCTTCTCCCTACATCTCCTGGCTACTTGCTTATAATCTTCTTTGGTGATTTCCCCCTTCTTCCATTTCCTGTACATGTTTTTCTTAATACTTAGCTCAGCTGAGAGCTCTTTAGTCAACCATTCCGGTTTGTTCAGATGCCTTCCATTTTTCCTCCTTAATGGCACAGTTTTAGCCTGTGCCTTCAGTACCTCCCTTTTAAAGAACTCCCATGCATCCTGAACTCCTTTCTCATTGACTATTCTTGACCACGGGATTTCAGCCAGCAGCTCCTTCAGTTTACAGAAGTCTGCTTTTTTAAAATCTAAGACGAATGCCTGGCTACACTTGCTTTCTCTTCCCCACTGAATACAAAATTCTAATAGGGCATGGTCACTCTCTCCTAAAGATCCAACCAGTTCTACGTCATTAACAAGGTCTTCCCTGTTGGTCAGGATCAGATCCAGAATATTTGATCCCCTTGTCGCCTCTTCCACCTTCTGGACCATGAAATTGTCTGCAAGACAAGTAAGAAACTTGCTGGACCTTGCCGCCTTTGCAGAGTTTGACTGCCAACATATATCCGGGTAGTTGAAATCTCCCATTATTACTGTATCTCTCCTTTTTGAATGTGCAGTCATTTGGTCTATGAAAGCGCCATCGAGGTCCTCAGTCTGGCTTGGAGGTCTGTAGTAAACCCCCACTATAATATCCCTATTGTTTCTCGCTCCCTTAATTCTTACCCAGATGCTCTCGACCTGGCTTCCGGTGTTCAAGTCATGGATCTCTTCACAGGTGAAAACATCCTTGACATATAAGGCTACTCCTCCTCCTTTCTTATTTGGTCTATTTCTACAAAATAGGCTATACCCCTCTATTCCTACATTCCAATCGTGAGACTCATCCCATCAGGTCTCAGTGATGCCTATCAAATCATATTTATTTTGCTGTACTAGGAGTTCAAATTCATCTTGTTTGTTTCCCATACTCCGTGCATTAGTGTAGAGACACTTAAGTCCCCGTGCCCTTCCTGCAAGTCTCATAGCATTGTTTCCACCCCTCCCACGATTGGATGCTATTCCTACTTGGCCAATATCATTTGGGCCTTTTCCCCCTGCACTTGCCGAGTCCTTGTCCTGAATAATCTTGTCTCCCTCCCCAGTTTGATCCACAGTTTATTACTTTGCACAATTTACTACTTTGGTTAGGAAACGCCCTCTCTAGTGCAACAAAACCAACAAAAGATATGCACTGGTTTCGATGGGAGAAGACAAGGAGTTTTAACAAACCTACTTCCTTTTAAGAGATGTCCTGGTTGTTTATGACCATAGACCATTTCAGGAGAGATGCCATCCATCTCCGCTAACCACAAAGATGCATTGGCAATAAGTAGTGCTGAAGTCACACAAAAGAATTACTGTAGAACTAATAAAGGCAATACTTCACTTTTATATATGTCCTCTCATTCAGATGGTATTGATACATTGCAGTCTTGCTATTTGGCCAGCCAGCCTGTTGGGGATGTATATGTATAAGATTTCTTGCGAATCAACTCCAGGTCTAGAGAAGTAGCTAAATAAGACAGGGACTCCTTCATAGCACAGGAAACAATATTTGTGGTTCCTCACATCTCAGCTGACAAAAAAAAATGTTTCCCAACAAAACCCTGTCGAATAGAAATAACAGAAAAGCAAGACTGTTGTGCAGATTTGTTCCAGTATTTGCATAGCCCAAAAGCGTTTCAGGGAATTGGTCTACATAGAAATGCATGTGGGTTGGGTATTTCTTTTTTGATATAATGCACTTTTGTGCAAAAAATATAGGTCAGAATTTTTGTATGTGCTACTTAGTTACGTAAGTGTGCAGTAGTGGTTTGAGTATTGAACTATGACTCTGGAGAACAGAATTTGAAACTTGATTCAGCCACGGACACCCACTGGTTGACTTTGGGCAAGTCACAGTTTCTCAGCCTCTGAGGGAAGCAAAGGCACAAATCTTGCAAAGAAAACTCTGTGATAGGTTTGCTTTAGGGTCATCATAAGTCAGAAATGACTTGAAGGCACACAACAACATAATTATGTAAACTACCTTAATTGCATAGCTATCCTGACCTGACCCTCTCAAATCTACTTTATTGGGGATCAGCCATGAGAAAAGAAAGAAGTTCCAATCTGCTGACAATCAGGTTTCATGACATTTCCATTCTGCTCCTGCCAACAAATGAGGCTATGGAAAACAGAAGCAGGAGTCCTGTTTAACTTCTTTGTTGCAGCTTCATGGGCTGGTGGGAAAGGGTTGAAGTGCCATCCTTCTGTGTTTTGATTACCAGTAGAATGGGCCACCTTCTCTCCACATGACTGATGCCCGGTAAAGAAAGTTCGGGGCGGGCAGGATTAGTTATGATTCTGACAATAGTGCCACAATCATGAATATATAGGGACCATGAATACAGATCCGCTGTGGATGTGTAACTCTAGGTTACACATCTGTAAGTCTGACCCAGAATTCCAGCCATTGTCTGTATTTTTTGTGCGCCCTCCCTCTTTCTGTGTAGAATAATTTCCTGGAGCACAATGGGATGTACTGCCATGCCCCTTCCCCGGACCCAGACAGGACCCTTCCCAATAGCCACAACACAGAGACAAGAAAGGGACAATACTGAGGGGACATGACAGCCATGTTTACATATTTGAAGGGAAGTCATGTCGAGGAGGGAGCGGGCTTGTTTTCTGCTGCTCCTGAAACTAGGGCAAGGAGCAATGGATTCAAGCTGCAGGAAAGGAGATTCCACCTGAACCTCAGGAAGAACTTCCTGATGGTCAGAGCTGTCTGGCAGTGGAATATGCTGCCTCGAAGTGTGGTGGAGTCTTCTTCTGTAGAGGTTTTTAAGGAGAGGCTGGATGGCCATCTGTCAGGAGTGCTTTGATGTGGGTTCCTGTACGGCAGGGGGTTGGACTGGATGGCCCCTGTGATCTCTTGCAACTCTATGATTCTATGAATTTGATTTCAATTTGAGTGTCAGTGGGTTTGGCTCAACTTGCGTATCCTGGATTCTTGGTGGACAGTTGCCAATGCATCAAACGGTGCACCTTTAAAAAAGGTGAATTTCCACGCTTGTTTGAATTCCACCTAGATTATAGACATGCCATCTGGTGTGTGTTTGAACCATCAACTGGCCTGGATTGAGAGATTTCATTTTTGTTCTTTTTAAAAAAGGAAGTCTGTAGCCCTTGTAGGAGCTGAGACATAGGTCAGCATGTAAAGGCACAGTTTGGTCAATTTGTTCTGCAAGAAACAAGTCTGCGCCTGATTTTCAGACATGAGGGAAGGAAGACTAGGCCATGGAGGTGGTGGAGGCGGGGACTGAGATGGTGTGGGGTGAAGTGAGTGGTATGTGTGGCAGAATGCAAGAGACAGGGGAGGGGTGCATACCAAGGGGTTGAGGCTGGGAAAGAGAGGGAGAAGAAAAGGAAGGAAGAGTGAGGGATGTGAGCAATGGAGTGCATGAAGCAAGAGAGGGGTGTATTATGAAGATGTGAGATGTGGTGAAGGAGGAAGACAAAGCGAGTGTTCAAAGTGGCAGAATGCAAGAATAAAGGGAAGGCATACTGTTGTGGGGAGGGCCAGTGTGGTGCTATGATTTGATTTTTGGACTTTGATGCTGGAGAGCAGGGTTTAATTCTTCACTGAGGCCATTTCCACATGAGTCTGTTATAGCGCGATGATTCCACTTTCAACCTCCTATGGAATCCTGGGGTTTGCAGTTTCGGGAGGGGCCGAGGAATCATCGTGCTATAACAGACTCGTGCAGAAATGGGCTCAGACATGGAAACCGACTGGGTGACTTTGGGTGCATTACACACACTCAACCCCAGAAAACCCTTTGATAGGTTCAGCGTAGAGTTACCATAAGTTGGAAATATCTTGAAGGCACATAACAACCATACTGCTGGGGAGGAAGCAAGAAGGAAGGGAGAGTAACCACCTGACTACAAGAAACAAGGGAGAGATGGATTGTGAGGGCACAAGGTGAGATGAGAGAGTGAGTAGGAGAGAAGGAACAGTATAATGAGGGAGTGGAAAGAAGGAAAATGAGGGAAGAGAAGGTAACGGGTACAAGGAGCAAGAGTTGGATGTATTGTAAGGTTATGAGATGAGGCAAGGGAGGGAAAAAGTGAGGAGGGAGAATGAATGGTGTGAGAAGCATAGTACAGGAACAAGCCTGAGATGCATTGCAAGGGTGCATGGTGAAATGAGGAAGGGCATAGGAGGGAAGGGAGAAGAAATAAAAGAAATAAGAGGGAGAGGTAGTGGTGGCCCAAGTCACACAGTAACTTCCATGACCAAGCAGAGGTTTCAGGCTGGATCTCCCTGTTTTGAATCCCACAGTACCTTCTGTACTGGTTCTCTCAGAGCAGTAGTAACTGTCAAAAATTGGTATGAAGGTTGAAACATAGTAGAAGAAAAGAAAATGCAGCAATTAGTGTGCTGTATTTGTACAATTAGTATGGAAATTAGAATAATTTGCATAATTAGAACAATGCCTGGATTTGAGGAAATGTAATATGGCAGTTCTACACCTCCTCCTCTTGCAGGCCTCCTTTGAGCTATATTTCCTCAGATTCTAAGGAGACATTGGCATTGTGGGTGGATCTCAAAGTCCTCCTCTTCTTAGGGTAAAAAGAGTGGGTGTGACAAACGAACACAAAGTAGTCTATGGTGGGGGTTCTTTTGGTTTCTTTTTTGTGTGCCCAAATTTACAGAGTTATTGTTCAACCTACCTGGTAGTGAATTCAGAGCATTAAAAGGTTGTTATTCCCAACAGTTGCTGGCTAGGGTCAGACAAAGTTTTGAAAAGCTCTGGTCACGTGGATTTGGTTGTTCTGGGAATTGCAGGCTGCAGTCCAACCACCCCCCTCAGTGTAATGTAAATGTCTGCATGTGGAGATACACTATAGGAGCCCTATGCAACCTGCATGCAGAATAGCAACAGTCACATGTCAATGACTGGATGCTGTTGCTCAATGTGAGAAGCACAATATGCAACACAGAACCACAGTGCACAATATGGAACGCACACTCACAATATAGGAAGCTCAACAGCAATGCAAAATGCACAATTATGCATGGCAATCTTCAGTCCACAACTGCAACTTGAAAAGACAAGGCACAGAGTCATAGAGTCATAGAATCATAGAGCTGGAAGAGACCCACAGGGGCCATCGAGTCCAACCCCCTGCTATGCAGGAACACCCATCAAAGCATTATCAACAGATGGTAATCTACCCTCTGCTTAATAACTTCCAAAGGAGGAGCCTCCACCACACTCTGAGGCTGCATATTCCACTGACAGACAGCTCTGACTGTCAGGAAGTTCTTCCTGAGGTTTAAGTGGAATCTCTTTTCCTGCAGCTTGAATCCATTGCTCCTTGCCTTGTCTCTGGATCAGTGGAAAACAAGCCCTCTCCCTCCTCGACATGACATCTCTTCAAATATTTAAACATGGCTATCATGTCCCCTCTTAACCTTCTCTTCTGCAGACTAAACATACCCAGCTCCCTAAGCCGCTCCTCACGGGGCATGGCTTCCAGACTCTTCACCATTTTGGTCACCCTCCTCTGGACACGCTCCAGCTTGTCAATATCCTTCTTGAATTGAGGTGCCCAGAACTGGACACAGTATTCCAGATGAGATCTAACCAAAGCAGAGGAACATACCGTCTGTGCAACTTCGCTCCAGCCATTGTTAGCAGAATACATTTATGGCACAAAGGTGAAGCTTGGGCCCTGTGTGAGATGTCTGCATAGATCCCTAAGTGGATGATGACCACAGTCCCAAAGAGTTCATTTTCCAAAGTGCTGTCCCCCCACCACTTATGTACCCCACAATAATATTAAGACCCAATCCTCTGATTTACACACAGAAGAAGCTTTACAGACCCCACCTTCATTTTAAGTGAAATCATTTGTGTGTGTGCTTTCCCCTCCTGGTAGATGTTTCTTTCTGTACCAGAAGTTATCCATGCTGTGAGTATTTTGGTTTCCGTGGCAACTCAGAGGCAGTCAGCCACATCTGCCGCAGCACCTGCTTATTAAACAGACAGATAATAGGCAGCCTAGTTACAGTATTAATTACTAGTTTTGTTGTGATTAGAGTTGTTCAGTTTCATGAGACCGTAAAGGGCTTGGGGTGGTGGGAATGGGAGGAACCTCCCTGGCGATAAGAGTTTGCTTTCAGGTTTGCCAGATAATGTATCTTTTGAGATCTCTGGAGTGCATTTTGTCCTTGTCTGCTCTACTTAGGTAATTAGCACAAACAACAGCACAGTGTTCCAGGGACCAAGGTTGAAGGTAGAAGTGAAGGGTCAGTTGCAGTAAATGGGAAGAAGATGGAACAGCCAAAGGTCTTCGAGTTCAGATCAATGGTGAGCAGTTATTATGAGAGTCCTTTGTTCACTAAGAGTGTCCTGTAAGGAAGAGACTGTTTCCAAAGTATGGAGGTACTTCAACAATATTAACTTTGAACCTGGATTAGAGGTTGGAAAAGTTCCTTTTTTGAATTGCAGCTCCCCGCATCCTCCCACCAGCATGGCTATTGCTGGAGGACTCTGGCAGCTGTACTGCTCAAAAAAATTTATTATCCCTGATTTGAGATAACCTGAGCCAACTGTCCTCCCGCTCCCATTTCTCATAACCTCCTACTGTCCAGATTCAGCAGGGATGTCCCAGGTTAATCCTCTACCATTTCACTTTTCAGCTGCTTTTGAAATTTCCCAGTTTCTCTGGCATCCTCCCACTTCCTTCCCCTTTGTTCTCAGCTTACTTGAGTTGCTGCAAGCAGAAGTCAAAGTGCACAAGTAGTTTGCACTCAAGTAATAGAGCTAGCATTGGGCTGCCTGTGTACCAAGTTCCAAAACTCTAGCTGGTCCAAAATATGGCAGCCAGATCGGTTACACTAACAGCGAGGAGTGAACATATCACAACAATATTAAAATCACTCCAATTTGTTTCTGGGCAAAGTACAAAGTATTGGTTATTACCTTTAAAGCCCCATGTGTTTCGGGTCCACGTTATCTGCAGGATTGCCTCCTCCCATACAACCCGGCGGGTATATTCAGCTCCTCTGGGGGCCATTTACTTAAACTGCCTAAAAGAAGACTGGTGATGGCCACCCAGAGAACCTTCTCATCGGCCACCCCTAGATTGTGGAATGGCCTACCGGAAGAGATTCAGACAGCAAAATATCCTGTCTGAATTCCAAAAAATACTAAAGACCAGCAGGCCCCCCGAGTCTATTTTTAATTAGGATGTATTTTAATAATGATGTATTTTACATATGATATGATATATTTGTATTTTAAATGGTCTGTGTTTAGTGTATTAACTTATGATGCATTTTAAATTTTATTTTAAATCATTAATTAATTTAATTCATTAATTAATTTTATTTTAATTCATGTTGTATCCCACCTCCAGTCATCATTATTACTATTACTATTACTATTGTTATTAGCATGGTGTGGTCAGGTTTCAGCACTGGACTGTAATCCTCAAGACCAGAGTTCTATTCCATGCTTGGTCATGGAAACCCACTGGGTGACTTAAGGCATGATCATATACTTTCAGCTCCAGAACATCCCATGATAGGCTCACCTTAGGGTTGCTGTAAGTCAGGAATGACTTGAAGGCTCACACAAGAACAACAACTCAGCAGAGGGGAGAGAAGAGATGGGAACTGAATCTTTCCCTTCCCTGTTGCCCCAGGCAAAAGCTAACTGCTGCAGCATCTCCTACTTATAGTGATCTATTTCCCTAATACTTTTTGCCATCTTGCCCCACTCGGATGTTTCTTGGGCCTAATGTGTCCTGGTTTTTATCTGTGAAATGTTAGAAGGTGTGAGATCATTATGTCTATGCATTCCCAGCTTCCCTGGATGGAAAGAATTCCCAGATGAGATCCTCCTCTACGCTCTAAGGCTCGGTCAGTTGACTAAGTAATCATCAGTGCCAATTTTTGCTGTCCCTTCCCTGCTTGCCAGCAGTCATTCACTTTGAGTGATGCTATAATACATATTGAAGTGTTCATGTCTTTATGTCATGTAGGAAATATTTTGACCTTTTAATAGTGATATGTAAGCTGCTCTAAGAATCCTTTTAGCTGTTGAATGGACAGAGCTTGAAAAGTTATTTTTTATGTCATGATTACAATTCCAAGCTCCCAATAGTTAAAACTTCTAAATTTTAAAATACCAATTTCAATTCTTTTTGTTACAAGTAACTGTAAAGTAAGTATTTAATCTCTTGTAAATAAAAAGAAAGTGATTTTTTTAGTTAGGATTGATTAAATAGTTACTTTTTCATTGGTTTAAACACCACTTGTATACTACAAACCACTGGCGTGTGTGTGTGTGTGTGTGTGTGTGTGCACCTTCAAGTCAATTTTTGACTTATGGTGACCCCATGAATTTCATAGGATTTTCTTCAGCAAGAAATACTAAGAGTTGGTTTTGCCAGTTCCTTCCTTTGGAACGGACCTGGGCATTGTACGGCCCCCGGGCCATGTGCTGTGGGCTATATTCCAAAGCAGGGGTGGGCTCTGATTGGCTCTGACTGGCCCTTGTAAGGCTAATTGGAAATTACAAAATAAACATACTTTCTAAGGCCCTTTCCTCATGGGGGGACGAAACGGGGCCGCGCACGCAGGGGCAGAACTCACCTGCGAGCGGGTTGCTCTGTCCCTGCAGAGAGCGCGGATCCGCCGTTCCAAACGCCGCCGAATTTCGGCGGCGCTCGGCAGCGCCCAAAATGGCAGCCAGCAGCTTCCGGCAGCGCTCCGCCAATCAGGACAGCGCGCCAGCTGGAAGCCCGCCCCCGGGCAGATCTGCAGGGACGCGCTACCGCGTCTCTGCAGTTCTTCACCGGGGGCTGCTACGGGGCAGTGTGGGTGAGTTTTATAAAAACCACTTGCGAAAGTGGTTTTTATAAAACTCACAGCGCCACCCCCGCGCCTGTGCTAGAGCAGTTTGAGGTCTAGAACCTCACTTTTTTTTAACTGCTCTAGCACCCCCCCCGGTGAAGAAGACCTCCAGGAGAGGTCGCTCTAGTGTGGGCAATATGCCCGTCCCTCCACAATATTTTTAGTTTCTCATGTGGCCCCATGGAAAAAATAATTGCCCACCTCTGCTTTGGAATATAGCCCACAGCACATGGTATTCTTTGGTGAACTCCCATCCAAGTAGTAACCAGAGCTGATCTTGCTTAGCTTTCAAGATCAGACAAGATCTTGTGCCTTTAAGGTGTTTAGGCCACTAGACAAACCACTGGCATGTAGTCCAAAACAAAACTAAGTAGTGAGGAAACACAGTCTATAGAATTGACTAAGGCCATTTCCGCATGGGCTTAAAGAAACGGTGCAGAGTGTCCTCCAGGGAGGACGTCTGCACTTGGGAGCGGACTGGGTCAGACCTACTTAGTGTAGTTCCGCACCTCAGTCCGCTCCGGAACAACCTGAAGTGGCCGTCCAGTGTGCTTTTGAAAGACCGCTTGAAACAGATCTTTCAAAAGCACGGAGTGTGCCACTCGGTGCCCGCGCTCCGGTGCAGATTTGCAGGATCGCACCAGTGCGAGCCTGAGATCTGCTGGGGGCGGGCTTTAGGCTGGAGAGCTTCAGCAGTTGGTGGAGAGCCTCGACCAACCAGAAACCGCCATTTTTGTCCCCGGAGCAGTGCGGAGCAGCGGCCATGCACTGCTCCGGACCAGCCTGGACCCAAGCATGGAGTCAAGAAGTCCGGTAAGTACCGGTACGAGCCAATTCCCTCGCCCTGTGTGGAAATGGCCTAAGTATACTGCATTCCTTGTTATGTTACCACTGTAGTAGAATTATGTGTTTTTTACAAAAGGAATTAAGTATAAGTAACTTGCTCTGTGCAAGTAATCATTTTCTGAGAGCAGGATGCAGCTGTAATAAAAATAAATACAGAGATCAAACACATACCAGGAGGACACAGGTGTTCGGCTGCTGGTGTAGAAGGTACCAACCGAGATAGACCTATGGCCTAATCCAGCATAAGGTAGTGTTGATGTTTCTGTGTTATAAAGGCAGAGGAAAAGGCTGGTTAGAAGTGTGCTGAGCCTCCAACTTGCACCTGTCCTGGTTAAGAGATGTGCCAAAGTTAGCGTTTCCTCTGCACGTTTCTTTGGGACACCCTCTCTCCCCACCCACCAAAGAACAAGCATTAGAGAAAGAGAGACTCACCATTCAGGATTTCTCATTTCAAGGCCCAGTGCTCTCAGACTATTGTCAGAAAACAGAAATCAGGTTATGAACTGTATGTGTGTGTACAGGAGAAACTTAGGATACTGAACAGCTGAGCTAAAGAAGTAATTCCCAGACATTAGGACTTAACACAAACACTTGGAAGTAATAATTATAATTGTTATGGATTTCTATTCTGCCTTTTTCTCAACCCTGCTTCTCAAGGTGGCATATGGAGTTAAAAGAAGTGTCGATAAAATTTGACATCATTTAAAGAAACAAAAGTTAAAATGTAATTTAACTGTGAATAGAATTTAAAGCAATTTAAAAATTTATGCCAGAATCCTAAATGACCTGTTACATTACAGAACTGTGTGCATATCTAGCAACATAGCAGAGGGGCTAAGAACCCATGTTTTGAATTGCAAAGGTATATAATGGGATGCTGGCAAGAGTGACCAATGCATGCCAGTGTGCATCATGCAGTGCTGCACATTGTACACTTTGCTGGGTCTGCTACATAGTAGCACAACAGCAGCGCTCTACTGAATATGGATGTTAAGCAATTGTGTAGTTCTCATTCCTGCAGATGCAAGTCCATTTATGAAGACATAAAGCCCCAACAGCATTCCAGCAATACTATTTTTTTTTTTAAAAAATGACAAATTCTATCAAATTTTGTTTCTATCAAAAGATGGCTGTATAACTACCTGCTGGGGATGTTCTAGCTGGTGTTCCTGCAGGGAGAAAGGGGTTGGACTCAATGGCCCATAAGGCCCTTTCCAAATCTATGGCCATTTCTGCACTACACTGTTATAGTACTATTATTCCACTTTCAACATCCTGTGGAATTCTGGGGTTTGCAGTTTACTGAGGCCAAAGATACCCCACCCTAAACTGCAATTCCCAGTATTCCATAGGATGTTGAAAGTGGAATAATAGCACTATAACAGTGCAGTGCAGAAATGGCCTATCATTCTACGATTCGATGAAATGCAGGTTGAATATCCCATATCCGAAAATCCAAAATGTTCTCAAATCCAAAACTTTTGGAAAGCAGAACCCAATCTTCTTCCTGTAAGGAACATGAGGGAATTATTGAGGCTTGTTTGGGACCATGTGCACATGTGAGCCTCTGGAATTCTCTCATGTTCCCTACAGGAAGAAGGCAAGAGGAGAACTGATAAAAGAGCATATCTCGCATTGAAAGAACAGTATATAATTTCATTTTGTATGTGCAAATATTCCAAAATCTGAAAAACATCCAAAATCAAAAGCATTCCTAGTCCCAAGGATTTTGGATAAGGGATATTCAACCTGTACTAAGAGTGCAGCACATTGCTCCAGGAGCAATCGGTTCCCAAGTGCCTACCCACACAAACATCTGCTTGCTGCTGGAAGAGCAGCATAGAGGGCACCAGGGACTATCTATGGGGATAGAGACTCTCCCTAAGAAATTTGCCCCCTTGAGTGAAATTTTCCTTCAATCTTCAGATTTCTAGCTTTGCAGTAACTTAAAACTTCAGCTGAACATTTAGGAATACAGTTACAGGCGTTGGGAAACTGAAAGATTTTTAGTAATAAGTCTCCCAATCAGCAGAGTATTCTGTAATGCACAGATAGAAGCTGAACAAATCACCAGTCCCACTTCATCATCTTTACCCCAGACACACTTAATCTAGCTCAAAATAAACACAAACAGTTCAGTTAAAAATATGTAAAAAGGATTTACTCACATAATCTCGTGCATAGTTTACACAGGTTCAAATTCTTGAAGATAGGTAAGAAGAAAATAAGAACTCACATGCTTACAAGAAAGCATGCTTACCAGAGAATGAGAGAGCACATACTTGCAGGGAAGCCGAAGAACAAAAGGAGAGAGGAAGAGAACATGCAAGGGGAAGTGGCTGTCAACCAAACAATAGGAAATTTACTCTAGGCAGTCTGATCTATACCTACAATAGATATGCAAACTAACTAGCCAGTTAATTAAGCATGCAAAGGTTGCCGCTCCCAACAACAGGCACCTAATGAAAAGGGACAAAGTTACCACAGGAATGGAAACAGAGCAAAACTAAGAGTGGATAATTTAAAATGTGTCTCACTCTTTGCAATATTAGAAATTTTGGGGAGTGTAAGTAAACTTCGTTTGAGGGCAAAATTCTTATTTGATGAGAACAGTGCCTTCATTTTGCCACTCTTCCGCTATGTCCTTGGAGGGTGCCAGTCCATAGGAACAGAAAATTATGTGAGAAACACACACATTTGAAAACAGTAGCTATAACCTGTAGAGTACAAGTTCACTAAGCTGACAACTTTGTCAAGAAATATAAAGCATTTGCTGTTACAGGCACCCCTTACTTCTTCAACAGATTAGGAAGAAGAGCACTGTTGAAAACTAGAAATTGTTGGTATGCAGAGCCTGGTCTTTAAGACACCCATGGCGGTGGCGAGGCTGCTATGAGCTTGAGAAACCAGCATGCATGCTTAGAAAACAGAGAGCAGAGAGGGGCAAAGGATAGATAAGGAGAGCAGGTGGGATATGGGGGAATAAAGGTTCCAAATGAAGTATGCCTGCACAAAGCTCACAACAGCAATCCACCCCTTTTCTGTGAGGATATTTTTGACTGGGTGAGGTTTTGAGAAAGGCAGATTGGATGGATGGAGTGGAGGAGAGAAGTAGTTCTGGTTACTCTTTAAAGAGCAGATCATGGAAAAGCGGACTATTGAAAAGTGGGGGGATGCCTGTATATTTCTTGGCCCAACCAAGAAGAATGTTTGTGATGAACAAACTATTGGCCTCACAAAATTCAATCAGTCACTCTCTTGCTTAATTTCTTGATCCTAGGTCAAATTTTCCTATGATCATTGATTCTGCTCTTTTTCCATTCTGTTGCATTCCAATTGCCTATGATTAACAATAAGTCCTGTTTTAGTGTGCAGTCAATTTTCTCCTGATCTCCAGCACAGAATATTTCAGGTTCTTCTTCTGCCTCTGTAGTTGGAACATGAACTTGGATTATGGTTATATTGATGGGTGTTCCCTGAAGTCTTATTGATATGATTCAGTCAGACATTGTCTTGTATCCTTTGACTGCTTTTATTACATCTCTCCTCACTATTCATGGCACCTCATTTCTCCTTAGATTTTCATTTCCTGAATAAAACATTGTAATTATCTGACTCATAATACCCCATTCCTCTCCCCTTTAGTATGTTCACCTCTCATATTGCAATTTTATATGTTCCATATCTTGTTTTACTATGTCTAGCTTCCCCTGCTTAGTGCTTTTCACATTCCATGTTCCTAAAATATATGTTGCACAGCTTCAGACTTTCCTTTCACATCTCAGCATGTCAACAGCTGAATGTCCTTTTGGCTTGAGTCCAGCTGCATCATTAGCCACAGCACTACTTCCCATTCTTCTCTGCTCCACCCTAATAGCTCTTTGAGTGCCTTCCAACTTGGGAGTTTCATCTCTTGTTTCATTTTGAATTGTCTCATCATAAGGTTTTCATGGTAAAAGACATTCAAAAGTGATTTACCCTGCTTCTTTCTGAGCAGTACTAAGAAGTGTTAGCAATGGTGCCACTACTGTTGGCTCTGAGAGATTCTCCATCAGTGTCCCCGCCCCTGTCTTTATACCAAGCTTTTTTCTCAGGTTAGGACTCAAAGCAGATTACAACAATTTAAAACCCAGAGAATACTGAAGTTAAAAGATAATTAAGCAATGTTAAAATACATAATTAAAAACTCAAAGTAGCAACACAATATCCAACACATTCTATCAGACAGGGCATATATAATCAGACATCAAATGACTGTCTGAATAAAAACATATTTACCTGATTGTGGAAAGATAGCAGGGAGGGTGCCAGTCTGCCCTCTCTGGGAAGGGAGTTCCAGAGCCTAGGGGCAGCCTCTGAGAAGGTAGTCTCCTGTGTTCTCACCAGGTGTACTTGTGAGGGTGGTGGGATGGACAGAAGAACCTCTCCAGCAGATCTCAAAGCCTGAGCTGGTTTGGCACATTTAGTCTGACTCCTCACCCAAAGTCTGTCTGACAAGGGAGACCTTACTAGCAGTATGGCTGCTGTCAGCATCAGTTGCGTAGGGACATGGGGGCGGCAATGTTTTTGGGGTGTCCTGGCCCTTAGCCACACCCCCACATGACCTGGCCATGCCCCTGAGTGCCCTGGCCATGCCCCCACACACCGCAGCCATGCCCCCACACACAGTGGCCATGGTCTTCGCACCATAGCCTCGCCCCCCTCCCATCCCCCCTCCACACACTCCAAGCTCTGCCACTGGTCAGCATAGCCTTTTCTATCAAAGGAGCACATAGTCCCACCATCATGGAAAGGTAGTGCCAGGGTGGGGAACTTACAGTGTAACAATCCTGCAGAATAGCTCACTGATAGATATATCCCATTTCATCATTGCAGTTTAGTAGACTGTGCTGAAAAAAAGAGTAGTTACATCATGATGGTCCACTGTTAATACGGTGTGTCAGAGGTGAAGCTCATCTGGTCTGAATTCCTGGTTGAAAAAAACCCTAAAATCCCCCCATGCTGAAAAGGTCAATCTACTTAAATTTCCCCTTCAAACCTCCTCCCAGGCTAAAACAAGCACTCAACAGCATGCAAAAACTTCATGCTCTATTGATTTCCACACAGACTGGCTGTGCTTTTAAATATTAAAAAAAAACTAAAACAAAAAAATGCACATGAAATCAGACTCCCATCAAAGCAGGAACTTGTAACTTTTATGACTTCTCCATTCCCTTCAACCACAGGCTCAAGTCACATATACACTTCAGGGATACATTGCAACACTTTGCTGTTGTGAGGGTCCTACTTGTTCAAAGCTGGGGACCACCTGGCTGGGGGATTCTGGGAGATGTAATCCAAAAAAGTCTCTTTTATCAGCTCTGTAGTGGTTTCTTCAACATCTAATGGGTTTGCAGTGAATGCCACTGCATAGATAGCCAAAAGAGCATCACCATGCAGGAGTCTATCATATAATAGGCTTTGGGAAACCCTACTGTTTTTCCCCTTTAGAGTCAAAAACAACAAGAAAGGTACACACACCCATGACAAGGAGGCCTTTTAAGAATGCCATATACATACTAGACTGCTCTGCTCTTCTGGCTTGGCTCAGGAGTGTTCTGACTTTTGATGTAGAATCCCTTGCTCTAAACTGACTTGATCAGTGCTTTAAAATCACTGGACTTGACTTTGATTTATTGAAACCCTGACTGTGCATCTGTTTTTCCCTTCTTTGGACTGGGACTCAGTAGCTTGTCAAATTCAGGACCTGGATAGACTGATCCACAAGGTTGCCTATACTTGGGAACAGGACATTTTTCTATCTTCAGAAAGGATCTCTACTAATGGGATTTCACTTGAAGGGCAAAATTCTTATTTGGAAAGGAATGCTGTCATTGTCCCCCTCACCCATAGCTATGCCTCTGCCTCTGCCTCTGCCTCTCCAGTCAGGTTTTTGGTGATCTAGAGAGAAAGTACATGTGAAAGGGATCTGAGAGTCTTAGCAGACCACAAGCTGGTCATGAGTCAAGAGTGTGATGCAGCAGCTTAAAAAGCCAATTCAATTCTAGGCTGCATGATAGAAGTGTGGTGTCTAGGTAGAGGGAAGTACCAGTATGAGTCTATTCTGCTTTGGTCAGACCTCAGGTGGAGCACAGTGTCCAGTACTGGGCACCATAATTCAAGAAGGATATTGACAAGCTGGAACATGTCCAGGGAAGAGTGGCCAAAATGGTAAAAGGCCTAGAAACCATGCCATGAACCATGAAGGCAGCTTAAGGAGCTGGATATGTTTAGCCTGGAGAAGAGAAAGTTAAGAAGTGATGTGATAGACACGTGTAAAGAGATGTCATATGGAAGATGAAGCAAGTCTGTTTTTTGCTGTTCCAGAGCATGGGATATGGAGCAATAGCTTCAAACTTCAGGGGAAAATATTCCATCTAAACATTAGGAAGAACTTCCTGAAAGTAAGACCAGTTCCGCAATAGACTACACTGCCTCAGAGTGTGGTGGGGTTTCCTCCTTTGGAGGTTTTGAAACAGAGCCTGGATGGCTATCTATCGGGAATTTTTTGATTGTGTAGTCCTGCACAGCAAGGGCTTGGATTTGGTCTCCACTAATTCTATGATTCTATGATTCTGTCATTCTATTATTCTATTTAGCCAGGCAAGAATTTGCACTGGAACAATCCCTGCATAGGGACTAAAAGATATTTTATTAGACTTGTCAGTCTTGACACAAATAACATATTTATCTTGCATCTCTTAAAACTTGTTACCCAAAATTGCACACCTTGCCTCTGGCACTCTCATGTTTTGTGAGGTTTGCAGGGCATTTCTGAGTAATAAAATGTGCACAAAAAATCTGCCTATTTAAAAATGTACACAGCTATAATTCAGACAACATAGGCAGAAACGTGGTTTCATCCATGGAGGAAGTTGTATAAATTGCACAAAGTAGAAAAAACTGAGGAAGTATGGTGCAGTGGCTTGAGCATTGGACTATGGGCCTTTCCACACTACACTGTTATAGTGCTATTATTCCACTTTTGACATCCTGTGGAATTCTGGGTCTTGTAGTTTACTGAGGCCAAAGACCTCTCTGGCCATGAATTCTAAATGCCCCTCCCTAAACTGCGAGTCCCAGGATTCCATAGGATGTTGAAAGGGGAATAATAGCACTATAACAGTGTAGTGTGGAAAGGCCCATAGTTCAATGCTCAAGCCACTGCACCATACTTATGACTCTGGAGACCAGGGTTCCAATCCCAGCTCATCCATGGAAAACCACTGGGTCACACTCTCTCAGTCTGAGAGGGAGGCAAAAGCAAAAGCCCTTTTTTTACATATCTTGCCAAGAAAATTCCATGGATAGGTTTTCCTTAGGGTTGCTCTGGGTCAGGAATGACATGAAGGCACACAACGACAAGGAGGATTCAGTCATACTGTTACCCCACTGGCACACCCTATTCCAGGGACTACAATTTTGATATCAAATATGCTCACCATGCCAGGTAAGTTGCCCGGATGGGCATGTAGGCAAAAACAGTCGAATGACTGAGAATAGATCAGGCTAGAAAAATCCCCGGTCACGTAGCCCAAGGAGACCTCAAGCTGTGCAAACCCATGAAAAACAAAGGGCCGTCAGCCAAAGAGGAGCCAACTTGAGGGGATTAGAGTGTTTTCCCCAGGTTGAGCACCTGTGACTCCGGAAGAATCCTACAAGGTGAGGTCCATCTACATAAATTTACACTACAACCTGCTGCAACTGAAGATCCTGAAACATTGGCAACACATCATAAAACCATCATGCAAACCAAGTTGCCTTTGTTGAAAACTCTTTCCTTTTCTATGACTATTGTCCTCCCTGGAAGAGGATTTGCCCTCAAGGTACGTTCTGCCCTACAAGTAGTCCTAATTTTTGAGAATTTCTCTAGAAAATTCCCCACCATGCTAGCAGACCGTCACTCTGTTAGTTGAGTAATTCCCTCAACCATTTCTTTGCTGAATTCCATTTTGCTTGCTGCTTCTTGGACTAAGGACTTCAGGATAAGTGCAGTATCACCCCATCTACGATCCCTTTGCTATATCCCCTATCCACTTTTCAACTTTTTTGCTTCTCAATAAGGTCTTTTGTGATTGAGTGAGTGAGTGAGTTGGTGCGTGAGAACATTTTCATTCAATAAAATCCATTTATTTGATATATTTGTCTGGTTCTTGGCTTGGCCTGACCCCGTAAAAGTTGTGTAAAAGATCCTGCTAGGTTACCCTACCTCTCATTTTGCTATTGCCTGTGGTCCGTTAATTTCCCCAATCTTTATAACTTGGAGCAAATCAAGGTGTCCCCCAATGGACCTTCAGAAATCAGGATAACAATACAGTAACATGCTGAGTCTACCAATCATCACATCCACTTCTTAAGTTACCTCAAAGCTTGAGTTCCAGATGTAGGGAGCTCAAGTACCAGACACAGGGAGGGATATTGAGGATAAAAGGATAAAGTGGGTGAAAGGAACCCAAGGATTGGAACTGCAAGCCAATCTGACTAGGGATTTCAGCACTTTCTGTAACACTTTGGGATGCTGGATGCTAGGAGAAAATTGTGGGAAATTCATGCTAGTCCATTACTCTTCTCATTAGGGGGTTTCTGACTATTTGAGAAACCCGTTTGTCAACCTGGAATTAATAATTGTGAATTTTCTTTTCATCCATCATGTAGAGGGTCTCCACCCAGCTGGAAATTTGGCCCTTCCCCTTCAGGTCATCACTCTCCACATGTGGATGGTAACAATGAGGTGGCAAAAACAGGATGTTGATTGGCATAGAAAAACAGAATGCCTGAATAACGCTTCTATTGTATTTGTTACACCAATTAAGAAAGGGTTATTTTCAGGTGATGGGGAAGAGGAAGCCCACTCCTGAAGCTTATGTATGATTCGGCAGCACATCAGCCTGGCCACCTTCCCCCTCCCAACACATTGGCAGATGAATTTCTTCTCTTTAATGTCTTTTGACACTGCTGCACATAATTTTCACTTTACCTTGTCTGGTGGAATGCTCATCAATTCAGATTATTGGAGCTGCTGCAAGAGAAATAGTGCTTTGTGTTGGCCCTCCAGCAAAAAAAGAAAGCTAAAGCAAAAAACAAAACAAGAAAAAACAACCCTGTTCCAATATCCCAAATATTGAATTTCTGAGGAGTAATAAATGGAGGTTGTTGAACAGTGGCAGATTGATTACAAAGTTTTTGTTGTGCAGGAATAAGTTTAATGCAGGAATTGGAATCATGTAGCCCACAACTTGTGTCCCTTGAGAGACACTCCTGTAGCCCCGGGACCCCCACTGACCCCTCAAGTCCTCAGCCCCCCCTCACATTTTTCCCCTAGAAAAAAGTGTGTGATTCCAATTTCATTCACAAAACCTCAGGGACAATTGTCTGCTTCAGCTAAATGTTGGTGAAGTAATATGGATAATGCTTCTTTGTGTCATATGATCTGGGCATATTCAGTAGTTACCCCTTTTTCATTGGATATATTATGATGTATCCATTTTATTGGAAAAATCTTTTGACATTTGTAGACATACTTTTTTAAAAAAAATCTATCTCAGAGGTGTGGAATTGAATTAAGGATCAATGTGATTGGATTCTGAATGCTTTTATGTTGCTAAAAGGTCCTCCAAGATATGCATTCTCCATCTATTGTTCAATGGTCAGAAGATCTCATTGGTTTAGCTATCCATGAACATCTATTTTATAGACACCAGCTTCCCAGAAATATGTTTTTAGAAACATATTTCTGGTCAACATACTCTAATGTATAAGTGACAAAAGCAACTGCCATGGCTGGAAGAGATAACTGCTTTAATGTATATACCTAGCCCATGCTCATAGCACACACTTACATATGAAAAGGATCTATGGGATATTGTTGTTGTGTTATTGTGTACCTTCAAGTCCTTTCTAACTTATGGAGACCCTAAGGTGAACTTATCATGGGGTTTTCTTGGCAAGATTTGTTCAGAGGAGATTTGCCTTTGATTTCCTCCGAGGCTGAGGGAGTGAGACTTGCACAAGGTCATCCAGTGGGTTTTCGTGGCTGAATCGGGATTTGGACCCTGGTCTCCAGAGTTGTTGTCCAGTGCTCAAATCATTACACCACACTGGCTTGGGGAGGTCTTAGTAGACCATAAGTCAACATTGTGATGTGGCAGCCCAAAAACCCCTCAATGCAATTCTAGCCTACATCAACAAAGGTGCAGCATCCAGATCAAGGGAAGCCATAGCAACACTGTATTTTGCTTTACTCAGACCTCACTTGGAACACTGTGCCCAATTCTGGGAGCACAGTTCAAGAAAGATACTGACAAGGTGGAACGTGTTCAGAGGAGGGTGTCAGAATGAAACAAGATTGGGAAATGAAGGTCTATGAGGAATCACTTAGGGAGCTGGGTATGTTTACATTGGGGAAGAAAAGATTGATCGGTGATATGGTAGCCATGTTCAAATATCTGAAGAGATGGCATGTACAAGATGGAGAGGGCATGATTTCTACTGCTCCAGAAACTACAACATGAACCAATGAATTCAAGTTGGAAGGGAAAAGGTTCTACCTAAACCTTAGGAAGGCTGTCCAGTGGCTTCAAGTTGCAAGGGAAGGGGTTCTACCTAAATTTTAGGAAGAATGTCTTGACTGCAAGAGCTTTTTTGAAAGTGGAATACACTCCTTTGTGGGGTGATGAACTCTCGTTCTTTGGGTGTCTTTTAACACAGTTTGGAAGGCCATCTTCTGAGAGTGTTCTTAGTTGTGCAATTCATGCAGAGGAAGTGAGTTGAGCTACATGATCTTTGCAGTCTGTTACCCTGATTTCTGGGGTCCCTTGGGGGACACCTCAATGTGTTCCACGTGATGGGGAATGGAAACTAGCCAGAGCACCAACAATAGCACTGCAAGAGGCAAGGTAACCTAGCAGGGTCTTTTTACCCAGTTTTTATGGGGTCAGACCAAGCCAAAAACCAAACAAATTGTCCAATAAATGATTTTATTAAATGTGAGCCTCACGCACCAATGGACTCTCGCATACACGCACCCAAGAGCTATTAAGAAGGAAAAGGGAGGAAATTGGACAGAGGGAGTATTGAAGGAGTGTTGTTGGGGTAATACTGCACCTTGTCCTGAAGCCTCATGTTACCACCGTGTACTGGCCTGGCCTTTGGTGAACCAGAGATATCATTTTGATATTGCAATTCGGCCCTACTCTGCCACCAGCCAAGTGTTTGTGAGGCCCGCCGAACAAGCGCGAAGCTAGGCATGGCTATTACTTGCTGCTCCCACCAAACCAAGCCAGATATTGCCAGATCTGCTTTAGGGGACCTCCTGAAACAAACACCTTCATTACAAATGCATGCTACCACAAAGAGATCCTCTGCCCTGAAAGGACACCCTGGCGAGCTAGGTACTTAACTGCCGAGCTAGCCGCATCTACATACTTTAACTCAATCGTGCAAATTCTGACCTTTCGGAGGCTTTGTCTCCAACCCAAAACTTATTGTTTTTGCCCAAGACCAGACTAGCTCGCGGTCATTCTTTCCCCAATAAATATTCCCCGCTCTGAGAGCTCTTTGGAACTCTCGCCGGATCACTTGGACTTCATTCTGCCTTGCTGCCGCTCGGTTCAGCAGATTCCCCTCGGCCGCCACGCCGGGTTTCCTCTTCTACAATTGGCTTCCCCAGGTCTGCAGGACAGGTGGCGTATCACCCATTCCCCTTGAAACCCTATTTTCCTTTTCTAGTTAGGAGTGTGTTTGTGCTTTTCTTTAATAACTGTTTAATAAATCTTAATTGTTATTTGAACCATTTGCCTCCTCACTGACCTGATGCTGTAGACATACTGTAAAAGATCCTGCTGCGTTACCCTGCCTCTTGTTAGCCAAGAGAGTGCTCCAGCTAATTTTCCCCATCTTGCTAGGTTTGTTCTGTTATTTGGGCACTCCTCCCGGGACCCCCAAGTCAAAGGGTAACACTCAGTCTAAGAAAGCAGCCAAGAAGTGGGACTCAGCACGGAGAGGTCTGAGGGGATTGCTTAACAAAGGGAGCGATGGTCGGTGCCACAGGGTTCTGTCCTGGGCCCAGTGCTGTTCAATATTTTTTATCAATGACTTGGATGATGGAATAGAAGGCATGCTCATCAAATTTGCAGATGACACCAAATTGGGAGGGGTTGCTAATACGCCAGAGGACAGGATCAAAATTCAAAATGACCTGGATAGATTGGAGAGCTGGGCCAAGGCTAACAAAATGAAATTCAACAGAGAGAAATGTAAGGTCCTATACTTAGGTAGAAAAAATGGAATACAGAAATATAGGATGGGAGACACGTGGCTGGATAGTACTAGATGTGAAAGAGATCTAGGAGTCTTCATAGACCACAAGCTAAACATGAGTCAGCAGTGTGATGCGGCAACCAAGAAAGCCAATGCAATTCTCGGCTGCATCAACAGGAGTATGGTGTCTAGATCGAGGGAGGTACTGGTACCACTCTACTCTGCTTTGGTTAGACCTCATCTTGAATACTGTGTCCAGTTCCGGGCACCCCAATTCAAGAAGGACATGGTCAAACTGGAGCAAGTCCAGAGGAGGGCGACCAAAATGGTGAGGGGCCTGGAAGCCATGCCCTATGAGGATAGACTTAGAGAGCTGGGTATGTTTAGTCTGCAGAAGAGAAGGTTAAGAGGGGACATGATAGCCATGTTTAAATATTTGAAGGGATGCCATGTAGAGGAAGGAGAGGGCTTGTTTTCTGCTGCTCCAGAGACCAGGACAAAGAGCAATGGATTCAAGCTGCAGCAAAGGAGATTCCACCTGAACCTCAGGAAGAACTTCCTGACAGTCAGGGCTGTCGGGCAGTGGAACATGCTGCCTTGGAGTGTAGTGGAGTCTCCTTCTTTGGAGGTTTTTAAGCAGAGGTTGGATGGCCATCTGTCGGGAGTGCTTTGAGGGTGTTCCTGCATAGCAGGGGGTTGGACTGGATGGCCCGTGTGGTCTCTTCCAACTCTACATTTCTATGATTCTATGAGGTGACCAGGAGTGATCTGAAGAAACACTCAAAAGCTGGGGCTTTTTATAGGGGAAAAAGTACCTAGAGGGCTGATCCTTTCCCAGGGAGAACAATGGGAATTGCAGTGAGCACAAAGCTTAAGTTCCTTTGTGTGATAGGATTATTGGGTGTTGCCAAAGTCTCTGGATTTTTGGAGGTGTTGTGATGTGAATTCTGGTCCCCGCTTGAAGGGATATTCGCTTAGCTTGAGGCACACATGTTAATCCTCTCAAGACAGCGTCTCAGAGCTGAGGACCTTTTGTTTATTGTGGTTTTGTTTTTCTCAAGGTTTTCTTGGGGCTACATGATGTGAATTTTACTGGTCTGACCCTGTTGTCGGTCTTGCAGCCGTGCCTGCCTATGTGCCCTTTCGGGGGACCTCTCTGGCCCACAGAGCTATATTAATATTAAAAATTGTAGACTCCGGGATAGGGCTTCTCTCTTGCAGTAACAAGTCCCTACCAACTCCATAATTTTATGAGTATATGATCTTATGTATTCTATTTCCCTCCTTTTTCCTTTCTTTGTAATCATACATTGAAAAATAAAAAACAAATCTCGACAAGAACTTGTCCCCCAAAAGGCAAAAGCAAAGCCACTTAACCTGAGTCTGTTCACTTGCTCTTACATGGGTTATGGACACGTACAATTTCTTTTTGATTTGGCAGCAGGGCACCTTAAACATGCAGAGTCACTACAGGATTCTCTTGAATGTTTAAATTTTCCATGTGTTGCCAAGGCACCAGAACCTGTGAGTTTAAGACTGTAGAAAGCTCTTGCCTCCAAGGTACTGGAGCAAATCCGTCCAAAGGGTTTGTTCAGAACAATTGTGTCCCCAGATAGAATAAGGCCAGATGGAAACATTTCCAAGTGACAAGAGCAGTTGTCTTGGGCTGGAAGATATAGCTGCTTTAAAGAAAGTTAGGGGTTTTCTCAGCAACTCAGTTCAACAGATACAATATAGGATTGCGGTGAGTATTCTACAGTGTTAGTTTTTGAATGTAGTGATTTCATTGGGATAGAGTGCCCCACTGTTTCCTAGGATTCTGCATCTGGAATATCACTGTTACAACTTACCCTCAATAGATATCAGTTATTCATCCCAACAGGCAGAAAACAACTTAATAAATGGGAACTTGGTAGGTCAAAACTTGTGTAAGCTCCATTGATTCAAATTCAAGTCTATTGACTCTGCTTGGGACAAATAATTAAATTTATGGCTGAATATATAATTTCTCAAATTACAAAACAAAGTGAAATAAAATAAAACAAAATCTCCCAGCTGCATTGACAACTGCAAACATTTGTTTGCTTCCTAAAAACACGTCTCTTCTCTGTCAGCAGAAACTTTAGGGTAATTGGTAAATTGGGTTGAATGAGTCTGACCTTAGCAAAAAATTGTGAAAAATTTGTTCTCTTTCCTGTCATGAAATAAATAAATCCTGCTGTAGTGAAATAACATTATATGGTTTTAAACTGCTGAGTGACTGAAGTATCACCAATATTTCCTTATCTTGTATGTCACTGTAACTGACATTAAAAAAACAACAACTTTGGAAACGAAGAACAAAGAGGTTAACTATAGGGTTCATGCGCTAATTGTTGGGAGGTGATCAAGAAACCATAATTTTTAACTAGGATGAGTAATAATAATAACAACAACAATAATAATTCTGATATCTTTGATATATATGTGTGTGTTTTGCTTTTTTTAAAAAAAGCTCTTTTATTCCATGCAGGTCAATGTTTTGAAGTCATAGTATTGTTTTCAGTATTGTTTTTAAAAGCTGAAAGTCTTAAGGCTTGGCTAAGCATTGACATGCCAATAAAGCAGAAACTTTGATTTCAGAAAGTGCATACTGGGTAAAATAAATAAATCTTTTCCATACCTTTCTTAAAGCAAGGAAGCCCCAGGTTACTATGCAGAAAAAATGGGATGAACATATCTGGATTTAACCATTCTATGTAAATATCTTATGAAGCTGCGGTAATATATCATTCAAGTGTTGATCTAAGACTAGGAAGCTTCAGGTTCTTGTCTCCCTGCACCATCAAACTCCAGACGTGACTTTGGTTCCGAGTCAGTCACTGTAGGTCTGACCTACCTCACAGGGTGTTGTGAGAAGAAAGTGGGGAAAGGAGGGCTATGCATGTGTGATAATGGGGTTTCCCATTATCCGGACTTCAGTGCTGAAGGGGATATTTCTTCTGTCAGGCATATAAAGGGTTAATAAACTGTTAGGGTTAGATTACATTTTATTAGGGTTAGCACCATAGGTCACGAGAGATAGTTGACCAATCAGGGGGAGAAAAGTGAAAATCTTTGAGATGCTTCGATGGAGAAGTTATAAAATCCTTGAGAGACCATGCAGTACAGAGAATAAAGGAGACACCCCAAACATCAACAAGGGGCATGGATGCCGGTAGGGACATAGGCCATCTCCTGGCCCTCCCCTGCACAGGACCAACTGCTGTGAGTAAATTAGATTGGATCTAGTTAGTTGCGTTAGGTCTTTTGTTATGTCGGGGAAGTTTGGCTGATCTTGAGAATCTGTTCCTATAACTATAACTACTTGTTCCTATAACTACTTGTAACTATGAAGTGTACCTAAAAGGGGGAGAAGTCTTTTCATGAGTATTATTTTCTTGTTTACGTTGCATGCTTTAAAATAAATGCTTTCTGTAAAACCTCTGTTTCCTCTCCACTCCCACATGTCCCTTGGCAACACATGTAGCTAGGATTCCTCTCACCCAGGAAGAGGGAGGTGAGGGAAGGGAAAGGACTTTAAGGATAGAGATTGTAACCCCAAGCAACGTCCTGCTGCGTTGCTGTAAAACAGGGTTGAACAGTGGGTGGCGGCAGTGTTTAATTAAGGGAATCTGGGAAGATCCTATCTCCTGTTCAAGGGCAGAAGTCAGCACTGAGTTGGAGAAGGGACCCCCAGTTCTCCACAGCATGCCATTTTAATCTAACTGGAATTAAAACAGAACATGAATGTAACTGATAAATGAAACAAAGGAATAACATGTCAGATGAGCTGGTTTATAAGATTGCTGGGCCCCATGGATCTCTTACCCCTTCCTGCAAAAGCTTTAAATGCCAGAAGAGAAGGATCTTTGTGTTCTTTAGCCATGCAGGCAAGAACGAACAATTCCTATGGTATTTTCCCTGCTGAACAACATCATAGAGATCGCTGTGCAGTTTACAATGGTTATTCCTGTATTGGGAAGCGTTTGCACAGAAACTGAAGTACAAATGGCTTTTACACATGGACTGAGATCCTGCATTATCCTATGTATTTATGAAGATTTAGCTCTGCGTCATAGTTACTTCTGTCAATGCCACCCCTTAAAACCTACTTCTTAAGGCAGGCAGTGCTGCAACCAAATTGTTTTTGAAGTGCTGCAGATCAGGGCACTGGGAATGACCACCACATCACTTTTCTTGTTGCATAGCACACTGAGACAATTGGAAAATCTAGCCACAATTGCTTCTTTCTTCTCTCTCAATGCACCCAGCGACAGGGAGAGCACTACACTTGTCATTTCCTAGCACCCTGATCTTCAGTGCTTCATAGACTCCTCATCTGGGGCACCAAGTTGGGCATGTACTCCAGGTGCCAAAGCCAGGGGGCACAAAAAAGCAGTGCCAAAAGCAGCAGAGGAGAAGGAGGAGGTAGCAGCCCTGGAGGTAGGGACACAACTTCCACTATTGCCCTAGGTGCTGTTTATGCTAGATATGTCTCTGTCTGGGGCACTGCCTGGGTCAAGTGGTAGGTTTTTGTGGTTACATTCAATAATTAAGGACCGCAAACATGCATCCGAAAAGTGATGTGACTGTGTATCTTGCTTACAGTTGCACAAATGCTGAACAGGATGCCAGCCATGATGTCTCAGAGCCAAAACACATGTGGTTTTGCACAGATAACATGGTTTTGTGTTTATCTATTTATTCCGTCCTAATAACATATTCATATCCTCAGTACTTCTTGGGGTGTGAAGATTCTATGAGATCTAGAAGCAAAACAGACAAAAGGAAGAAACTACATAGCATAGGGATATCATTCTAGACTGTGAGAGTAGGATGAATTATTTTATTCCCTCATACCCCATAGGATACCCCCAATACAAATTTGGGATGGCTAGGGGTTGTCACGTCCACAGGGAGCTGAATCCATGTGGGGTTTCAATCTAGACTTTAAAGGAGCTAACCAAGATGCTGCAAAGGCCTAAATACCCTAAAGGCAACAGTTCTTGTATGATTTTGAAAGCTAAGCAAGGTCAGCTGGGCTTAATACTTCGACAGGAAACTACCAAGGAACAAAAGGTAGTCTTGGCTATATTTCTGAGGAAGGCAATAAGAAGCCACCTCTGAGTATTCCTTGCCTAAGAAAACCCTATGAAATTCAAGGGGTCTCCAGAAGTCAACAGGAGACTTGAAGACATGCACACACAAACACACATACCTCTAAGGGGTGAACTTATTTTGAAAATAGGGTTCAGCACCCTGGATACTTTTCAAAGTTCAGACTAAAGCCAACAGTGGATTCACTGCTTCTCTGACATGGAAGCCACCAGCTGCCACTGCTGTAAAACCTGCTTATAAGGAATTTTCTGTGGCTAAGTACCATATATAGGAGATGGTTTGGCAGCCTGAGATGAAGGACAACATGGCATTCTCTCCCATTCCAAAAGCCAACTGGTCTGAAATTTGATTCTTTCTTCAACATTGTTGTGTGTGTGCATGGGGAGGTAGTAATCCTAAACAGGGAGGCTGAAGATTAATGTAGATGGAACAAGGTAGGCTGTGTGAGGCACAGTTCTGTTTTCAGAATCATTGCTGCCACCTCACAGCATCTGTTGCCTGTGGTAATTGCCTTGCTCTGCCTCACGGTAGGGCTAGCCCTACTCTCTGTTTTACTAATTTTATATAGAGAAGGAGGAAAAAGTTATTTTAAAAAGAGCATGCTGGGACATGCAATCTTGATAAATATTTAAAATGCAACTTGGTTATACAGTCAGCCCTTCATATTTGCTAGGGTTACGGGTGCAGGAACCCAGCAAAAATGTAAAAACTGAAAATATCAAAATGCGGGTCTGTGGGAAGGGGGCTTAGGCAGAGTGAGAAGAATAGGTATCCAGGCTCCAAACCAGGTCAGGGAAAGGAAAGGAAAGGAGGTGGGTCGTCATGGCGGCTTTGTAATTCCTCTCTCACGCATCTCCTTCTTTGGGTATATGTGAGGCATCAAGAGAGAGTTTGTGATACTGAGAAGACAGGCTGTGATCCATCTTTAGTTGGCTAGGCAGTGGCTGGTGGAGGAGAAGGAGTGTCAATGTCAGGCAGAGGTTAAGCAAACACGGAGGCGGCAACTGGAGTTTTATGGCTTTAGGAGTTACGGCACCCAACGCACGAAGGCAGTGGAACTCAGGAATAGCAAGCCCATGGAACAGGTAGCAGAGTCGCGGGTAGAAGACGGTTGTTGGCCCGTGACCTCCTCCCCCCAGCATCTGCCTTAAATAGTCTTTAGCCCAGCGGGGGCTGATCAAATGTCCGTTAGCCTGGCCCACAGTTGGAAGCCCTCAGACCTCAGACGCTTCTCTAGCAGGCGCTTTAATCTCTGAACTGCCACCTTTTTCAGCCGCCTCTGGAGGAACGTGGGGGAAAGTCTGCTGCAAACTCCGGGCTGGAGTCAGGAACAGCAGCTTCTGTTGAGCCAGAAGCATGGGCCTCCTCTGCTGCAGGTACTGGCTTGGGCACCGGCTTTGGGACAGCTGTGGAGTCCTCCCTTGCCTCTGCAGGAGCCCTCTCTCCTCCAAGGGATCCTCCCCTGGCTGGGAGTCCAAGTCCAACTCAGAGTCCCCGTCTGAGTCATCAGCTGGTTCAGCCTGGCTCTTGACAAGGAGGACCAGAGGCAGGTTTTTAAAGGGCTGCACAGCCTGAGCAGAACTGCTGAGAGGGAAGGTTCCCTTGGAAAAGAAGCACTTGAGGTGGTGGTGGCAGGGGTTGGAGAAAGTAGCAAATAATCAAATCTGTGAAAGTGAAACCTATGAATATGGAGGGCTAGTGGTACACTGACATGAGCACTTTTCACAATTACATAAGACGGTCCTCCCATCCAAATACATGTGTATAGAAATGCATTCACTAGTGGAAGATGTGCACCAACCCAGGTATACTAGTGGGGGAATGCACAAATTGTTACCCTGATTTCTGGGGTCCCTTGGGGGACACCTCAATGTGCTCCACACAATGGGAATGGAAACTAGCCAGAGCACAAGCAATAGCAATGCGAGAGGCAGGGCAACCTAGTGAGATCTTTTAACCCAATTTTTACAGGGTCAGGCCGAGCCAAAAACCACACCAAATTGCTAAATAAATGATTTTATTTAAAAATAGAGACTTGTGCATGTACGCACTTACTCACTCACTCACTCACTCACTCACTCACACAAGACCTAGCAAGAAATAAAAGAGAAGAAATTGGATAGGGGGCTTTAGAGGATTGTATCAGGGGAATACTGCACCTGGTCCTGAAGTCTGGATAGCAGAGACAGCAGCAGAGAAGTGGGACTCAGCACAGAGGGAGCTGAGGGGATAGCCAGATGGAGTGACGGCAAACTGAGAGCGATCCGGAGCGATCCAAGGAAATGCTCAAAAATTGGGTCTATTTATGGAGGAAAAGACACCTGGAGGGCTAATCCTATCCCGGAGAGAACAATCAGTGGAGGAGCTAGAACAAAGCTCCAATCTGTCAAAGTTCCTTGCATGATTAGATTTGCCGGGGTTGTCAAAAGTTGCGGCTGTATGCAAACTGTCCTCGCTTGATGGGCTGTTTGTCAGGAGTGTTAATCCCTTCAAGCTGGCTTCTCAGGGCTGAGGACTCTTTGTATATTCTAAGTTTTACCTGGCTGGAGGTCTCCTGGGGTGAAGTGACTAAGAGTTTACTGGCCTGACCGGGTTTTTCCTGATTTCGGCCGTTTGACCGTGCCTGCCTAAGTGCTCGTTCGGGGGACCTCTCAAGCACATGGAGATAATTTTTAATATTAAATTGTAGACCCCAGAATAGGGTTATCTACCACAGTAACAAAATTAATGAAAGCAAACTGTTTGCAAAATATGTGGATATTAGGCAAAATTGCATTCAAATATATATATTAAAAGAATGCACATGAAAATGTTGATAACTGTTTCCACAGATCTCTCTCTTGCTTTTAATTTTTTTAAAAAGATGCAGACTGATATGGAATATAGTAGAAGTAGGACGGGATTTAAAAAAAGAAATGAGAAGAATTTAAATTTGATAGATTTGTTCATACTTATTTTTATGTGACAGGGAGCATTTTATGCAGTGGAGCATTCAGACATTCCATTCCCCATCTGCAGAATGAAAATGGCACAATTCAAATGGAAATATATGTGAAGCTTCTGATGGCCAGTGTTAGCTCTTTGTGATTGTTCTTGTTATGTTACAGTCATACCATTTTGCATCAAGTAAATTTACTAAGCAAATACCTGCCTTGCTCTTTCTGCAGGAAATGAGCTCCCTGAAAGAAGACATTTGAAGTAAAGAAGTGCTGGAAATATTTGGCCAACTTCCTCACACCGCTAATGAGATCATGCTAACAGCCTGATTAAAAATGCAGTAAGACATTCACACACAGATCATCATTTTATTATTGTTTCACACAGAAAGCACATAATGGTAAGGTGAAAAACAGCATAATGATCTGATAATGGTTGGAGAAGGTTTTTGTTTTAAATAAAATAGCGTAGCCCTTCTGTTCTCCATACAGCATACAGTTTTGTTCTACAGTTTCTGCAATTATTTATATATACATTCAGGAATGAGCTCCATTGAACTCAATGGACCTTACTTGAGAGCACAAACATATAAGCATGCCCTGTGGGATTCCTGAGAAGCAAAGCAATGAAGTGAAATATCACAGCCTTCATCAGTGTCCCCCTGTCCTGCCTTTTTCATACTTATGATTTAGACCAGGCTAGATATACGGGTTGCCAGGTTTTCAAAATACCGACAAGGGATAATGAAAATCTATGACGTGCAGGGCTGAAGATTAATTTTGCATCTTCACAAAAATTCAAATTTGGTTTCCTTTTTTTGGCATGCATCAGCAGTGTAAGTTCATTTTAATCATATCATGACTTTCTGCACTGGTGGTGAGCTTCAAACATGCTCACTTTTTGACAACTGAAGCCCCTGTCAGAGCTGCTGATGACGAGCAGCAGCTGTTGGTCCCTGTGGCTCTGGCTGGAGATGAGTCCTGCAGCTTGAGAGCTCCCCCTGCTGCCATGGACCAAGCAGGCACGGATGTCCCTCTGCCTGCTCCTTTAAGGCAACAGGGATCCGATCCTGAAGATGGTTTGGAGCCTGTGCTAATCAGCCCACAAACAAAGCAGAGACTCAAGAGAGCTGAGCAAAGGGAGGCTTCCTTGATTAAGTTCAAGAATCAGTGACTAGCCACACCTGTATCTTGGGCTATATAACTGCCTGCCTGGGAGCTTTCCTTTGCTTGTGGTAAACTTCTTTCAAGCCCTTCTCTTGCCTGTTCTTTGCTCCCAGCACCCGGTTCCTGCTACCTTGACCCTTGGTTTTTGGAACTCTGACTATGGCTTTTACTTGACGCTCTGGTAAATGAACTCCCTTGTGTAAAGTGCTTGCTTGTCTCCTCCTGGCTGGACTTTGCTGGCTCTCACACTCCCTCCTCTGGGCTGGCTTGCTGCCCAGGTCTCTGACCTTGACACACTTGCTTGTTCAACATGGCTTCATTTTTTCTCAAAATGCCCATGTCACCATACCCTACCACCCCTTTTGCAAGGTAAGTGATTTTCATAAATTGGACATACTGATGATCAGAGAACATGATCAAAATCACGCCAATCAAAGAATGTGTTTTGGGGTCAAGCTGACCTGAGATGTATTCAGAGTCATAAATTCAGAAAGGATTAGGTGGGAAAACCCAGTGTTGACAGGTTTCTGCTAATCCTTTTACCACTCCAGGCTCTTTGCAGTTCCAAAAACAATGAAAGATAAACTTGCTCAGATTGGTGAGCAATCAGAGACCATCTGTCAATCTAAGAGATCATTACATCCCATCAATGTTTTATCACTTCAGAATTAAGCAATCAGCCCATTCCAGCCCCCCTTTGTCAATCCCGTGAGAAAGCCATTGTGGCTTTCTCATCACACCGCTTCAGGGCAGGAAATAGGGTATAAAAACCTTAGCTTCAACCCCAACCTTTTGTAGTATATTGGTTATAACATGTTGTGTGCTGTGCCCCAGACTGCTGTTCCTTCTTCACCTTCAGATGCTGTCTGAGCTACTCTGCTGCGACCTCTTCTTCAGGACTGGTAGCTATCACCTTTTCCACACTATACCTCTCTATCCAACCTTTTATGCTGCACTTTCCGATAGCCTTGTATGGTTCTTAAGAGTGTCTGATGTTTTGTATGTTTGTCAATTCCAATAAAATACTTTGTTAACTTTAACTGGAGTCTTCTCTAGAGTTAGTACTGATATACACAGGTGAAAAGATCTTGCTGTTATCCTCCTCTCACAGGCCTCCTTTGAGCTATAATTCTCCCAAATGCTAAGAAGATGCTGGTATTGCAGGTAGACCCCCCTATGTACTCCACTTCTTAGGGTAACACCCACAGCCCTCAATGATTGATTTTGGCAGCCTATTCAATTTATATCAAAGGATATACTGTCTTCAAGTAACAGACATCCCTTCTAATAAGGGATACCTGCCAGCCTTATAATAGGCAAGATTTCCTGTTCTCAAATACGGGACTTGTAATAAGGGACTTAGCTTAGCTAGATGAGACATTAATTGTGTGAAGGCAATTAATATGCACATTTTTTTTGTTACATAGATAACAACAGAGGACTGCGATATCCAGCTGTGATTGTGATATCTGGCTGTGATTCTGAAATAAAGTGGGTCACTTCAGCAGGCTGGCTTACCTCTGAAGTGCCTTAGCGAGAGAAAAGCTTCAGCCTGGTTGTCAGATCTCTACCCTTAGGAACAAAAAGTTTTTTTACTGGACTGATTTGGGGACCCAGCTTACATTCAGAATTAAGACTTAAGATTTCCATCTTGGCCTATTGTATTCACACACACGACAACACTGTCCCCCAAAAGTTTTTCTCCCTGTTTAGCAAGATTGAATGTTTTTTACACTTTCTCCACAATGGTTTTTTGATTTTTTAAACAATCGTTTCTGCATGGAACAGTTGTGTACTGGGCAAACTATATTTTTGTAAAACCACTTTGTTTTATGCAAATACAAGATACTTGGGTGCAAAAGCCTATTTTCCCTCAAAATACATTTTTTTTGCATGAAGGTTTTGCAAGAAGACTCCAAGAGCAAAACATATGCTGCATTTTTTTTTAAAGAAATCCTGCAGTAGCTTAGTCACCCTTTTTCATGAAGGATGAGACCATCTGTGATTACTCTTTCCATCTCTGGTCAAGACAAGCACCCAACTGACCATCTGTAAGCATTATCCATCTTGCGCATTATCAGGAATGGCTCTACCATTGGGCAGAGTGAGACAAGAGGCTCAGCCAGCAGGTACAAAGGCTGTGGCAAGGTGGCAAATTCTCAGGAGCAGCTTGCCCCACAAAACTCTATCAGTACACTACCCTGTCTCCAGGAGTGAAACAATATTAAAGTGCTGACTCAACACTGAAGGCTGAAAGCCATAGTCTCACCTCTCTCAACCATAGATATGAAAATATCTGGGGCTAGACTTGTCCATTCATCAACCCAATCAGACTGATGTTCAGTTGGAGCTTGGGGAATGGACTTGAGTTCTCAGTGGCTGAAAAGAGAATCATTCTCCTGTGAGCCAAGTGGCTTGGCTCCATTGGAACATATATAGAACCTCTAAGAAAGAAGGGCAGCTAGCAAGGCTCTTGCACTGTTTAGGGATGAAGAACAGCAAGCTTAGATGAAGCTGAAAAGTTGGATGCTGAGGAACAACTTTATAGCCTAATTGGAGGCAGTGGCAAAAATTCCTCTTCAGCTTCACATCAGTACCATGGTAAATCTGCTCTGGGGTTGAGTCTGAACATTAAAGGAGCTATCCAAAGATGTTGAGCCCAATTCACTAAGTGGCTTTGACACTTCAGAAAATGTCTTTCAACTTCAGACTCAAAGCCAGAATGGATTCACTGTGCTTCAGATCCTAAGGATTCTCAGATAAGCATTCATTCTCCAGACAATACGCTGGAGAATCTTACAGGGCCAGTTTGTGACAGTATAGCCTATCTGGATATATTTGTGGGTTTGGAAGAACATGCCTGTCAAAGAGACTAGGAAAGGAGAAAAAAAATGTTAAGGCTGTAATGTAACTGTTTAGTTGAGAAGTCTGTCTCAGCATAGTGAGATAGGTTGCCAAGGATTCACTACCTCTTATGAGAGATTTCAAAAGCCAACATGGTATAATTGTTTGAGTGTTGGACTAATGGCTTTATCACATGAGGCAGGCAAATTGCAATTACAGCAGGATAATAGCATTTTTGGCTGGGATTTGTCACATGACTTCCTTCCTCTTCTGTTGCTCTTTCAGTGGAAAACTGTTTGGAAAACATTTCTTTTAAAAAGGCAGTTGTTTATACTTTTTTGTGTTAATAAAATGGGAGAACAACAGAAGACGAATGACATCACGTGACAAGACTCAGCCAAAGATGCTGTTATCCTACTTTAATTGCGATTTACCTGCCTCTGTGATAAACTCCTAAGACTCCAGAGTTCAAATCCCCACTTGGCTATGGAAACCCACTGGGTGACCTTGGGCAAATCACACTCTCTCAGTCTCAGAGGAAGGAAACAGCAACCTCTCTCAACAATCTGGCCAAGAAAACCCCTCTAAAGGGTTGACTTAAGATCACTATAAGCTGGAAACACAATAACAACCCGAGGTATCTCACTTCCAGTGCAAGACTGAGACACCAATGGTATATGTCATGTTTTTCACACTTCGATCAGAATGTTTCTGTGTCTTTTCTCTTTGTGAAGCTAGGCACATGTTCCTGGAAGAAACACCAATAGATAAAATGAATAATCACAAAAATACAAACAACCCATCCAGGCTTGTACTTTGACTAGTCCACGCACCAAGGTACTGATTATCACATTTTTTAAGTATTATACATTTTATAGATATGGAGATCTTAAGCTTTTGAAAGGCACAAAATCTCTCCAAAAACAACACATACTCACACATACACAGAAAGGACACTGTGTATGCATGTGGATTGTCCTTTTTACTGCATGAGGCCAAATCCAGTCGTCTGTGTGAAGCTCATTAGACGCTCGTTCTGCATCTACAAATGCTAGGATGGAAGCTACAATTGCCCTTGATATTTCAGTACATGTACCTTCATCAGGAGAGCCAGTGTGGTGTAATATTTTGAGTGCTGGACAATGACCATGGAGACCAGGGTTCAGTTCCCCACTCTATCATGGAAAGTCGCTGGGTGACCTTGGACACATCACACATTCTCAGCCCCAGAAAACACTGTAATAGGTTTGACTTGGGATCGTCATAAGTTGGAAATGACTTGAAGGCACACAACAACAACACACTCATCAGCGTATACAGTACATGTACACCCATCTTCTTCCTGTCAGCTATAATCCATCAGTCTTTCCAATGTATTTGTCTTCTATGTCTTCAATATGCAGGGAAATTATTTTGGTAGATTGCTTTCTAATAGGCGCTTTTAGATTTAGGACAATCCATAGGCCCTTTTAGATTTAGGACAATCCAAAAGGGTTGTACCATAAGTCTCCCCATCCCCACCATGTATTTCATTGTTCTGTAGTGGAAAGAGGCACACTTATTAAAATTCTCTGTTTAGATCACAGAATCCCCATGCAAATCACTGCTTAATCCTAATTCAAGACAAACCTTTTCTTTTGTTGGTTCCAAGGCACAATCACTT